>JAOWCC010000577.1:56477892-56882662 GCA_030867875.1 Actinernus sp. WN-2022 | reverse complement strand
AAGATAGTTTTTGTAGCTCACCACTAAATCGTTTTCGAGAATAGCGCCTTCGACTAAGCTCTTGAACTTTTATTTGACGTTGAAGCTATCTACGATGGATTCGTTAAGGTCGTTTTGAGCGCCTAGAATACAGTATCCAAAAGCCTCAACGGATCGATTCAATCTACCTAACCCAGCGTTCGTCAAACCTCTACCGATTGGTGGCGTAAACCAGTCGTATTGCTTTCCTTCGTGTTCGTCGTTCCGAATAAAGGATACTAGATCGCCCTTGTCCACCCTGCCTCCCTCGTCTGCAAATAAGTTATTGTGGTTGGGCCACGTATCTGCTTCTTTGTCGTAGCCTCGGATTACGTGGACGTTTTTGTAGCCATCATCATACAAAAGGAATACGTCTCCTAATCCGTGATTCCTACCTCCGTGCCATCGGAAGTCTGGTGTTCGAGATATGCCAAATTCGACGCACAATCTCTCGAGAGCTGACTTGCTGTAGAGGTTATCGAGTTGTTTGAAAGCACTGTCACCAGGTAGAGGGCAACCAAGTTCATGTAGAACCCTTCGTATCGTGAAATAAACATGGAATCGTAGGAACCCCTGGACGACTGGTGGATACGTTTTGAAAGTAGGGTCGAACAACGATACTCCACATCCGGAAGTCGCACACCACGTTGCGAAATTCAATTGTTGAGGCCAGTACTTGAAATCCGGACCTGATAACCACGCATGGGACTCCTTTGCTGTCACATGCCTTACGACGGTCTCCTTGAATATGTTAGGAACGCCAGCCTTGAACTTCTTCGTTGGGGTGACATATATCCATAGATTAGTGAGATCAACATCTCGTGCCGGTTCAGTAGAAGGAACTGCCGTAATAGGATATTTCGCACTCTTATCTAGGGTCAACGTAGATGGGAAACCATCAACCATTCCCTGCAATGCGTCATCGATGCGTTTTTGAGTGACTGCAGGTAGCTTAGAGACATCATCGCCGTAAACGACATAGTCAGAATCCCCACCCCGAAACCAAATACTCGTCGAATATTTGCCTGGACCGTTCACTTCCGTAGAGGCATAGAACTTGTGGAGACCCGCATGTGGGTATCGTTTCTCGAACTTCGCTAATAGAGCCGCATTCAACGTCGCAACCACATCTGCCATGTTGAAGCTATACGCATACATAGTTATACCTTCAACATATATAATGACGCTCCTTAACGTTACCACCACATCAGCTGACCACCCAGAGCCTATGAAGATACGGAGCATAGCCCTCCTCGAGATTACTATTCCAAACAGCCGGTACAATTTGAAGACCGAGGGTGTCTTTAGCTGGTGGTCAGATGATGGTACGCGATCCCAAAAATACCGTATACCTATTGGAAATTACGACACTAGCGAAGTGATAAGGTTCTTCAAGCCTGCGATAGATAACGTCGCCTTAAAGTTCGTTGAAAGACCCGAACAGGGGGAGAAGTCGCTGGAGATCCTGAAGAGGTTCCAAATGTCTGACTCGCTATGTAAACTTTTGAGGATTTGTAGGGAAGTATCTGATGTGAATCGAGTTGGGTTCCAACCAAGTACGCACTCCTACAACGTGAGAACCCACCAAGAGATGTTTGTCTGCTGCGATCAGGTGGATCCCCACAACTCCCTCAATGTTATGAAAAAAGGAACCGAGGCTAACCCATCGCAAGTTCTCGCATGTATCCAGGTTCGTGGTAATAGATTCCAACGAGTCACGTACTCAATACTGAACCCCATAGAAGTGGATGCACGATCTTCGAATAGCATTCGTTTATTCATACGTACGAGGAAGGGGCTTGTGATTGACTTTCATGATCATCCTCTGCACTACGTATTGAAGCTAAACCTCGTATAAGTTATAACGTTACAATGGAAGGCGATTCGATTCCACCGTTTCCATCAGCACCAAGCATCTATCCACCGATTGCTAGTGACACTGGAAAGAACTTTAGACTGCAAACGATCCGAGACACGCTTTCGGACATCGAAGTTCAAGAAAGGCACTACGAAGGTGTGCGCAAGAAATATGCACGTTCTCAAGGAATAGTTCATGGTATCGCAGTGGCAACGGGAGGTCTATCTGTGATCTTATCTGGATCTGGATTGGGTGTAGCGTTGACTGGGGTTGGAATAGTGATTGGTCTACCACTTGGAGTTGTTGGTGGCCTATGTGGATTGATTTCAGCATCTACTACCATCGGAGCCAAGAAGTTAGGAATGAAGGTTTCCAAACATGAAAGGACGACTATGTTGGCAAAGGCGAAAATCAATACGATTCGCGATCTAGTATCGAAGGCCCTACGCGATGAAAACATATCCGACTCTGAATACAGTCTCATCCTGAACGAAGCAAATAAGTATGAGATCATGAGGTCCGAAATTCGTCGCGAGACTTCCATAGGTGAAAAAAGCGTGGAACAGGTTCGAGCCGAACTCAAGCAAGAAGTGCAAAAGGAAATGCGAGAAAAGCTTGGCAGCTTAGTGGGGTAAGAATCGATATTTCCTACGAAAGAAACGAACGTGGATCTCATTTTCACTTCGCTAAGTCCTACTTCTAGTTAGCCCATGCTTAGCGTAGATTGGCTCAAAGTAGGAATGGTAAGAAAGCAACTCCTTGACAAAACGCTTGACCGCACATCCAAATACGTCACATCGTTTAATGACCTCGTTAAGAGACATAGACGATCCTAAACGACGTAGCACCTCGTAACTCGCTCCAACGACTTTCGTCTTAAGTACCGATTTGGTGACTATATTGCTTTCTATCGCTGTAGTAACAACCTCGTGGACTACTTGTTGAACGTCCATAGGTACTCCTTGAGGATCGAGTTTAAGGAAAGTCGTTGCAATGTGGGGAACTATGCGCTCGGCATTCAAGTCCATATCAATCTTATCGTCACTATACAGAGAACGTATAAAGACCTCTCCGCTACAGATGCTTTTGTCGTTTAGTTGCATGAAGCGAGCAACCTCGCCTCTAGATCGCACAAACCCGCATTGCACGCATGCCTGGTAGAGTAGAGAAGCTAAAATAGCTCTCTTAGCGCGACTACGCTTGATACAAACTTCCTTCACTTGGATAAAGGCGTCGGCTACGATTCCTAACGTGTTCGTAGGGAACGATAGGCCATAACCTTGTTTATAAATAGTGTTGTACGCTTGTAGCTCTCGTAGGATCGTTCGTCGTTGCAGTTCTGTGTCATCGCTTTGCTTTGGTTTTGCGCGGTCTAGATCATTTTGATACTGAAATCCGTCCGGACCTACTATACGCAGTCGAGTAGTAGCAACATCGATGTTCGTTTCTTCGCATGGTTCGGTCTCGGAAACAAGACCACATGTGGGACACACGAATTCGGTTCCTTGTATTTCCAAGGGGCAGAGACAATCAGAACATGTTTCACTGGTGTTGATTTGCAATCGTGGTTTGATATTCAGGCTTCTACAAATTCCAGGACCAAACAATCTGACGAGCTCGTCCATGATATGCTATAGATGCCATCCGTCTAATAGGAAAAAAAAAAAAAGAATGAAGAGGGGTCACGCAACGACCTCCCTCCATCCTTCTTTTTTTTCTTACGTGGTGGTTCCTAATCTTCCTTCTCACGGCTCCTCAAGGCAGTCAACACCTCGTCGAACGCACGGCCGAGAGCCCCGTCCAAACCTTCCTCTGGTCCCATTACTCTTGGTTCCGCGGGCAATTCTACAATATCCAACTCGGGGATGCCGTCCGGAGCTTTCACTGGGTTCACCAACACATGCGGAGGCCATCCGTTGTCTCGATCGACGTCGTAGTGGGTGTCCTTGAGACCTAGGTTGAGTGTTCGAGTGCAGAACTCTTCGTCGTTCTCATAGCGCACGAGAGATGCGGCACCGTTTAGGCGTTTCGATGTCCTTGCGATGCTTGCGAATGATGTAGGACCTGCATGCTCTACGATCTTGGCCACCGCATTCGGCTCTTCCTCCGGTTCCACCACGTTTGGGTCTGCAAGTTCCGCCTTTCTTGGATACGAAGTTTCCTCTAGCATCTTGCTGGACTTCTTAGCGCGTCTTATATGGGGACACTTCTTGATAATGAGACGGTCGCATCCTGAGCAAAGCCCGGAACTCGTGCGACACCCTTTGCCGCACTTCGAGCATGGCACGAATAGGGCGCATCCTTTTGAGATTTGGTAATTGTGCTGGGCACAGTACTTTGATGTCGAAGACATCTTCTTTGGGCATTTCATGTCCTTTCCTCGCATCAACCAATCACAAGTTACTATCTCAGTCATTGCGACGTCTACGTTTAGGTTCTTCGGCTTGTTTGATCTGTATGGTATTAATGCGTACTAAGATGACAACGAACGCTAGTATCGTGGAATAGAGAATATATACTAATACCATTCGGTGGCGATATACAGTATGCTAATCATTCCTCTAACAGATACTCGAGTTTGGATTTTTAGGTGCAAGAATATCTAGCGACACTTTAGGTGCTGCAGATGTTGCATGTGCACGAATGTTGGCAACGAAGGCTTTTGCCACTGCCGATACTGCGCTCCCTCCGGCACGAGTGCGAGCGGGATCTTGGAGCTTTTGGTTAAATAGGTAATGAGTTCTTTAAATTTTGGTTGAGTAACGATAGTTACAATGCGCAGCGATCTCCCCATCTTTGCAGGTCTCGCACGCTACGCAAGTGCAGTATCCATACTCTGGGGTGAGCTGGAAGTGCTCAGCAAGCCACTTAGCGATATCGCAATACCCGCTTTCGTAGGCGGTAAGTAACACACGATTGAATTCTTCATACTCTATGGTGGGCTGAAAGTACTCAGCGAGCCACTTAACATCATCGAGACGGCCGCGTCTACTGACACTTGATATAACGTCAACAACGTATTCATCCTCTATGATAGGCTGAAAGTACTCGACGAGCCATTTAACGGCATCGAGATGACTACGTCTACAGGCATCTAGTATAGCATCAATGGAGTAGTCGTCAAAATCTAGGATGTTGGGCTGGAAGCGATTGGCTAACCACTTAGCGACATCGAGATGACCGCTCCTACCGGCATCTAGTATAGCATCGACAACGTATCCATCATCTATAGTGGTCTGAAAATACTCAACGATCCATTCAGCGACATCAAAACGACCATTTCTACAGGCATCTAGTATAGCATCGATGGAGTAGTCGTCAAAATCTGGGATGGGATGGAAGCGATTGGCTAACCACTTAGCGACATCGAGATGACCGTCTTTGCAGGCATCGAATAGTGCCTCAAAAACACAGTCTTCGTCTATGGTGGACTGAAAGTGTCTAACGAGCCACTTAACGACGTCGAGGTTGCCACGTCCACTAGCGTAAACTAGCGGCCCGGAACCGTCTCCCTCCTTGGGGGCGCCGAACTTTTTGACCAAGCCGTCTCGATCGGCGTCGTTGTGGGTGGCCTCGAGACCCAATGTGAGGACTCGCGGTGCGGAACTCCTCGTCCGTGTTCTCGTAGCGTGCTAGGGATGCTGCATCGTTTAGGCGTTTCGATGTCCTTGCGATGCTTGCGAATGACGTAGGACCTGCATGCTCTACGACCTTGACCAAGATTTCTAGAGGGAGACACGATATACTATCCATAGTGGAAGAGATCGATATGCAGTATAGTAATCACTTCTCTAATAGGTTCACACTTTTGGATTTTTAGGTGCAAGAATGGCTAGTGACAATTTGGGGCAACACTGTGTATAAGTAGTATGAACAATGGCGGTTCTGGAAAAACTTGAAAATGGGTGCAAGCAAGGGGGTGAGTGAAACGAAGTGAAACGAACCGCCTTGCTTGCACCCATTTTCAAGGTGGGCCAGAACCGCCATTGTTCATGCTACTAAATTTTAAAGCCATATCAAGCTCTGATTATCAGCCTGCTGGAATGATGATGAACACACAATTCAAAAACCCTCCTGAAAGAATAAAAGTCTCAACCAGTTTATATAATTTGTAGTTTTAAAATGTATGCAGATCAGTTTAAATAGAAAACTGTTGACCTCTGCACTGAATTTTTTTTGACAGAGCTAGTGAAGATTGGGAATGAGTTTTGAAGTTTTACCGAGGCCTGCGTCTGCGCGTTTCTAGTTCAAGTAGTAAACCAGGTAAACATGTCTTGACTTACAATAACTAAATATCTGTATTTCTATTTCCAGCATATGTGAAACGATGTGCAGTGGCGTGGAAGGGGAAAGAAAAGTCAGATTTTTCCAAAACCATTCGAAGATTCGAAACAAGCGTGGGCCAGGTTAGCGAAGAGATATAAACTACAAAGAACAGTCTTCAGCTATAATTAAGTGCCACAAAAAATAGTATCCGTCTGCACTAAAATGTAAAAGTTCCTATCGAAGTGTTGAATGTATAATTTACCTATAGTCGTCGTAAATATAATTAGATCTCTATTGTACTAGGAGACCAAGGATTAAACATGAAGTACTAATTATTTTAATGTACGAACGACAAGCTAGCTAAGATATATATCGTAGGCAAGATACATTTCAACACGCCGGAATATATAATTTATACTAAAGCCTGTGATTGTAAGAATGGCTACAATCGCAAAACAACATTGTAGATGGCTTGCTAAACATAAACATTGTTATAATTTTTGTAATGCAATGAATATGTATTTTTGTAATTTTTGCAGCCTATCTCTGGCGCTCGTAACATGTCTCAAATTACCGCTGCAGAACGCTGTTCGCGCTGCTAAACCACTGCTATGTATACGCATTTTTGTAATGTTTGCAGCCTTTCTGCAGCGTTATGAAGCGTTTTAGTGCACTTTTCGTGTTTCTAGTACCGCTGCAGAACCACTGTCATTGCGATGCCAAATAGCTGCTCGGCGCTGTTTTCGGCAACCAAAATTCGCAGCTGCTGCATCCAGCCAATTTGCAGTGCGTTCACAGCGCTGCCTGAAGTGTTTCTCATTTCGTACGGGGGTACATGTGCAATTAATTTAAAGCTCCAATTGTTTTTATGAAATATTTGACTATAGGTATTCTTCATTTTGTGATTAATTTTCTCTCCAGGACAGGTCATAGGTCATCTCATTTGCATATCTTAAAAACCTAAACATCTCCAGAATGAGATAATCGAGGTATTGAACATTTTATAGAGCAGTTTTCGATTGAGTGTCATAAAACTAAAACCAGTTAGCCAACCACAGGAGCAAGTAAAAACATCAATGAACCAATCACGAACTGAAGAAATTCACGATTGGTTTTATTTCAACCAATCACGAAGCAAAGTAAACGCAATCATGGATAACTAGCCAATCAAACTTGAAAGCAATTACTGTTCGACACTGAATTGAAAACCGCTCTATGATTGTGTACTGCAGGAGTGCCTCAAGTACAGTGATAGCTGTTGTAACAGTACAACATGTAAGCTGGTTCCTGGTGCCGAGTGCGATGAAGGTCCATGCTGTGATGAGTGTAAAGTGAGTCTTATGGTTGCAGATATGAAATGCAGAATACATGTAGGAGTAATGAGTAAAGCCACTACCTTTGACTGTACATGCTAGTAAATTGTAATAGAATCGCATAGTCACAGCTGAATTGCATGAGTGCGTTTGCAAAATGAGATGCTGATTGGCTGAGAGGAGTGGTGATTCAGAATGGATTCACCACTGTAGACTGCAGTACACATGCCATTTATAACTTAGCAAAATATCAACAAAAGTACTAAATCTTCAAGTAATTCATCGAACTATGCGATTCAAGGAAATTCACTTGCCCGACTCGGTAATTCCATGTTAAATTGCACTTGAAAAACCGATATCGTCCTCATCGCTTCACAACTCCGGCAATATCGGTTTTCCATGCAATTTAATCTGGTCATTTTCCTATAATATTGCTTACCTTATACAGCTAAAGCCTGCTGGTAGCTTGTGCCGTGAAAAAGTGACAGAGTGTGACTTACCAGAGTTTTGTACTGGCAATTCAGAGCTGGTGAGTACATAGATCCATAATAGTAAACAGGTAGGTTCTATACCATAATATTGTAAGACATGAGGCAGTTTATATTCCTGTATCAGAGCGATTTGCATACATCCCAGCCACTTTTTGGACAAATTTGATAGGAAATATAGGCTGTGCAAGTTCTAAATATAGGAAAATATAGGATTTTTTTCCAAAATATAGGCACTTTATAGGAGCTAAAATAGCTTTCAAACAATAAATATTAAACAATAAGCACACAATTTTTTAAACAGTTGAACTTTTAATGTGTTTGATCAAACCTGTTTTTTTTTTTTATTAGGAAAGAATGTTGCTTTTGTTAATTCACAACAAAAATGCTAAAAAGTGCAAAATATAAATGTATCACTCAGCATACATCCTATTTATAGGAAATATAGGAGGATTTCTTGAAATATAGGCTTTTTATAGGATCCTATACAAACAAGAGCCCATCTGGGCTTTCACTCGGGCCACATGAGATTGAAGATGAAATACACTTTCATTTGAAATCCTCTAGTAATTAATAACCGAAGGGAAGAATTATTAGCTGAATTTAGCAGTCTTTAGGAGTGGCCGGTAGCACGGTGACATTCATTCTCTGCTCCCCTAGTATATATATGTAATTTAATATTTTGGTTTTTCTCGTGTATGTAAATTAAAGAAGTTGACCTCTACTTATTCATGCTACGCACGCTAATAGCGGAGGTAATTACATCACAAGTCTAGACCCCCCGCCAAGACTCAGACAAACAAACCGCTTTTCTTGTATCAACTTACAAGAATTGACTAGCACTTCAGTTCGTCCTCTGTCTATTCTACCAGAAATGACTGCTTTCCTGGACCATATTTTGAAAGAGAACCTGATGATTATACTGTCGAACAGCTTAAACTTTGGCTGAAATACAGAGGATTGAAACTAAACGACAAACGTCGATCTTGTCAAGCGAGGTTTGCATCTTCGCTGGCCAACCAATGAGACATGCTTACTATATAGACTGTCAAGTCCTATTTAAACTGTATCCCAAACTCATCTTTTCCCATGCAATATCGTTGTAAGACTTCACCTAAACATTGAAAAGTTACAAAGGTGAGGTTTTCCTGTATTAAGGCAAAAACAAAAGAATGTAGCCGCGTGCCGAGTGCATTCATCGGCAAATGGAGATAGGAAATTCTTCAATAAAACTCATCGGAGACCAAAGCTGTTATGGCTGGAAGAGCAATATACATTAAAACTATGAACTGATAGCATCCTAAAATTCGGCAATCTTGCTTATGTTGGTGTGCTCTTTCAAACCATTATATTATTGTTTGCATTTATCAAATTAATACCTGCAGCTCCGAAAGAAATTAACTTCATTTGTGCTCAGAAAATAAATCAAAGCATTGTAGATGTACTGTAGACGAGGCTTTGCTTCCAAAATTTATTTAGTATCCACTGATAAATTCAAGTAAACTTAATGGTTGAACAGTAGTTCCTTCTCATTGGTTACTGGTGGGTATAGTCAGGGTTTCAGTAATTTATAGCCACTTACGTTTCATTGTCAGACCTGTCTCGTTGTTCTGTGCTTTTAAGGTCTCTTGTACAAACATTTATCCAACACTGACATTTGTCACTGAATTTGCTGTAAAGGTTTTGGAACAGAAAAGCTCCTCCTGTGAGTGATCAAAAAGGCCGAGAAAAGATGAGAAACCTCTACTAGCGGTGTACCGATCGATGCTTCATTCTCCGAGACATATCTCTTTGAGCGCCGGATTTATGAAGGTTTTTGACATCTAGAGTCACTCTTATTACATCTCCCCCAGCAACAATGCTTGGTAGTCACCATTACTGATATGACTGGGAATCTTACTGAAGGCATTCAGATTCTTTTTTTGATCGAAAAAAATACGAATTCGGTCCTAATTTAGTCTGCTGTTCTGCAGGTTCAGAGTACTAATAGATGAGTGTCTCAAATGTATATCCTGTCCACCGATGATGGAGCTATCACTATATTTCTCTACTGTTCTTTCTACCCTGCGCCGGCTCTTTATCGCAGCTCGCTGATCGCGTCCATATCAGTATTTGTTGGATTAAAGATTATTAACTGAAATGCCCGTTTTGTTTATCTCTATTTAAAAGCTTTTACCCTCCTTCCCAAAACTGCAGTCTGCTCATTATATTACAGAACTATAAAGGGAACTGTTGGAAGCCTTTAATTTCTCGAACCAAAACCTCGGCCGTGAGAGGAGTCTTGTTTAGCTTGAGAGTTGAATAACTGCTTCGGTCATCATAAATTATTTCTGTGCTGAGTGTTTATTACCTACGAAACGTACAATGTACCTCAAACAAGAGCGCCAGTTGAAATATCCTGAGCCTGTTGGAAGGCTTTCGCACGAGTGAAGTTAAATAAAACATTAAACTGGCTTATATTTGAGAGATGGGACTCCAAGTTAGAGAGAAAGTTGCTCGCGGGTCCTCCACCATCTTGCTTTACTGTATTAAATTATGTAAATAAATTAACCTGGCAATTTTTGCGTGAACAGCACAGTGCAATCTGATTGGTGTGAATTTGACCTTTAATGCATGCGCAGAACGCTTGCTACACTGAATAAAAATAAATAAATAAAATAACGACTTGCATTTTAAGACTCGTTGCTGCCACAGGCAGCCCGAGTAATTATAGGATATATACAATGTAGGAGGTCTGGGATGCCTGCATTTGTGGTCTCTCCATGGGAAAGGGGCAGTTGCTTGAGCAATATTGTTGATGTACCCTATTAGAAAATAAAAGGATTCTTATTTGTGTTTGCTAAAATATAGTTTAGTTACCCTAATCAATACAATACAATAGTTATCAACTTAAAGACAATGCTGTATAGCTGACAAATATTATTATTATTATGGCTACCCTGGTGGAAAACTTGGACAGGATCCTGAGTAGGATCCTGACAGGATCCTGCATAGGATCCTAGTTAGGATCTTGTTTAGGATCCTGACACAGGATCCTGTAGGATCCTGTAGGATCCTGTAGGATCCTACTCAGGATCCTACTCAGGTTCTGGGCTATTCCTATAGGATCCTGAACTGTTTCCTGTAGGATCCTGGGCTATTCCTGTAGGATCCTGGGCTATTCCTGTAGGATCCTGGGCTATTCCTGTAGGATCCTGGGCTATTCCTATAGGATACTATAGGATCCTGGGCTATTTCTGTAGGATCCTGGGCTATTCCTGTAGGATCCTGGGCTATTCCTGTAGGATCCTGGGCTATTCCTGTAGGATTCTGGGCTATGACCTATAGGATCCTGGGCTATTCCTGTAGGGTTCTGGGCTATTCCTATAAGGATCCTGGGCTATTCCTATAGGATACTATAGGATCCTGGGCTATTCCTATAGGATCTTGGGCTATTCCCTGTAGGATCTTGGGCTATTCCCTGTAGTATCCTGGGCTATTCCTGTAGGATCCTGGGCTATTCCTGTAGGATACTGGGCTGTTCCTGTAGGATCCTGGGCTATTCCCTGTAGTATCCTGGGCTATTTCCTGTAGGATCCTGGGCTATTCTTGTAGGATCCTTACACCCAAATCGTATACCATAGTTGTCATTAAACATGAAAATAACACAGTAATTATTGTTTTAAAACTCTATGTATAGTTTAATAGAAACATGCATGTAAGTGAGTTACATGTATCATTACAATCGCCAGCCAGTGAAATACTCTTATTTCTATAAATAAGTTTATTCATTTACAAACTGTACATTGTACATGTAGTTCGAGTTATATGTATATACAGTACACATGTGTACATGTAGTCCAATTCAAAAATGTCATATTCTACTAGTCTAAGTCTTGATGGTTCCGATAAGTTAACTACATGTAAATTAGTCTGACTATTTACTAATTAAAGTTAATGTTGTCTAAATTAGAGGGTAAGACCTCACCTCTAAAAACCTTACATTTTATTGGACTCCCTTTGGGCCACACTATAAAGAAGTTATTGCTTAGTGAATCAAAATTACAGAGTTGAGACTTAATATGTAACAAAAACTGCATCTCATGGAAAATGTAGGAATTCCATCACCTTAGCTGGACTTCAGTGACTTTTGAGATGAAATTTGAGCTTTTGAATCTGACTAGATAGGTAATCTTAGGTAGTAAAGCGAAATGTTGTACTGTCAAAACATTTACAAGTAAGTGATCAAAAAGGTATACTGTCATAGTTGTTTATAATTTCATATCAGTAAACCTACACACACTGAGCTATCACAGAACACTGGATGAGTTGTTGTTGTTGCTGCATAAATCGTTCAGGGCCACTTTTCAAGCCGGATCTTTAATTGCTAGGGAGTGAATCTAGGCTATGAATAAACATTACATGCAAGTGCGCTATGAATCACGAACATGATGGCCGTTCACCCAAGCAAACGGGGATCCTCGATAGTATACCTTGAAAATAACTGCATCTTTGGCTACTGACCTGGCAAAAGAGCTGGCTTGAAAAGTGGCCTGCTGTGCTGTGTGTAGGTTTTGAAATTATAAACAACTATTATGTTTTGACAGTCAAAGGTATACCATGCCAGAAATAGGAATCTATTTTCTTTTTTTTTTCTTATTCCTTGGGAACATCAGGACTACTAGCTACTCGCATTATGACTTGATTTTTGAGATAGGGGAAGGTGGTCAGTCAACTGAAATTAGAAGTTGGGTTGCTTTGATGCATATGAACCTTTGTTTTCGATTTTTATTTTAAATGTATTTGCATACATTTCGACCATCGTGAATTTCAGACAAACACCGTCGGAATAAGAGGAATAGGCGTACTAAGCATTCGAACACCGTGAATTTCAGACAAACACCGTCGGAATAAGAGGAATAGGCGTACTAAGCTTTCGAACATCGTGAATTTCAGACAAACACCGTCGGAATAAGAGGAATAGGCGTACTAAGCTTTCGAACATCGTGAATTTCAGACAAACACCGTCAGAATAAGAGGAATAGGCGTACTAAGCATTCGAACACCATGAATTTCAGACAAACACCGTCGGAATAAGAGGAATAGGCGTACTAAGCTTTCGAACATCGTGAATTTCAGACAAACACCGTCGGAATAAGAGGAATAGGCGTACTAAGCTTTCGAACATCGTGAATTTCAGACAAACACCGTCGGAATAAGAAATAAGAATAAGAGCGCAAGACAAGTAACCTGGAGGTCGTTGGGTTCGAGTCCCACTTGGGTCAGATATTTTTTCTCTTTCCCTCGTAGGGCGTGCACACTAGCTTAGCACTACAGCTTACCACTTTACATCACATTCTTCATTTATTATAGGTAAATTCATTGCCTGACGAGGGAATTCCACGTTAAATTTCACTTGAAAAACCGATATCATACGAATCGCGAAGCGATGAGTGCGATATCGGTTTTTCAAGTGAAATTTAACGTGGAATTCCCGAGTCGGGCAAATAATTTTCTTTGAATCCATAGTAAACTAACGAGCGAATTGGAATCAAGCTAAAATTAGACTGAAACTCGCACGCGGTTCAACTAAAAGTGCAGTCGTTGCTCACAAAATATGATTTTCCGACATCAAAACTGTATTTTTATGCATGAAAACACCTGTATTTTATTTTGGTACACTTAATTTCTGTATCTAATCTTTACCAAGAAAGCGAAAGCGCATTAACTGGAGACAAAATTGTGAATGTTTGTGAAAGATTTAGAAAACCGGCGGCCTGTTGAAACCAGTTGTCGGCAATAAGTGAAAATCTAAAACCCGACAAACCGAAGCTGCTGCGCAAATGCACAAACTTGTAAGTATTACCAAATGTTAATGCTCAATTTCTGTCTCACAATAAATAAGGCTGTTTTTAAACTGTTGAATGTTAATAATTGTGTTCAGTCCACTCGTTTCCAAAATTTTCCTTGTACCACGATTTTAGTACCGTTCTGTAGCCGTGCTTTTCGTCCTGCTTTTACTGTTTTCAGTCATTTAGCTTCTGTGTGAATATTACATGAATTAAATCAGCAAATCCGCGAAGCCCCATGCCAGCTTTTCCGTTCAAAATCACACATTTTTGCTGCAGTTGTTTTTGTCGATTCCTCGGATGATATTTAGAGTCGGTTTCTTCTTGTTCAGTTGAGCGCCAAAACATATCATTTCTCGTGAAAAACGGAATAAAAGATATATAATTTTCACGTTCTTTGACTACTGTTAACTTTGTGAATATCCTAGTTTGTAATTTTAACTTGATTTGTCTCTGTTCGCGATAATAAAAATAAACAAAATATTTACACGCGGGCTTCCTGTACATCGTTGAATACAGCTTTCAAACCATTGAATTCCACAAAATATTAAACGCTTCGTTAGCCAATCAGCGCGCGAGTTTGAGTCGTGCTATGGGATACTATACAAAAACATGCTGGTAGAGATAAATGACCTTTTGTAAACATCTATGTTATATTTGAAGGTTATATCAGTAATTCTACCAAATATTTTGTCAAAATCAGTATACGGTTTCATTCACAAGTAAAAAGAAATGAAAGTAAATTCCCGAATTTACGTCACACATTAGCATATTGGAAATAGAAAACTCTATAACTTATAGACGCAACACTCAAATAAAAAAATATATTTTACAATTCAACTATTTACTTGATGTAGAATCGATATTAATGATAACAATATTTGACCTGAAATACACTTTAAACTGTAACTCTTACATTGTAAAAATTCCTGTCAAATTATATTTCTTGAAGCTTTAAATGTTACGAAAGGATGCTGTAGATCCGTTTCGCCCTATTACACTTTATGGTTCGTTTACGTATTTCACGATCGAACCACTTCTTTTCTCGGTCGGTGATCTGGGTGATGGGACACATCCTGACTTCAAGGACAGGTACTACCCTCGAGCAAATTACCGAACTATAAAATGGTCCTCTTGTGATGTGAGGTGATGTTTTGGTGGGAAATCATATCTGTGATCCGATCCGTGATCCGATCGGCGAACCAGTCCGATCCGATCCAATCCGATCCAGTTTTCTTGGTGCCGTTGGCTGTGTTGTTATTTACTGTTATTAACCTCTCGAAAGTATAGTAGAAATAACCCGATTTCTCAATTCTCGATATGCACATGCATGTTTATATAAATTCGCCGGGAACGAAAATCTAGCACTTAAGTAGCAGGATGTGGCGTGAACTCCGACATGAAGATTTTTTCAAACGAACGATAAATGACTCTGATGTGGAAATCGCATATTTATCTGTGGGGTGTCATTGGCACTGGTAAAAATCAATCTTTCCTAAACACAACACCAAGGGACAATTACCACCAAACACGATTAATTATAACTTTTTATTTTGTTCTATTTACATGGCCTGTAAGCCCAGAGATAATCAAACATAAAGAGGTAGGCAGTCTACAGTGTATTTAATGTTTTTTTTAGAACTGTCACATACGTCATAATGATATTATGTATAAAGTTGTGTATTTATCATTATTGCAAGATCAAGTTTATAAAATAAACCAAAATTTAGTCCATAACAGAGAGAGTACTTACATGTAAGTGGAAGTCTTTCTTTCCCTTCCCCTTTCTTGGTACCATTACATATACATGCAAGCTAGATCTTGCATGCATGTAGTACGTTTACAATGTACCATCTAGCTAAAACATATCATACCTGTATGGGCAAATAAAACTATAGTGTACTGCTAGTAAATACAATATAGCAAAACTACTGCTAAATCCAAGGCTAAATGCTATATCACTTGGTGGAGGTTTGAATATTAACATTAATGCATTGTGTATTGTGTATTGTGTAGTGAATTCTGCTTTCCGTTGCGCCTATATACAACGAAACAGAACATGGCTCCAAACTAGGTGTAACCCCCTCTTCCGCGGTCGAATTGGAATTTGGAAATGTTGGTTTTTGAGGTTATACTGAAAGGCCTGGTTTACTTAGGAAGCCAATTAACTTGTGCTATATATATAGGTAAGGTCCTGCAGGTTTTTGCGATCTTTTGAGCTGTTCTTGCATTGAATGTAGCCATCAGGTTGTGTTTGATTACAACAGTCTATCAATATATTTTTTTATCAACATTTACTGCATTAAAGTTCTCAGAAGAGATAAATTACATATTTCTGATAGAGAGGATGCAAGAAGATCAATTGATAATTTGGATAGTTATATTGCTGGCTCGGGTAAATCAAGGAAAAACGCCAGAAAACCCCCAAAGTATGCTTTAAAAGTCCTAAATATTCCAGAAAATTAAAATAAAAATCTAAATATCTCGGAATTTTTTAAAATTCCCAGGAGCTTCTAAATATCTCCAAAATTATCCGGATATTTGTATCTGAGCCTAGCGCTATATAATGCCTTAAAATCTAACCACAAATATGGCGCCAAATTTGATAGAATATCGTACCTAGCCTCTACAAAGGCTTTTCTATTATACTTCAAATCATCGATCGTTCTTTTACATGAATCCCCATGTGATGTGATGTAACGTCGTCGCTTTAGATTTCGTTTGCTTAACTACCATCACTGCCTCACTTACCGCCGGCGCAACAAACCTTGTATTTAGGTTCCTTTCCACATAATAATGAACACTTTACCCCTTCGGATATCATCAGTTTACTAAAGCTGGTTAATTATTTGAGTGTAAACATGGCATCAGTGTTTTATACTTTTTCTATACATGAATCGCTTCAAACCAATAGAATAAAACACGGCTTTTTCATAGTTTTTACTCTCAGTTATAATTTTTTGTGGGGCCAATCAAAGCGCGCGTACAATCGTATGTATATGTTGTGGTTCAATTTTACCTTTGGTTTGATTTTGATCAGTTTTCCTTTGTTTTTTGTCTTATCATATATTACCATACACTAGAACAAAGGAAAATAAAAATTAAACCAAGGATAAAATGGAATTATTTTATCCTAAAATAAAGAAAAATTAAAGGATGAAATATAGTGGAGATAACACTTGCTGTAATGAACAGACAAAGTTTTAAAATTTGTTTTGTGAGTTTGCAGGTGAGTTTGCAGGTGAGTTTGCAGCCTTAATGTCCTTGGGAAGAGAAAGGAGGAGTGATGTGGCGAAAGCTCACGGAAACGATCTCCAAGCATATATATATACACCTTATTTATGCGATGTATTGCTTATAACATGGCAGTGTACGACTTGCAACTGATCAAAATGGTCATGAAATATGGGAAGGACATCAAAGTCTGTACAAACGGCGTGTGTACACACAGCTGACCTACATAAGTTTGTTACAAGTTTGATTCAAATTTGTAAATCATTATTATTTAATATATAAATAAGTGTCAAAAACTTTTCACTCTCACGCTTCTTTTAACCTTAGACGTTTACAATTTCTCATTTTTGAGTGTTTTCGAAAACTGCGTTTTTTCTAAGCGTCTTTATCGTGCAGATAAAGAAATAAACGCTATTAGAAAACATCTTATTCATGAAACACCAAACCGTATACGTACAAATGGGTTTTCAATTGAAAACGTAACCGGTGGACATTCAGATTTACTAGATTCTGTACTCTTAATACACTTACAAAATGCCGACGGTTGGTAGTATGCAAAGCAGGAAGCAAAACATAAAATTGATCCGGATGATAACCCAAAAGGAGTTAGTTACCTCATATCAATGTCAAATCGCTACATAAGCATAATACTTTTTAAGCTGTCAGTAGTTTTTTGTCACTCAGTGAGTGAATCAGCTACAAATGATTTTTTTTTAATGCGGGAAATATTTTAAGCCAGGATTGACTGGCTCCACGGCAGGTACATCCATGAACACACCTATTCCTCTTATTCCGCCGGTGTTTGTCTGAAATTCACGGTGTTCGAATGCTTAGTACGCCTATTCCTCTTATTCCGACGGTGTTTGTCTGAAATTCACGATGTTCGAAAGCTTAGTACGCCTATTCCTCTTATTCCGCCGGTGTTTGTCCGAAATTCACGGTGTTCGAATGCTTAGTACGCCTATTCCTCTTATTCCGACGGTGTTTGTCTGAAATTCACGATGTTCGAAAGCTTAGTACGCCTATTCCTCTTATTCCGACGGTGTTTGTCGGAAATTCACGATGTTCGAAAGCTTAGTACGCCTATTCCGACGGTGTTTGTCTGAAATTCACGATGTTCGAAAGCTTAGTACGCCTATTCCTCTTATTCCGGCGGTATTTGTCTGAAATTCACGATGTTCGAAAGCTTAGTACGCCTATTCCGACGGTGTTTGTCTGAAATTCACGATGTTCGAAAGCTTAGTACGCCTATTCCTCTTATTCCGACGGTGTTTGTCTGAAATTCATGGTGTTCGAATGCTTAGTACGCCTATTCCTCTTATTCCGACGGTGTTTGTCTGAAATTCACGATGTTCGAAAGCTTAGTACACCTATTCCGACGGTGTTTGTCTGAAATTCACGGTGTTCGAATGCTTAGTACGCCTATTCCTCGTATTCCGCCGGTGTTTGTCTGAAAATCACGATGTTCGAAAGCTTAGTACGCCAATTCCTCTTATTCCGACGGTGTTTGTCTGAAATTCACGATGTAATACAATGTAATACAAAATGGTCGAATCAAGATGGTCGAATGCAATAGTAACCATAAAACTAATCCTGTTGTTCCGTTGTTCCGCGGGTATAAGGAAAAAATCCGAAGACAACAATCCTAAAACGGGCAGCATATGGTCAAAGGACAAATTCGCTTGACCGGGCCGAGCCGTGAAAGAACGAAGCAGATGAGCTACCGACACACGCTAAATAGGCTTGAATTCCGTGGTTTTCTTGGTGGTGATCCACTGCCAAGCAAACGAGCAGCCTTGGTAGTTATATTCCTTGAAAAGAACTCTGTTGTTCGCATTCGGCTTCTGAGAATTGCAACTAATTTATGCATCGTGAAACAGCTATCTGCTACGTCATCAGTATGGAATTTTGTGCCTCGTTGCCCAGACGTCTCTTTCACGAGTGGGGGAGCGATAAGAGTCGGCTGGTTTCCCAGGCTATAGATTTTGGAGAAAATCTAAAAACCACTGATTGTGCTTGGAATACACAGTTATTTTCAGCGATTTTGAAATGAACTGAGGAACCTTGCACATGTACATGCACTGTGTAGATGTATGTGGAGTAGTTAAAATGAAAGCAAAAACGACTAACAAATTGTATGTAAAGAGAATGACTATATACAGGTGTAACACCTTAACATAGCCCCTTTAAAATCTAGCTTAGGTTTGGAAAAAAAAAGTAACAGAGTTAATAATTAATGTTCCATGCCATTCTAACTTTTTAACTTTTAGTTTATTACATAAATTATAGCTATAGGTTTTACAAACTATACAGTTTTAATAAAAATGATTCTGATCTTCACTCACTACTTGGCAGTCAACTTTTCCATGATTAGCTTTCATTGTTGGTGATGATTTCAAGAATTAACCCTTTAGCCCCAAGGGTGATCAAAGGGAAGCAGGCAGATCATGAGTATTTGGAGTTGATCAAAATGTATCCAAATGTATAGAGAAAAGAATTTGGATTTCACTTTTGGGGCTGGAAGGGTTAAAAACTTTGGTCCTTGATCTTTAATCCAAAACCTGTAGAAACAATTAACCACAATAAGAATTACGATTTTAGATGAGTACTGTGGTGTATAAAGTCCCGTGCGGTTTGCCAACCGGAAACTGGAAAGCGACAAATATTTTTCTACATCCTTAACTTCCGTTTCTACTAAAATGACTTCGGTTTTGTGGCTGATTGTGTTGAATAGGGTATTGAGAAGCACTCCAACATCAAACATTCTACAATGATAGAATTTGAAAAGGGATTAACAAGACCTGGGACATGAACATGTGAATTTTGTCGTTCCAAAAAGGCAAAATGTTTGAATTACTAGTTCAGTGAATCTCAATGAAGTCCATCTCAACTCTTGAAGAAATTTCGATTGGAATCGTAAACTTCACTTGACCTCTTGGAAGCTTTCATAAATAGTTTCTTCAAATATATCTTGGAATATATTCAAGTACACTGACTACAGATCAGAGTACAGGGTTATAACTTATAGCAATTCAACTTTTAGTGTGAGCAACATGAACAAATTAACAAACCTAACATAAACTTCTGCTCACCATTTCTTCAGGAATTCGGCTAAACTACAGAATACAGGGCCACTTACCAAGGTCTACCCCAGAGCCACTGGCTCGGTGGCTCGGTGGCTCGGTAGTCATGATTATAATTAATATGCAAGTTACCTGTGGTATATATTGTTGGTGGCTCGGTGGCTCGGTGGCTCGGTAGTCGCATTGATGAGTAACTAATAATCAGATTAGCCACCGAGCCACTAAAAATATACACTCCAGGGTCATTGAATATTCATTTACCGGCACGACTACCGAGCCACCGAGCCACCGAGCCACTAAAAATATACACTCCAGGGTCATTGAATATTCATTAATGAACTTCGTTCTTTTAAAGACGATGCTATTGACTACCGAGCCACCGAGCCACCGAACAAAATAGATGGAGCTTCAAAAGTGGCCCTGCATTCTGTAGTTAAACTACAGAATACAGGGCCACTTACCAAGGTCTACCCCAGAGCCACTGGCTCGGTGGCTCGGTGGCTCGGTAGTCATGATTATAATTAATATGCAAGTTACCTGTGGTATATATTGTTGGTGGCTCGGTGGCTCGGTGGCTCGGTAGTCGCATTGATGAGTAACTAATAATCAGATTCATTGGCTGTGAGGTCGGTAAAAACATAACTAGAAGAGTTTTGTTTTCTCAATATAGCTATTACAATCAAATAAACAATCGTGTGAGAAACCTTACTTTAACGGGCGGCAGGTATAAACGGCGCGTAATGACTTCTAGGGCACAGAGAACCTTCAAAACTCGTGCCATATTGAGGGTGCGAACCAATATGTGAGTCATGCGGCTAATGTTTACATCAACAGATTTTAATACTCCTCCAAGATTTCTAAAAGCGACGGCTGATTCAGACGGCGTACTTAATTCGTCGAACCAAATTATTTACATGTAGCGATGAGGCGC
The DNA here is from genome assembly GCA_030867875.1 of Actinernus sp. WN-2022. NCBI lineage: Eukaryota > Metazoa > Cnidaria > Anthozoa > Actiniaria > Actinernidae > Actinernus > Actinernus sp. WN-2022. Next base: position 56,861,643 of record JAOWCC010000577.1, on the reverse strand, counting down.
GGGAGTCTGGTTTTTAAAACTGTCAACTTTCGCGCCAAAATATTAACACTTTGTATTTCTAAATCAAGAACTGCATTCCTTCTCTTTCGATGTCTAAAAGATATCAGAGTGAATTAGGGGATGGTTTGACATAATAATAAGTTATGCATTTAGTTCGGCACATGAGAAGAGCGGCATTATGCGACAGCCTCCGGTGAACCTAATTCATATTCTGTCGTACCAAATTAAAACTGCCGAACCAAACTGAGTCAGACGCCGCTCTTCTGCCGAACTTAATGCATCTGACTCAGGCCTTAGTTACCTTTTCTAAATTAGAAGGAACCATGCATCGATACACTATACTGGGTTTCGCATTGATAGTTTAATAATTCGTAAATCATGTCTATAATACAACATATGTTTAGGTCCGGTGTTTATAATACGTTTACATCACAACTGATCAAAACATGACGGTCACGCGCGAACTCATTGCGTATCGCGTAGCACCACATAAATTCTGCTAGATTTATCTTTTTTTGTTCCAAAAATTGCTAAACTGGCTTTCACATGCCTCCAAAGTCCCTCCCGTTCGAATTTACAAACTCCTTTGAGTGATTTACGGTCTCATGAAATCTTTCTTGCTAAACAAACCGTAAATGTCTACTGATGGGGATTATAAAGTTGCTTGATGTCTTTTAAAAACAAACTGAACAAGTCTTTGTCTTTGTTTGCGTAGCGCCAGATAAATTCTGCTAGATAAGATGAAAACTTATCCTTTCTTGTTCCAAAAATTGGTAAACTGGCTTTCATATGCCTCCAATGTCCCTCTTGCTTGTTAGTATGAAACCCATTCGAATTTACAAACTCCTTTGAGTGATTTACGGTCTCATGAGTGTATCCATGTTTGGATAAGTTCACATACGACTTCCAACAGTCGGAAACAATTAATGTGCCTGGCTCTATCCATTCTTGAATAATGGTTAGCAGCGTTGCTTCTGATCTATCTTCAACGTTGCGTTTGCAACGTTCTAAAAAGCCCGAAGAATCAACTATCTGAAATGGACTAGGGTTAGGGTTAGGGTTTAGGGTTAGGGTTAGGGTTAGTTGATCACAATTACCTTTGTTCTGAAAATAGAGCCGACCTGTACTGACTTGTTTTCGCGTTTGCAACGTTCTAAAAAGCCCGAAGAATCAACTATCTGAAATGGACTAACAACCATATAAGTAATAGTGCTTCTAAATAAACTTTTCAAGACTCGTCGCGCTAATACTCGGCAAAGTTTATACACTCGTGTAACACTTGTTTATTCAACACCGCCGTTTATTAGAATCAACTGACTTCATAATAAACTTTGCAAGACTCGTCGCGCTTCGCGCTCGTAAGTTGATCACAATTAGCTAGAGCCGGCCTGTACCGACTTGTTTTCGCGTTTGCAACGTTCTAAAAGGCCCGAAGAATCAACTATCCGAAATGGACTAGCAACCATTTACCTTGTCCTATATTGTCGTCTCTCATTCCATCGATATAGTCTGTACTGACGCTACTCCTGAAAATGACTAATAATCCTTACACAAAGATCTCGAGGCAAAGTGAGTCCACCTGGGCTTCATTTCATCAAAGAGTGTCTGCTTTGAACTTTGACTACTCTTCTCTCTTTCCTAGAGAAGTTTATGATTTTCTGGACAATAAGGCAAAATCAGTGGGAAGTTCCATCGGCTATCTAGTTCCTTCCATATTGACGTCAACCGCCTTCGCGCTTGGAAGTCATGGAGCCCAACTTCAAATAGGAACTCACCTACAGCCTATCAACTTGTACATGATGTTCGTTGGTCACCCAGGAACTGGAAAATCGCCCGCAATAGAAAAGATCAGTGGCCCACTCCGTGAATGCGAAGAGATAGGTAAAGAGATTCTCATTAGCCAGGCTACATCTTCAGGACTGGTTAAGCTTCTAGCCAAACACGGCAAAGCGTTCGTAATTTCATCCGAGATATACGACTTCCTCAACAAGCTCCTGAGAAACGATGAGGACACAGCCTCGGGCGACATCCAGTTGCTGTGTAAATTGTTCAGTGGTGAACCTGCTACCTACCATTTTGCCACCGAGTCCACAAGAGACATAGAGCCTAATACGCCGTTTTGTCTCCTTGGTGCTACCCAAATCCAGAATGCAGCAAAAGTGTTGTATCGGATGGATCAAGGGCATGGTCTACTTGACCGATTTCTTGTTACTATACCGCTGGCACTACGACCAACCCCGGATGAGATAGACAGTGCTTGAGTTCGACAACATGCCCTTCACGAACTTTGATACCCTCTTCGATGCTATCTTCAAGTCCCATACTAACATCACAAGAGTGTATCAACTCGATGCTCAGGCACAGTCACTTCACCGTGAAATTCAGAGTGACTTCGCAACAGAGGTTAACCAGGAAATTATCAATGGAAATGTCCTACCAAAGTCCAAGAAAACGGATCTGATACCTCGTGTTGCAGTCTGCCTATCTGTAGTGTCTCATTTTATTATGCAGAAACTTCACGGCAATGTTGATCAAGTGCCTGAACTAATTCCGTTAACTTTTACAAGAGTGCAATTGCTCTGGTTGAGTATTTGGAATCCCAAAAGGAAATGTTTTCTATCTTTCTCAAGACAATTACAGAAGAGAAAGAGAGGGTCAAGCCAACATGTGCAGATATTAAGACGTCAATCCTTCTTTTTCCCGGGCCACTGGTAACATACCAGGCATTCAAGAAATATGCATTCCGGTCGATGAGATCAGTTGCGCGAAACGAGTTCGATGTCTGCGCTGACAATTTGGGGGCCTACGGGAAGCACGTTAAAGTCAGGGTTCCCCGGTTCGCCAAGTCCGTGGGAGTTTTTGTGAAGAAGTCGCCAACTGTTTGGCCATCGCCAGCACTGTGCTCTAAGGAGGACTATGAAGAGAAGAAGCATTCTCCTGTTAATGTTCTGATAACTGCGAACATTTTAACAGCACTCAGTCGTGATGGACATTACACTAGAGCCGAGTAATTACTGATAAACCGGCACCAACTCGCCGAAGCCATGTATCGGTAACTGAAATGAACACCAGCATTAGTGATTCAGTTAAGCATTAGCACTTTACATTAGCTAGTGACAAAGTTGAATGTACAATATATTTTGTAGTTACTACATTGACTTTATTGAAACACAAACTTGCAACCCATAGAGCATGATTAATAAGTCAAATGATGCGAATAATTTCGCTTTAAGATATTCACTTATTGCAGTTAATTATCAATACAAATAAATTTGATTACACAGAAATATTATGGTCATGTCATAATATAAAGCGACACGCAACTTTGTCTAACTTTCAAACTGACATCGACTCAAAATAAAGGTATTTTGAAGTAGAGAATCTCTCTTATGTTTGCACTAAAAATATACACTCCAGGGTCATTGAATATTCATTTAACGGCACGACTACCGAGCCACCGAGCCACTAAAAATATACACTCCAGGGTCATTGAATATTCATTTACCGGCACGACTACCGAGCCACCGAGCCACCGAGCCACTAAAAATATACACTCCAGGGTCATTGAATATTCATTAATGAACTTCGTTCTTTTAAAGACGATGCTATTGACTACCGAGCCACCGAGCCACCGAACAAAATAGATGGAGCTTCAAAAGTGGCCCTGCATTCTGTAGTTGCTCCAGGAATTCATCTCTTCCAGAACTGAAACTGCCTCTCACTTGGAGCAGTTATTATTATCTTTCATCTGATGAATATTGGCATTGAAATGCTGTTGAAATGACCTTCTAAGCGAGTTTAAAACTCCAGCAATGAACCGAAGCGAAACATGGCGCCTAAAAATTGAACTTGTCAAATGCTACCAAATATGGATAGACTTGGTTCTAGGCCACTCAGTTGAAGCACAGGCAGCCCAAAACGATTATAGAATTGCCTCAAACTAAAAATAAACACATCAGCGATGAACAGGAACAACTTATTAACACACAGGTAATATTTCATGACTTTATTTCCTGTTTTACTACAGTTTCAGATATTTTCTAAAAAATCCCATACATTCCTTGTAACAATCATTAGCTTGGACTGCCTGTGGTTAAAGTGGAACTTTGTGTCTTCCATGTTTATATTCGAATTTCTCAATGAAAGCACACTTTTAAGGGGCTGGATGAAAATATTTTGCTTTATTAAATAATGGGAATTTGTTTTTGGACAAGCCAGCCTACTTGGTGAGTAATATAAAATCTTTAGTCTAAAACAACCAGAAGAAGATCGTTATGTTAGAGCTTTTTTTATCCTCTCAACAACAATTAACATCAGGAACTGATCATTAATTACAGGGGGGAGGGGGGCTGGCTGGTTAAAAAAGGGGGTGGGTCCCCAATTTTAATGCAGAAAATTAGGGGGGGGGGCACAGTAAGCTAGAGTGGAAATTATTGGGGGGAGGGGTCATCAAAAATTGAGCATGACATTTTTCAGTTAATTCTTATAAGGATTCTGTTCCGATCCTAGCAAGATTATATAATTTTTCAAGAATTTGCTGTGTCATAGGATTGAATTCCTATAGGATGCTACTCTGGTTCTTATTCCTTAATTATGTAGGATTCCTATTCAATTAGGTGCTGCATGTTCCTACATGTAACTTAAATGTACATGTACATGTAGGTCCTATTCAAGATGCTGTTCCTATGTAGGATCCTACTCAGGAACCTATATAGGATCCTATGTAGGATCCTTTTCAGGATCCTATTCAAGATGCCTGATTCCGATGTAGGATCCTATTCAGGATTATGTTCCTACATAGGATCCTATTCAGGATCCTGTTCCTGTTCAGGATCCTGCTCAGGATCCTGTCCCTGTGTAGGATCCTACAGGATCCTGTCCAGGTTTTCTACCAGGGTAAATTGAACAATCTGCACCGAAAAAAGTGGTTGGTAAGTGGTCGGTAAGTAGTCGGCCTACCGACCACTTTTTTTCGGTGCAGATTGTTCACTTTAGCCATTGTTATTTTAGAATATTTCTACTCAGCAGCATTAATGTGACCTAGCAGAAATGACACATGCACCAGGATAAGCTGGTGATAAAATTGAAATCAAATGTTTAACAAGTTTGCAGTGTATGTACTTTCTCCACGTTTATTTGTGTGAGAATTTAAAACCCAAATAATAATGTTCGAAGGGAAACCAAAACCCTGGAAAGGAACCAAGATTATAGTACTACTTAGGGTTCCTGGGATGGGTCCAGGATTCTGCGAGAAGGGGTTCAGAAGGGGAGTTTGATTGGTTGTCTTGTAAGCAAGTGTGTTTAGTTGTGCATGATGACAGTACTAAAAAAATATTTCAAGTCCATAATATAATTGAATATATTAATTTATTTGACTGTCTCTGTCAACAGTGTCCCAGTAATAAATATGTACACAATGGAAGATCATGTGACAATGGCAAGGTGACTACTGACTAGTTCTTAAGCTATCAGATCAGATGTTCATCATATTGTTCTTTCAATAGATCATCTAGTTACAAGAAATTTTTCCCAGCTGACACAATTAGATCACCCAGCTAATGTTTAATGAACCAACCAATCAGATTGTATGTGGTAATTAATATGCATTAGTTCATAGTTAGGTTGGTGATCTTTGATGTGCCACAGTCATCAATCCTGTTGAATTACCCTGAACATCCAGTGTCTTATAGAATAAACCCATACATTGTATTAACCATGATGATGGTATAACATCCCAGGACATTATATAATTTATAACTTTACTCTGGTTGCACTTACTGGCCATGGACTCAAACCTGTAGACTTCGAATCCTGTCAGTTCCCTTTCCCAACTGTGTTCTGTTGCAGAAATCAATGGAAATGTTTGAATAAACTATAACAACCAAAATCCTTGTGATAAAACATTAACAATGAATCTTTCAAACAGCTATTGTTTTGTGTTTTACCAGGGGAATTAGAGCGGTTTTCAATTGAGTGTTGAAAGCAGCAAGTGATTGCTTTGGTTTTGCGTTTGCTTAGCTTTTCTATTGGCTGTGAGAAATGTTTTCCAGTTATAATCAGCCAATCAAGTTCTAAACTAAAACCAAATGCAATCACACAGTCAATCAGGTTTTGTTTTAGCAACAGTATTGACGACTGCATTTACTTCAGTTGCCTCGTGATTGGTTCAAGTAAAACCAATTGTGAATTACTTCAGTTCATGATTGGCTCATTGTGTTTCCACTTACTCCTCTGATTGGCTATGTAATTACTTTGGTTTTGGTTTTACTACATTCAACTGAAAACCACTCTACTGTATGATCAACAATGCTTTGGTTAACAATGGTTATCATTGAGCTCATTGTATGCATTCCGTATTTTGTTTAGATAACCTTCTTAACAATGAACTAAGATGGTTAATATGCCGTTGGGCATAAAAATCGCTTAGTAACCTCGGAATGAGTAACTAACCCTTATCAGTTATTAGATTTCTCAAATCACAATAATGGTTACTAGTGATTAAGCTTGTTGTTTGTATCTACTAATGACTACTGGATATGCTATCTTAGGGTTATTGCTATTTAGGGATATGTCCTACGTTAGACAGCCAATGTCAAACTCTTTGGGGTCCAGGTAGGGAACACTCGTGTTGTTATTTTCTTTATTGCATAGTAATTTCAGTAATGTTTATTAATTGTAAATGTACTTGTCACCAGATTCAACAGGAATTTCAAAGTCCCCATGAAATTTTAAATGCCCAGGGCACAGTCCACAGGATTTGAAAACTCTCATGAGGATTTTGGAAAAGCTCTCCGAATCCGGTGACGAGTATATTAAACAGCTTCTACTACTCATTAATTATTACATGGAGGTACTATGTTTTATGTACCGGTAAGCATTGTTTCTATTGTTTGTAATTAAGAGCATTGTTGAACTATGTGTATAGGTATCCTGCTCATGGATTCTTCTTCTTTTTGGGACCAGAGAGTTCAACAAGCGACTCAGTAGTGCAATTGGTATTAAAGGGAGAGGACTATATAGGGGTCTAATTATTGGTTTCCGAGGTGTCACTTCTTCTTTACTGTTGACATGTTAGTTTCCCAGTTATTATGGACAGGACTTAGACATTTCAAAGTCTCTAGGACTTTGTAAGTGTAGTTTAGCTCTTCATGAGAGTAATCAACGGGGGTTTCAAAGTATGGCACATGGTACAAATCAAGACCTCTGGTTGGCAGTTTTCTTCATGAATAATTTATGAGTTGTAGAAATGTAAAGCGTCAGCTTCTAGTCGACAGCCATTATGTTTCATCCAACGAATATCATGGTTGAATGACTTTCTGTTACTCTGATCGGGACTATAGTAGCTACATGTGTGTCCTTTGGTTCATATATATACATTACGACAAAAACTTGGAAGTAATAGATACAGAATGAGTAGCCATGCCAGGAGCTGGAGGCAAGAGTTTGTAAGTCCCATAAAGCATGGACACGAATTCTGCAGATGGTTTATTGATGAAATAGGTTTTACGACCTAGCTAGCTAGCTATTTCGGCCGAAAACAATCAAAGCAAAAGTTTATGCAAATGAGCGGAATCTGTATCAGATTTACAGATCACTTGTCACACATTGATTTCCTTTGTTTTTCCTTCATGAATTATTATTGAGTTTGATAGGTGCAGTTATTGAAATGGAGATATCATATACAGGATAAGACCCTGACCAGAAAACAAGTTGTTGAATGTTGTTGAGTTGCAGATCAGCAAGCAGCTGTTGATCAGTGTGTCATTATCTGTGTGAGATAATGTGTACTCCAAACTTTTTCAGGAGTTCACAGTGGACCCAAAGTGTGCTACACCACCAACATGAGGGGCAATTATTGTGGTAGCTGCCATCAGTTCTCTAATGGATCCTATGCTCGCTGCAAACTAAAGTAAGCAATCCTGTCTTTTGGGCATACAATTATGTCAGTTATTCTTAAGAATCTAAAAGTGACTAAATAGCGTCAATACTACCTTAAGAATAATTAGCATCAACTAGTGGCGCTGCATGCAACTCTTTTTAATATGATAGAATGGCATGTTCAAGGTTGCCACGGTCAGGGAAAAACTATATTTTTTCAAAGTCTAGGAAAAGTCATGGAATTTTGCATCTGGTCAGGGAAATTCAAAATTTCTTGTCAAAGTCGGGGAATTTTATTTTCAGGTTACCATGATGGTCCCTCATTTCTTAAAGCATCTGCAAGGGGAGGCTACAGGTTTTGATAATGACATTTGTTTTGGACGAGGGACTGTACTTTACTTTGCTAACAGTCTTATTATGGTCAGTGAAATTGCTAATTCTCACTCGCCATGGTCAGTGAAACGTCAGGGAAAGAATTCCCCCTGATGTCTCTACTGCATGACTGAACCATTAGCTAGTGACCTGATGATATCACTGTTCCTTCCTCAGAGATATTTTTTGTGGGATGCTACATTGTACCAACACAAAAACAGACTTGCCAATCATTGGAACAGAACGCCAAGTGTATAGTTGTACTTGTCCTACAAAAGATGGTGGAAGTGTTCAGTGCAAGTGAGTAATTATTAAATTAATATGTAAATTAATGCAAAAGCAGAATCCAATAATTGATTTATTATACATTCAAGTCGTGATCTTGTTTCTGATTGACTGAAAAGCATGTGTCTAATCTCAATGTCAGAGGTGCCTAATCTCGATGCCAGAACTTCCAATGCCATGCAGAGCTTCCAAAGAAGAGAGTGTGTGCTTCTCTTCTGGAGTAAGAACTTATCAAGGGCAACTTTACACAAAACACAAAGAGAAAAACTAAATCAAGGACCTGCACTATAAAATGGCTTCTGCCAAGCATGCTCACACATTCAATATTTATTGTCACTAAGTCTTTGTGAAGTGAACATTTCTGTTTAAAGCTCCAGTGTGATGCTTTGTTTGAGTGATCTCTGACATTTGTCATCACCATAAATTCAAATTGAACACTTCAATGTTTAAAGTAAGTGTTTATAAGTAAATGGTTCTAAAATATTATCGACAGGCATTATGAAGCAACTAGCTTCCTTTTTTGCCTTATTTTCATTTTCACCTCACTAGTATTATAACAGGAGAAAACTGAAAGCTTACTAACTTGCTTTACATTCTGAATTTGAATGTTAAATTTTTAACTCCCAAAGGGCAAGAAAGGGGAGGAGTATTCCCTTTTATAATGCGGCTCCTTGTTTAGCTAGTCTTGAAGGCTTCATTTGACGATTGTCTGAGGGGCAAAACTCGAGATTGGAAAACTTTAGCATGTTTTCTATGCCCAACTCGAAACTACAAAAATGATTTGGTGAATTTAATATTTTCCACAGGTGAAAAATACAAGTGAAAAATTGCGGCATCATAATTAAAATTATGATGCTTTGGCATTTTTGTGGCCCTCACCTTTACTGGGCCAAAAATTCATTCTCCAGATTGTGAATATTTATAGAATGATAATTTCTGATATTTATTAAAAGCGGCTTTGGACTTTTGCCCTTAGCCATTTTACTCCAAATATTTGGTGTGTGTGCTTTGTTTAGTTGGTGCCCAGTAAACTAGCCCAGTCAATGCAGCACTAAGAACAATATAATTTTTCCTTAAGCTCAGGGGGAAAACATAAAAAACGTATGCATATATATTCAAATATCCAACACATCTTTTAAAATGTTGTCTGATGATGTAGTACTTTACAGTAACAATGCAGTGGTAGAAAATGAATCAAGATATAGAAAACAAAGTATCTAGAAGTGAGATCAAATACTGGCAGACCAACAGGAAAAGCTTGAAATGTTTTAATTCCATAATAGGTGTGTCAACCTATAACTCTGCAGAATTCACTATTTTTGAAAAATTCAAAACAAAAAGTGCAGAATTTGCCAGCTGAGTGGCCCAGAAGAACAGAATTTTGCAGAACTATACTGTAAAACAACCCCTTTCATATCGCGAAAATCAGTCAATAAACAGGGCTACGAGCATGGTCAGATGAATGATAACAGCAAGAAGCCATGCAGCCAACCCCCTTTTGTCTGCCAACTTTCTTTTCTATAGATGGTTTGCACTCAATCCCCAGAGATTCAAATAACAAAGGGCATGGTGGCCATGTTGGTGTACAGAACAAAAGAAGCTAACGAAGAATCTATTGTTAACTGTACACCAACATGGCGGCTATGACATCACGTGCAAAGGGTCCATAGCCGTGTGTCCTCTTGCTGTTTCATTCTGATCATGCTTGCAGCCTTATTTCTCGACCAATGTTTGTGATATGGAAGGGCCTGTTTTCAGTCTATTGCATAACAATTTGTTGAGTATTCTTGTTTTATGTCCTTATCCTAGACAATGCCTAGACGGCAATGGGCTTCCGTCAATCATCAAAGTAGGTAGAATCACATGCCCGAACGGTTTCATACAGCGAGATAAACAGTCAGGAATTTCAACTTAGAATTTTAGTCAGAATTTCTGAGCTTTAAGCCAGGATTTCGAGTCAGGCTTGAGTCGGGAACATAGGGAAATTATTGCGCCATTGCACAAACTTGCAAATTGCAAGAATGAAATGTTGACTTACTTGAATTATTTCCTGTTTTGTCCCCCTGTTTACTGATATAATTATAAGAAAATGGCAAAACTGAAATAAGCTACATGTACATGGATTGTCTCAAGCATTCAAACATTTTATATCGATGCTAATTCAATGTGAGCCGCTTGTAAGTTTTCAAGAAATCTAAATTCTTTAATTTGAATTCAAACAAGTCCAACACGTTTGCACTTTTGCAAACTGTCTCCTATAAATATCAACATTCCTGGATGTCTTTGTTGACAGAAAAATAAAACTGAAGCTGCGGGTCTTCACTTGGCATTTCACGCATTTCATTTGTTTATTTGACGAGCAGCTTTTTATGTAATTTACAAAATCCCCAGGAAAGTATACAAATCCCAAATGTATTACCCTGACTCGAAATCCTGGCAAGGAAAAGCCCTGGGAAAAGATCTAAATAAAAGATATAGAAAAGGAAAGATAAAAGTTAGAAACGGAAAGATAAAAGTGAGAAACATCTGCTCGAATTCCTCACTCGAAGGCCTGGCTCTAAAATAGTTATCTTGAATCCCCGACTGTTCATGTAGAACGTTTGGACATGTGATCCCGCCCACTTTGATGATTGACGGAAGCCCATTGCCATTTTGTGACGGGAAAGTAACAAAAGCCAGTCGTGTAACAATGAAAACGGCTGTAAATGTATTATATTTGCTGACGATACAAAATCCTAGTTTCCAACGAAGACCAAATATTATGGTTATTATTTTAAACACTGCAGACTGGATGGTACCTTTACGCCATAGAAAACATAAATGGTGCAAGAAATTGATGAATCAACGAGACGCTTTTCGAAACGATATAGCTGCTTTTTTGTGGCTTGTTTGATATCTCACAAATGTACCATATATATATATGATGAGGTAAATATCGAGTAAATATAGAACACATACAAGGTTGCTGTATTTAGTACATTCTGTAATATATCACATCTTCAAAAGTGTCCTTCAAGCAGTGCTCATTCTAGGATTTCGTCATGTTGGGTCCAGGGCTCGTCGCATTTTTTAAATGGGGCCCTAACTGGGCTGATGCCTTTACACCCACGTTCAGTTCAGCAAGATGCCATTTTGAAAACAAGCATTTAATAAAGTGTGCTTGCTCTTATTGGTCAAATCAATTTTCCAATTACAATGGATCTTTCATGGACTACTACATGTATGTACGTCAAAGAACGTTCATCGCTAACTAGTACGAGATTTGTCTCAAAAATTATATCAAGGCTATACGAAAGCCTAAAGTCACTATAGGTGTATTATTTGAAGCAATTTGGAGACCCCGTCTGGCTGTTTGCGTTTCGTCTAATTGTTTTGTGCATTATGACCGTTCGTCTTCCTTGGTAATGTGGCTTTATGAATAGTGCATCATTGTCAGAGCGGGCAAGGTATGTTATATTGTTATGATAAGCAGCAAACTGTTAATTCCTACGACACTAGATGTGAGTAATGATATACCTGATCTGAGGTGTCTATGTTATAGTGTAAACAGTAAACTGTTCATCGACACTAGATGTGGGTAATGTTGTATCTGATCAGAGGTTTCTATGTTATAGTGTTATGATAAGCAGTAAACTGTTCATCGACACTAGATGTGGGTAATGTTGCACCTAATCCTAAGCTGTCTATGTTATAGTGTTATGATAATAAGCAGTAAACTGTTCCTCCTAGGAGTACGACACTAGATGTGGGTAATGTTGTACCTGATCCTAAGCTGTCTATGTTATAGTGTTATGATAATAAGCAGTAAACTGTTCCTCCTAGGAATACGACACTAGATGTAGGTAATGTTGTACCTGATCCTAAGCTGTCTATGTTACAGTGTTATGATAATCAGTAAACTGTTCCTCCTAGGAGTACGACACTAGATGTTGGTAATGTTGTACCTGATCCTAAGCTGTCTATGTTACAGTGTTATGATAATCAGTAAACTGTTCCTCCTAGGAGTACGACACTAGATGTTGGTAATGTTGTACCTGATCCTAAGCTGTCTATGTTACAGTGTTATGATAATCAGTAAACTGTTCCTCCTAGGAGTACGACACTAGATGTTGGTAATGTTGTACCTGATCCTAAGCTGTCTATGTTACAGTGTTATGATAATCAGTAAACTGTTCCTCCTAGGAGTACGACACTAGAGGTGGGTCATGATGTTCCTGATCCTGGGGTTTCCAAGGAGGGGACCAAATGTGGCGACGACAAGGTAATTCATAGTTCTTCCATTTTGTAGTAGTTTTGGATCTAAAAAACTAGCTTTGCTTCTAGAAAAAAGAACGGTATTGAAGAAATGCCGACGTAGATCATGTTGGAATCAACAATTGATGGGGTTTCTGGAAAACCCGAATAGCGAATACCGAATAGCGCGAATAGTGCGAATAGTCGCGAATAGAAAAGTTAAATATTTAACAAATAAAGAAGCCTTATAGCCATGTTTTATACTATCATAAAACACAATGGGCATTTGAGAACATGAGAGAAATGTTAAAGCACAAGCCGAAGGCGCGTGCTTTCAACATTTCTAGAGTGTTCTCAAATGACCAGAGTGTTTTATGATAGTATAAAACATGGATTTAAGGCTTCTTTATCTGTTTTATAATATAGAGTTACACGCGCGATGAAAGGAAACCGCCAGTTGAAAACTATATAACACGGCTAACCATGTTATATACTCTGATAAAACATGCCTTCTTAGCCAATCAGAGCGCGCGTACTATCGTATCTATATTATAATAATACTTACAGAACGTAAGTCCTTCAACGAGTACAAACCTAGACGAACCTGACGAGAGATATTCGCCATTTTGTTTTCCTCCATGGATGGGTTACCTGTGGCACTCGAAAGCGAGGCTGATCACGGCGCATGAAACGGAACTATCAACCGATATCGTTAGAAGGCAACTTTGCCGAAATGTTGGAGAAAATAATAAAACAGCAAACGTTTTCTACATACGTCATCGTGCACCTGACAGACCTAGTTGGGTTCCCTGTGGCCTCCGGTTTAGGTCAGCGATCACCAAAGACTGCCTGGGAATGCTTCGAGTTGTAGACATTTCTTTTTATAATAGTTCCTTCTTTTTTTTTCGCCGGTTTTTTTTGGATAGCGGACTTTGACTCGTTGTTACAGACAAATGTATGGTAAACTGAAAACACGATTGCACGCTTTCCAGCGCAGCTACATCCATCAAATTTTAATAAGTTTTAAAATAATCTTTTACCAGACAGTGAATATTTAAGAAATTCGATTTTACTGAAATTATTTGGCACCGGATTCACATACAAACACTGTATTTCGCGCCATGTTTGCACCCCTTTAAAAATGTCGGAATCTGAACCGCAAACTCTCTGAATTTCTATAACGGGACCTGAAACAACCATAGGGGCTGATCAAAGCCAGGACCCGGCTAATCCATAGATGAAATTGGAATTAAGCGTGTTGGTTTTTGTGGAGGGAGGAAAACCGGAGGACCCGGAGAAAAACCCTCGGAGCAAGGGCGAGATACCAACAAACTTAACTCACATATGCCGATATGGCGCCGCCCCCGGGAAATCGAACCCGGGCCACAGAGGTGAGAGGCGAAGCGTTTAACCACTGCACCACCCCAGCTCCCCTCAGCAGGAGGCCTTCACCTCTTAAAATCTTGCTTTTTATTGGACCCCATTTGGATTGTACTGACAAAGAATTCCATTGTTTTAGGGTTTGTATTGTTTCAAGGTTAGGCATAGTTTGGATAGCCAGTAATAATTCCAGGTTCCGAGGAGGTGAAGGTCGTCCCCCCCCCCCTCAACTGGTCTATTAAATTGAGGACTTCTAATAGACCCTTTCAGCTTGCCTGTTTGTTGCCCCATTTCAGACCACGTGATATTTCTCCAGAGGATTTAGTACTTTGTTTTCCAATTATAGAAATTGGTACATTTCCTCTTGGGACACAGAACTGAAACAAAAACGCATTTAATGCGTACTCAAGGGAAAAGTCACGTGGTCTGAAATGGGCAACAAACAGGCAAGCTGAAAGGATCCATTCCCCTGTACACGCTATCCGAAAAAAAATCGGCGCAAAAAAGAAGAAAGAACTAAAAAGAAATAGCTACAGCACGAGGAATTCCAAGGCGGTCTTTGGTGAAACCCAACTACGTCTGTCAGGTATCGATTGGCCTCGCTTTCGAGTGCCACAGGTAACCCATCCATGGAACTGAGTTACACGTGATTCTCTCGTCAGGTTCGTCTAGGTTCTAGCCTGGGAAACCAGCTTTGTTGTCCAGGCTATCTAGGTTCGTACTCGTTGAAGGACTTACGTTCTGTAAGTATTAATCTTTAACTTATATTTACTATTCGCGCTATTCGGTATTCGCTATTCGCTATTCAGGTTTTCCAGAAACCCACAATTGATGTACTTACATTTCATAGAACATTGCTTATGGATGGTAATTTTCTTTCCTTTTGACAATATAAAGACTTGGGTATTTTCTAAAATGTTTTGGTAGGTTTGTCTGGGCCGCAAATGTGTTAACATAACCGAGTTGTTGACAAGATTACCGCAATGTCCCAATGGATGTTCCAGCCAGGGGGTAAGTTTGTGTTCTTCATCTTTTTCTTTTCATTTCTCTACTTTTACAATGCCTCCTTTTTTCCTTAGATTTGGCATTTCTATCCTTGTTTTCTTCTATTTCTTACGTACTCCTTTCTTTCCTTATATCTCCCTCCTTTCCTCCTCCTTCCTTTCACATTGCTAGGTATGAAGTAATGCGTGAGATAGCATTCTGTAATGATCAAGTCGGGGAATAGAGTAAGAGGGCACATTTAGCACAATAATTTCTTTATCCTGTGGTAAATCGCATTTCTTTGTGAGCTGACCTTACTTTTTACTTTTTAACCAGACAATGGTATCATTAAGTAGACTGTTTCATGCTTGATCGACCTCATGGCTATTCCTAATTAAGGCTCACATGTTTATGTCCAGATTTGTAACAATGAAGGTGACTGCTTCTGTGACGTTTGTTGGACTGGCAGTGACTGTAGCAAGGAAACCACCTGTACACAGAGTAAGTATTGCTGTGATGTATTATTACGTTGCATCTATACATGCTTTAGTAATGCTAGTGGATTAGTAAGGGTTGTTCTTGTCTATGTGTGAAATGTGGCTACTGTTTTATTAATCACTTCAATAATATGAGCATCACTTGGCGAAACACAAAATTACGACAATTACAAGGATCAATAACGGTTCATACACGCGAGAGATCATGACTGATTCGACTTAGCTTGCGTCCACAAGTTCCTTGGTCGCTATTACACAATGCATTCAGTCTCAATCCTAACCTCACGGTTCCTAAAGGAAAATTACACGAAATGTCAAGCTTAAACATACATGTAGTTCTAATATTGCTCTAATATGAATTGTACTCACGAAAAGCGTTGAGATCCTAGGTCTAAAAACAAACGGGGAACAAGCTTCCAACACGCTACACGGCCTCGTGTCTCTCCCAAATCCTGTCTCTCAATCGAAAAGTAATCGATAATTTATCGTTGCGAAAATACGCCGATGCAGCGGCGAAGGACGAATAAAACAACAAAGCTAAACATTTGTCCTCAACATTCCCGGCCCCAAAACGGTGGACCACGGGAAACAGTTATCCCTGACAATGGGATAAATGTTTGTTAAACGTAAACTATACAATGCGTCCAACTGTTCGTTCCTAAGCTCTTCAGCATAGTCCACTTCTAGGAAACACAGCTTGTCAATAGGTCTCAACAGCACTGTCGACCTTGTCTTGACCTTAACCTGGCGAACGCACCCATCGCTTCCAGGGCGAACCTCAAGGACACGCCCAAGGGGCCACGAACATCTCGGCTCGGTGTCATTCACCACCAGCACAATATCTCCCACGGATAGGTTTCTTCGAAGTTGATGTCACTTTGGCCTAGCTTGGAAAGACGGCAAATACTCTTTGACCCACCGACGCCAAAAAACATCAGCAAGATACTGAACCTGCCTCCAGCGTCTACGGCAGTAAACGTCCTCCTTCTTGAAGATTCCTGGTGGAAGTGCTGGACCAGCATGAAGTAGTAGAAGATGGTTTGGAGTCAGGGCCTCCACGTCGTTGGGATCGTTTGAAACCTTCATCAAAGGTCTTCCATTCATTACTGCCTCCACCTCACACATTAATGTGGCTAATCCTTCGTCATCTAAGACTTGCTGCTTCAGGAGTGCATTCAAGACCTTGCGAGCAGTTCTAATTGCTCTCTCCCATACTCCTCCCATGTGTGACGCTGCCGGAATGTCCAGCGCACTTCACGTTGGAGAAGATATTCATGAATCTCGTTCTGGTTCCATTCGGCGATCGCTTGTCGTAGTTCTTTCTCGCCACTAGTGAAGTTCCCACCATTGTCTGATCTCATTTCCTCTGGCTGTCCTCGTCTAGCTATGAATCGTCTCAGCGCATTGATGAATGAACTGGTGTCCATGCTGTGGATTACTTCAATGTGGACTGCTCGAATCGCCAAGCAGGTAAACAGCACTCCGTACCTCTTCACTAAGCTTCGACCCCGCTTAATCTGAAAGGGTCCAAAACAATCGACTCCCACAAAGGTGAAAGGAGGCTTGTCTGGCGTCACACGATCAACCGGCAGATCCGCCATCTTCTGTTGGCCTGGTTTTTGCTGTCTTCTCCTGCAATTGAAACAGCACTTAGGTTTCGGCGAACACTGACTCTCGCTTTAATGATCCAAAATCTCTCACGTAAATGTGCCAATACATACAGATTCATGATGGTAATGTCTAACAATCAAGTCCACGACGTGGTGTCGCTTAGGAAGAATGACTGGATGCTTTGCGTCGTCTTCAAGCGGAGCACGCTTCAGCCTTCCACCAACTCTCAGTAGACCGTCAATTAGAACAGGGTCCAAACTGCAAATGGAACTCGATTTCTTCACAGATTGCTGCCTTGCAGATTTGCAATCAGCGTCAGTCTTCGCATTTTCCAAGTCTTCAACTTCTATTTTGAAGGACTGGTGTTGGACGTGCTTCAGTATGCAATGCTCTGCATTTCTTATCTCTTCTAGCTTGATCATTCCTGTGGGTGACAGCTGCACCTTATTGCTTGCACGATTCCGCCGTACTTTAGCCAGAAGCCATGACTTGTACCTAAGTATCCACGCTACAGCGTTTTTCAGCTTGTCCCAGGAGGAATATCGGAGCATGAACCTTTCCATGGTGTTCGGCGCTTCCTCGATAACTGCAACGTGAACTCTTGCTTCTTGCTTGATGTCCGGATCATCAGTGAACAATTCTCCCAAGGCATCAGGTCGTTTGGGCCAAGATTCTTCGTCAAGCCACAGGAATTCTGGACCCTTGAGCCATCTCTCATTCGTCAGCAATGCATCGGCAGATAGTCCCCGGGAAGCGTCATCGGCCGGGTTCTGTTTGGTGTCTACATGTATCCATTTGTCCGGCGACGAACCGTCATGGATAATGCCAAGTCTGTTCGCGACGAAGGTGTGGAAACGTTTGCTGTCGTTCTCTATATAACGGAGTACCGCAGTGCTATCCGTCCAGAAGAATGAGTCGTCAATATGCATATCGAGCTCCCTGCGACACATCTTGTTGAGCCTAACTGCTACTGTCGCTGCAGAGAGTTCAAGTCGAGGTATGGTCATTTGCTTCAGAGGAGCCATGTGAGACTTCCCTATGACAATAGAGCAATGAATCCGTCGCTCTACGTTGATCATTCTGAGATAGGTCACGGCACCATAGCCGAGTTCTGATGCGTCAGCAAAGTGATGCAGCTGCGCATTTACTACTTCTCCAAAATCGGATGGCTTGTAACACTGCTCGATGGTGAGTCCTTCCAACTTCTTCAAGTTGACCAGCCAGTGATTCCACCTGTTCAGGTATTCGTCGGGAATATCATCATCCCAACCAAGCTTGCTTCTGCATAACTCTTGAAGGAGCACCTTAGCGGGTAGGATGAATGGTGAAGCAAAGCCTAGAGGGTCGTAGACCGAAGAAACGATACTCGGTAGCCCTCTCCGCGTTGCAGGTTTGTCCTTGATCCCGATATTGAACGTGAATTTGTCACTTTCAACGTTCCAGCGAACACCGAGTGCTCTTTCCGTTGGCAACGCATCAGCATCGAGATCGAGATCTTTGACTCCCTTGGCTCGCTCTGACACCGGAATGGTTTCTAAGACCTTGCGACTATTGCTCACACACTTTGTGAGATGGAAGCCACCACGAGCCAACAGCTGTGAGAGTTGATCGACTAACTTGACTGCATCCTCTTCAGTCTTTACTGATTTTAGGCAGTCGTCGACGTAAAAATTGTTCTTCACTGTTTCAACCGTCCCTTTATCGAAATAGCAACTATTATCTTCAGCCGTTCTCAGCAAGCCGAAATTAGCACAAGTAGGCGACCATATTCCACCAAACAAATGACTTTGTGCCACCATTTGGTACTCTTCCGGCTGACGATTTAGGTCATTATCCGGGAACCACAGAAAGCGCAGGGCATCAGCATCCTCAGGATTGACTCTGATATGATGGTACATAGATTCCACGTCGGACATTAAAGCGATTGGTTCTTCTCTAAATCTAATTAAAACACCGACAAGCTTGTTGGTGAGATCAGGTCGTTCAATGAAGAGCCTCGATATTTAGCGGCGCAATCAAACACTACTCTTAGCTTCTCCGGTTTTTGCGGATGTATCACAGCACGATGCGGTAGATACCAAACTTTGCCGTCATCTCGCTTCGCGTTTTCGTCAGGTACCTTTCTTGCGTAGCCCTTATCAATGAGATCACCGATCGTGTCGGCATACTTTCGCTGCATTTCTGAGTTGTTGCTCAGCTTCTTCTTCAGCAGTCTTAAGCGGTGTTCTGCTAACGGTTTATTGTTTGGTAAACCGGGTGGATCGTCGACCCATGGGATTGCAATCTCGTAATGTCCATTTCTCAAACGGACGGACTCTTCGTATATCCTCTGTGCTCGTTGCTCTTTACGAGACATTGCAGTTTCGTTATCAGATATTGATTCGCTAAACTCCAGGTTCATGTATTTGCTAAACTGCTCTGTCAACACATCGTCAGTGCGTACAAAGTTCACATGAGTACTACGAGATCCTCCATATCTACCGAGTGGTCCATTGAGGGTCCAACAAGCTTCGTCCTAGCTGCATATGGTCCACCGGCGGCTTGATTCCGTATCTCGTCTGGCTCCAAGGCTGCTGCAACATCTTGTCCAATCAAAAGTTCAACACCTCCAGGGATTCGTTCAGGAAGCTTGATACCTCGAAGGTGAGGCCACCTGTCTGCGTCTTCTTGCATGGCTATTCCATCTTGCGCAATGTACAGGGAGTGCTTAGATAACACCTCAGGCAGCTCAATCATTACTTCTTCGTCTATATTCATGATCTCGAGGCTGACCTTCGATGACATAGTTAGACTGTTTTCTTTCTCAATTGTTGTTAAGGATACGCGAACTTGCGACCCCTCGGCACCAAGTTCATTCATGGGTTTCTCGGAGCACCATGTGGAAGTGGATCCACTGTCAAGTAAGGCGTAGGTCTTAACGATCTTTTTCTTGCCTCTAGCCTTAACCTTGACTGGAACAATTGGCATCGCCTTGCACTCGTACCCGGCCCCGGTCTCATTTCTTTTACTGAAGACTCCGACAAATCCGTTCTGAGCTCTAACTGGCTTCTTCGCGATTCGCGCCTGAGCTTGAGCCATCACGCGTGTCATTCCATTGTTCCTGGGTTTTCCGCATTCTTTGAAAGTTTGCAGACAGTGCCTGATGAAGGCATTCAAGATGCTTACGGTTCAACTGACAATTCGAAGACTTGCAACCCTTTGAACCCTTACATCCGCCAGCAAAATGGGTAGAAGAAAGACAATTTTTGCACAGCTTTCTTTCGCGCACAAAGCCAAGCTTCTCAAAACTGTTCTTAGCCTTGAAATCTGCACAGTCCTCTAATCTGTGATGACGCTCACATAAGAAGCACTTTAACTTAGTGACGCCGTTTGCATTTGTAGGAGAAGAAACGGAAGAATCCGCTGCAGGAATGTTTTCCTTACTGGGCGTGTGGCTCGTGTTGATACTAAAGTTATGCCTTCGCGATGTCACTGAAGGGCTTGATCCCTTTTTGGCCTTTCCCTTCAGCTTATCTTCGTTGTATGCGTACGGATCCATAATGCTGCCGAACACTGGATCATTCTTTTCTTTTGCGATACCTCTGATCAGTTTTCTCATGTCTTCAATGTTTGGATCTCTACCTTCGTTGCGTATCTTTTGAACCTTCGTTTGCCATTTTGACTTCACGAATCCGGGAACTCTAGCCATTATCCGCACTAATCTGTCTTCATTGTTAACCTGGTTCAATCTCCCGGCAACCCTTAGCGTCGTCTCGCAATTCTCTAAGTCATCAGCCAGGTCGTGCAAGGCCTCGCGATCGCTACCCTTAATGACTGGGCCTTCTGATACCTTACAAATCCAAGCATTTGTCACCACGTAAGCGTCACCAAATCTCTCATTCAACAACCTCTTAGCCTTCAAATATCCCTCCTCGGCATTCATCATAGCACAGCTCTTGATGACTTCATTTGCCTTTCCAGTGCACAGCTGGATAAGGAGCTGCAGCCTTTCACAACTATTCTCCGTACACCCTTCTACGTTTGTCTCAAACGTTTTCATAAATATGAGAACGTTCAGTGGATTTCCGTCGAAGCTCATAATCTCTGCTTTAGGTAGCCGCTTAGCTTTAAGCTGTCGTTCAACTTGTTCTTGAACCCTTTGAATTGACTTCAAAACCTCCGGACTCTCTTCTTTCGGCAACATATCTGGATGAGCGGCATCTCCCTTATTTAGACTCTGACTCCAAGTCGGTGCATTGGGATTTAGAGGAGTGGAACTATTGCATGGTTGTCTGACCATCGGTATCTTAGACTGCACATGCGTAGCCGTCGAGGGGAAATCCCAGGGGTTCGGTGATACCTTTGGAGCTGTGGTTGTCACAACAGTAGTGGGTGAACTAGCACTCGGGAGCTGCATGTTGCAAAGTGTTGTTGCTGGCGCCAGCACTGACGCTTCTCTCTTATGAACTAAACTCGCAACACTATTTAACAAACTTTCTCGCTCACTGTATTCAAGTTCCTCGTAGATGCGTTCCTCAGCCTGTGCCTTAGCTATTTCCGTTTTCAGCTTTAGCCGAACTTCTTCTTGTTCCAGTTGAAGCTTTTGTCGCGCCAATGCTAGCTGTTCTGTTAGCGTAGCAGCTTCCGCCTCAAGCGAAGCTCTTTTAACCGCGACTTTAACACGGGCGTCAGCAACTGAACTATGCTTAATTGATCCACTGCCCTTCGACCTTGTACTGATACTCGAACCTACTCTCGACCCAATCCTTCTCTTCGAACTGGTCTGAAAACTAAGTTGACTGACCGAATCTGACGGCATCACATTGTCTACATGTAATTCCGGGTTTTCTCTAAAAAATAACTTGATTTTCTCGTTTAAGTCTGAAAACTTCTTATTTACGCCTTCAAAATAACCATGAGAATCTTTGTTCTCTTCCTTGCAACTCAATAACCCGTGATAAGCTTCATGCACTTGTTTAAACTTCATCATTGTATTTCTCAATTCTCCCTCTTTTTGTCTGATGTTAATAACGTTTTCACTTTCCTCCATTAACTGTCTTATTTCATTCATCTTTCTCGCCGGTCAGAGCCGCCTTCACTCCCCTTCTACTCTTCTTTATTCTGTGGATTTCTTCGCGCAGTATGTCATCGTAGCTCGTCGTGGCGATTCGGCCAGTCCGACGCGAGCTCGGGTTGCATTCGGCAGGCGAGTTTTCCATGAAGGTTGTTCAAGGTCACTTTAACCTCGACAAGTCCCGGCAATAATATGAGTCGCTTTTCGAACGAAATAATAATAATAATAATAACACATTTATATAGCGCCAATTCCCTACAGTCCATTAGCGCTTTACATATAATATAAAAATAAAAATCTTAAGAAAAATTATGATTCATAATTGTTTTTAAATTTTATATTTAAAAATATGCCTGTCTAAAAAGATAAGTCTTAACATGTATTTTAAAGCTCTCAACTGTTTGGCGATCTCTTATAAAGTCCGGTAGTGAGTTCCAGAGCCTAGGCGCGGACACAGAAAAGGCTCTATAGCCATACCCTTTCAAGTTATAAGGTGCAAATTCTAACAGGTTCTTAGAGGCAGATCTTAGTTGCCGTTTCGGTACATAAGGACGGACTAGATCTTTCAGATAAATAGGAGCTGTGTCATTCAGGCACTTATATGTAAGTAATAATATCTTAAAACTGATCCTATATTCTATTGGCAACCAATGTAGCTCCTTTAAAACGGGTGTAATATTGTCGTACTTGTTTGTCATACATATTAATCTGGCTGCTGAATTTTGGACACTCTGAAGTTTCTGGATCAATTGTGTTGGCAGTCCACAAAGTAATGAATTGCAGAAATCCAGCCGTGATGTAATAAAGGCATGCACTAGTATCTCAGCCGAGTGCACTGATATATATTTTCGTATTCGCCATATGTTTCGTAGATGAAAAAATGCCGATTTACAGATTTCATTGACCTGGCACTCCATGGACATGGCTGAGTCTACTTTGGCCCTAGCCAAGTCTGCCTCTGAGGACCTGAACGAAATATAAATTTGGGTGTCGTCTGCATAAAGATGAAAACCCATTCCATGATTGCGGATTATGTCTGCGAGGGGTGCTGTATATAGTAAAAAGAGCATGGGTCCGAGCACGGAGCCCTGGGGAAGTCCAAATAGTAAGTCGTGCTGCGTTGAAACGCCACCAGACACACTGACGAACTGTTTTCTCTCTGACAAGTATGATGCAAACCAAGCAAGCACATCATCAATCAGACCGAATCGGTTAGCCATTCTTTTTAACAACATTTGGTGATCCACCGTATCAAACGCAGCCGATAAGTCCAATAAGAGAAGTATAACAGATTGCTGACCATCTAGTGCTCGGAGAATATCATTGTGTACTCTAGTAAGTGCAGTTTCAGTACTATGTTGCTTCTTATATGCAGATTGAAGGATCTCATGCAAGTTGTTTTCATCAATATGATCATTAACTTGACTCGCAACAGATTTTTTTGAAATGTGGCTACTGTTTTATTAATCACTTCAATAATATGAGCACCACTTGGCGAAACACAAAATTACGACAATTACAAGGATCGATAACGGTGTCTTTATATTTTGATTTTCAAATATATCCTTCTCTTCTTTGCAGATATTAACGAATGCGCGCCAAAGCCATGTAAGAACAGAGGTGTCTGTACAGACAAAGTGAATGGATACAGCTGCGCATACTCTGCAGGTTATCGAGGAACTAACTGTGAAGAAAGTGAGTTGTTGTACTCAAATGACAGCCGACTCGCAAACATTTAATGGGTTGAAGCCAATCACGTTAAATTTCATGTTGTGCGTTGTCGTCATCCATACCGATTTATAATCTGAGCAATCTCGCGAATGAAAATGGTCATAAAATAGATTTAAGTTTCTTTCACGATTTGGTTATCTCTCCGTAATCCCTCCGAGCGTTATCCTCCCCTAATTTCAATTTATCTAATTAATACAACTTAGTCTCGTGAGGCATCAAAGTCTCTTTCTGGGGACTTGTTTCATACGCTCGGCACGTTTCACATGCTGCAACTAGCTCCTTTATTTCGGCGGACATTCCTGGCCAATAGAGCGTTTCTCTCGCTCGTCTCAGACACGACTCTGCCCCTTGGTGGGACGAATGTAGCTTCTGCTTCATTTCTTGGCGCATTAATTATTAATTATTACATGGAGGTACTATGTTTTATGTACCGGTAAGCATTTTCTCTATTGTTTGTAATTAAGAGCATTGTTGAACTATGTGTATAGGTATCCTGCTCATGGATTCTTCTTCTTTTTGGGACCAGAGAGTTCAACAAGCGACTCAGTAGTGCAATTGGTATTAAAGGGAGAGGACTATATAGGGGTCTAATTATTGGTTTCCGAGGTGTCACTTCTTCTTTACTGTTGACATGTTAGTTTCCCAGTTATTATGGACAGGACTTAGACATTTCAAAGTCTCTAGGACTTTGTAAGTGTAGTTTAGCTCTTCATGAGAGTAATCAACGGGGGTTTCAAAGTATGGCACATGGTACAAATCAAGACCTCTGGTTGGCAGTTTTCTTCATGAATAATTTATGAGTTGTAGAAATGTAAAGCGTCAGCTTCTAGTCGACAGCCATTATGTTTCATCCAACGAATATCATGGTTGAATGACTTTCTGTTACTCTGATCGGGACTATAGTAGCTACATGTGTGTCCTTTGGTTCATATATATACATTACGACAAAAACTTGGAAGTAATAGATACAGAATGAGTAGCCATGCCAGGAGCTGGAGGCAAGAGTTTGTAAGTCCCATAAAGCATGGACACGAATTCTGCAGATGGTTTATTGATGAAATAGGTTTTACGACCTAGCTAGCTAGCTATTTCGGCCGAAAACAATCAAAGCAAAAGTTTATGCAAATGAGCGGAATCTGTATCAGATTTACAGATCACTTCTCACACATTGATTTCCTTTGTTTTTCCTTCATGAATTATTATTGAGTTTGATAGGTGCAGTTATTGAAATGGAGATATCATATACAGGATAAGAACCTGACCAGAAAACAAGTTGTCGAATATTGTTGATCGAGCTGCAGATCGGCAAGCAGCTGTTGATCAGTGTGTCATTATCTGTGTGAGATAATGTGTACTCCCAAATTTTTCAGGAGTTCACAGTGGACCTAAAGTGTGCTACACCATCAACATTTGTGCGTGACAAGTAAAGCATATCGCGGAAGTGGGCTATTAGATTTGTTTTCTCAGTAAATATAGCCTCCTCCGCAGGCATCTCTATTTTTTGAAGAAATCAGATTATGGGCTCCCTGTGGCAGTTGAAGAAAAGATAGGGAGATTGGATCCTCTTCTCTCCCGGAATCACAGGTAACCCAATTCACGATTTTTTTAAATCTGATTTCTTTGAAAATTAGAGATGCCTGCGGAGGAGGCTACAGTAAATATTTCTTTTAAGACTTTTTGAAATTGTTCATACGCACTGTTTCTTAAAACGTTTTGTTTTGACACAAGTAAACTTACTAGTAAACTATTTGTTTCATATTTCACTCAGCCTTGATCAGCATGATTTTGTGATAGATATAGATGACATGTCAAAAGTTGCTGATATTGGGTATAACAGGAATTAATTACTTCACCGTTTGATACATATAGGTGGAAAGACTGGCAGTAACGTCATTGCTGTGCTAGTGATTTTCCCCATTCTACTCTTCATTGCTGGAGTAGCTGCTTACATTTACCGAAACACTCTGAAGAGCAAGTGGCAACAGTATAGAGAGTCCAGGGTCAGAAGGTACACTGCTATTATAATACTATTCAGTCCAGAACCAGAAGGTACACTACTATTATAATACTATTCAGTCCAGAACCAGAAGGTACACTGCTATTATAATACTATTCAGTCCAGGACCAGAAGGTACACTGCTATTATAATACTATTCAGTCCAGGGCCAGCGGTATGCTGCTATAACAATACAATTTATACTTAACGAACGCTGCTCTGTTTTAATTCACCTTTTCGTTCTATTGAAGGGTCAGCTGCAATTCGCCTATCACAGCAGTTAGAATACCTTGATCGACTGTTAGTTGATTATACCAGTGTTTGCTCTGTTTTGTCAACTGCAACGTTTTCCTAAGAATTGATGATGTCCGAGCAGTAGCTTGTTTTATCCAGTCTTGTAACACAATCACGCCAAAATGAGACCCTGAATATTAATTGTTAATGTTTTTTTCCGTTAATTAAGGTATGAAAGTGTAGAGGCAAAGGGCAGGCCATCATCAAGAGCACAAAGAGGCACAGCTCAAAAGCCAAGCACCAACAAACGGCAAATATCAGGACCCGCGACAGAACACAACTATATAGAACATGTTCCTGCCGTCACTACGACTCACAAGCCTGTCCCCGCAGCAAGTAGACCCTCTCGTTTGCCTCCACAAAGACCTATAGGTCAGGCAGCAAAAAACCTTCACCTGGCAAGATTGAGCTACCAAACTGGCCTGAGGATCGAAAGGAAGGTGAAGCAGCCATCTTACCTGTTACTCGAAGACCCCCTCCACCTCGTCCCGCGGCACCTAAGGACAGAAGTCTTCACCGTGCTTCTAGTCCTCCTGCAGTACCACCGGCAACTAAGCCTGCTGCCGCATCAAGGCCCAGTAGCCTTGCTGGTGTCTTAGATAGAAAACCTTTGCCTACTGTACCAGGGAAAAAATCCGCTCTGTGGCCTCCCCCGAGCAAAGCATCTTCAGAGGGAAGTGCATTAGACGGTAAACCAGCTAGACCTCCACCTGTTCTACCGTCCGCTGCTAAAAGACCAGGTTCCTTGCCGGGAGCAAAACCTTTGGTTTCAAAACTGAAACCAGTCATACCAACACCCCCTAAGAAAATTGAAAGTTCCGAGAGTACGGTAAAACCTTCGGATATTAAAAAATCGCAAGGCAAGCCAATGTCGAAGCCCGTGGCACCACCCGCTAGACCCACTATGCATTCTCCTGGGAAACCGTTTAAGTTACCACCAGTGCCTACCGATCGTGCCCTACCACCGATTCCCCCTGGAGTAAAGAAATCCACCTCTTGAGTGTTATGGATCAATGGTAGAGCAACCTGCATTCTATGTTGTCTGCCTTTAGATTGAAATGAAGATTTACGAAGTGATGAAAATGGGTATTAATTAGGAAGAAGTTAGGAAGAATTTTTAAAGTACCTATAACATAATGGTATGGCATGTGAATTTGCGTTGCAGTTGAAATGATAGAGATTGGCTGTCTGGATACTGGACCGAGAGTTTGTGTTGAGAAAGTGCATTTTTTTTAAATTCGTTTTCACAAAAAAATAACTAATTGTATTGTTTGAAATAGCATCATGTTTATGACATGGGAGGTGCCATAGACTATATCACAACTCCGCCGTTGCAGTGCACTATGGGATGGATATCTCAGTTCCCATTGTTAAATCCAAGATGGCCGCCCAACAACAACAATGGAAAACTGAGATATCCATCCCAGAGTGCACTGGGACGGCGGGGTTGCGATATGGTCTATAGCACTGCATCGGGCAATAGACCCCTTTCACATAAATGCAAGTTTAGCCAAACTGGATGAGAAAATAGTAAACCTTTTTACATGAAAATAGAGTTTAATATGCAAAAATGAAACTGAATGCATGTTGTTTGGCTGCATTCCTAGCATACGGGTAAGGGGTGTATTATTTTTAATGAATCCTTAAATAAGGACCTGTACTATAAAAGGGCAAAAGACCCTCGCCCTCTGAGATTCTAAATTTGAATATCAACTTCAGAACAGCCAAGTAAGAAAGAAAGTCCAGTTTAGTATTCGAAAATTACCGCTGACTACGATGACTACAGACACATTTATACAGGGTTAGCCTCGTTCTTAAGTTAAACATGCATAAATACCAGCGAGAAGGTGCAAAACGCGAAACTACAACAATACGCAAAGTTGTGAATAGCCCACCTTCTTGCTGGTATTTATGAATGTTTAACTTAAGAACGAGGCTAACCCTGTATAAATGCGTCTGTAGACATCGCATCCACGAATACGAAACTGGACCATAGCGATATTTCGTGTTGATAAACATTACAATTGTTATGCTAATGTACCAACCATGCATGATTTCAAAAAAGCGCTTTGTGTCAGGAACCAATGGATCTCTGGTTGGCAATTAATGACAATGGATGACGTGGCAGTGAGTCGCTGTTGCTGAAGCTAAAATTAAGATAAGCCAAGAAAAAAGTAAACAGCAGGAAGCATTTTGACGATGTTGCGCGCGCAGCTAGAACAATGGCTATCTGTTTTAAATAACAAAAAGCTGGTGAACCAGAACGAGTCTTAGCAGCTCGCGTCTATTGTTCTACTGATGCGTGCGCAACATCGTCAAAATGGCATTTAGCCTTTTAGAACCGTTTATAAACTCTAGGATATTTTTAGACATTAAAGTTCTCGATTTGAATTTCGCGCGATACCAAATGTCAGAGATCAAGCAGAGCATCGCATGTTGCAGAACTAAGACCGGAGCTACTAAAAACCTTTCATTTTATTGGACCCCTTTTGGGTCGCACTATAAAGAAATCTATTGTGTTCGTATCGTTCTATTGTTGTTTTGTTGGGGTAGCGAGCCAATAACATGGCAGGTTGTTAGTCACTGCAGCCCAACATTTGAACAGAGATATTCACTTGACAAAGGCTGAATGACAATGAAGGTGTCTTCAACCTGGTTGAGGCCCTTTTACAGTGCAGGTCCTTGTTTAAGCGTGGCGCTATCGCTGAAAAAAAGTGCTCCAGGGATCGTAAAGATTGAGAACTTTAATCTATTTCCAATGATCGCAACGATCAAATGGACATATTACCTCAATAAAGCTTGTGTTAGAAGAACGACAGGCAGCCCAAGCTCTGTATTTGCACTGTGTGACTATTTCACAAAATTCTCAGATAAAGAAAATTAACTTTGTTGTTGTTATGTCACACAGTGCAAATACAGAGCTTGGGCTGCCTGTGGAAGGACATGCAAGGTATTGCTGGTTTTCACCCAATCCCCAGAGATTGAAGAATCTCTTGTTTAAGGCACCAACATGGCGGCTATGACGTCAAGTGAAAGCCAGCAATAGGAACGCCGTGACTAAGCACGATAAGTTTGACTTGACAACCAGTATTTTGTTGTTGTTATGATTGCCACCGTGACCAACATAATTCTATAAGAAGCGTATACTGTAATATTTAGATACTGTACACATTATATTTTGTTTTTTTAACCCGTAGGTAAACATTACAGGAATTCAACTTTATCGTTTATGTCGATAATAGTAAAATGAAATCATACATATAACTGAAAGATTGAAATTTGTGCATTCATTTCCAACTCGTGGATGCTCGCAAGTGCAGAGACTAGTTATTGGGGTTAGGGGAATTTGTGTCGCTCACTCGCTCACTATGGTGTTAGCACGCTAAAGAGCCTGGGAAGCAGTGTGATGATGATAACAAGTTGATTTGTACCCACAAGAATAGTGTATAAACGAGAGAGTGGACCACCTAAAATAACTACAAAGCTAATCCAGTTAGGTGGGACTTCCAAGACAAATGTATATAAGTGTAGTAATAAACAAGCATGACAGCAAAAGCAAATAGAATCGAGTTAATAAAGTAGATACATTCTACGTGAAAAAAAACGATAATGAACGGAGTTGATACAGTAAGTTAATTTAGTCCAGCAATATGAATAATCCATCAATCCGTTGTGTACAAATTAATTAATTTACACTTTAGTTTGTTTTTAAACTGAAATATGCTTAGGTAAGGGTTTCAATCCTACATCAATACCATTCCAAATTTTTGGTCCAAAAAGTACCATAGTTCTAATATCAGGGAAGGTAACAAAATAATTTGCTAGATAATCTTGTTTTATAAGACTGGAGATAGACTCGAAGAAATTACCAAAAATTATGAGTGATAACAGCACCACTTTCAGACCTGTATTCTGATTGGATCGATTATACTGTAGGTCTAATTGTTTTTTTGTACTTCCCGTTCTGAAGGTTAGGGTGTTTTGTATTGTTGGGTAAGCCAATACTGTGGTTCGTTTCGAGCGGTACTGTGGCTCAAAACCGTGGGGGAAGTTTGTTAGAAAGTTTGTTTGTTAGACGATAGCAAAGCGATATACAACTGATTCAATATATGACATCGATATCAATATATGCATACCGCATCACTGGTTAGCTCAGTTGGAAGAGCACGGTCTGGAGTGCGGGAGGTCGGGGGTTCTAATCCCAGCCGTGCCCTTGGGCAGGACGTATAAACGTTGGCTTGTCTCCTTCCTCTTCTAATCTATACGGGGGGACGTAGAAGGACCTGTTGTGTTATTTCGAGAAAGAGTAATCAACTTTATTAACGTGTCGTGCATTCTCGCGCTAAGGCACTAATAGGGGACACAACTTAAGGTTTAAAGAAATATAAATGTTGAAAATGTGGCATATATAAAACCTATTCGCCCCATGTAAGGTAATCCAGGGCACTGGTGGATTCCTGCCTCCTGGATTCCGGATTTCTTCCTCCTGGAATCCGGATTCCAAATTATACAAATCGGATTCCAGTGCGCTTTGGCTGTCATTTAAATTTCAGCTATATATCATTTTTTTTTAATTATTATTATATTCGACGACCAGAGGAGCTTATGCCTTCCAGACACACTGGTAGGCTCTCGGCAGCGACGGCATCCTCGCGATTCGTCCACCTCGCGTTGCTCTTCTTCATTATCGCCCTCTTCTGACATCGTATCTCCGTTGGCGATTCTGCAAAGATGGTGTCAGCGTATAGCAACCAACTTCATCGGCATTGTAGCGTTCAACTTTCCCTAGTATACATTTCGGGGAATGGGCTTTTATCGCACGGCGGCCACTGATGGTGAGTCCACAGGCAGCCCACCCGCGCGTGGGCGAAAGCACCAGTCCAAATACTACAACCAACACACTCGCGACTTACCAGCACTCACGGAAGGCGATGTAGTACGAATGAAGCCCTTCCAAATGGGAAACAAGGTGTGGAAGAAAGGCACAGTCGCGTCAAGACTAGACGAAAGATCATACAGGATAGAAACACCCGACGGAGAAACCTACAGGAGAAACCGCTACCACCTGAAGAAGACGAGAGAGAACCCTGTTATCGCGGAAACACCAGATATGACACCTGTCAGAAACCCTGAGGACAACACATCACCGACCAAGCCTAAAGAAGAACCGCGTACAGACAACACCAGCAAATCTGCAGAAGTCACACCCAAGACTCCAGCACGACCTCAGCGCATCAGACGACCCCCATCATATCTGGGAGATTACATGCGGTAACGAACTGTGATCCTGTGTGACTGATGGACGAGAGACAATGTACAGATAACTTAGAGACTATTAGAAACCTGTTACTGTTTGATAGTGATTAATTTTATGATTACCATTTTTTGTAATACCTTAGTTGCAAGAGACACTTCCAAAACAGGAAGGATGTTACAATATTTCATGTACACGTCAATCATAGATGAATTAGTCTTAGTATAATTAGCATATAATATATTGTATCTTGTGTCACTTTGAGCTTGGGAGTAAAGCACGATTCAACTGAAACTACTCGTATAGTATTGATCCCGAAACTATTGAAACATGGTGGCAGCGGTGGGATCATTCATTAGCAGCTATCATGGGCAGCTATCTGAAGAAGTCAAGAATGTAAGTTATAAGAAGTGGCTGAGGCTGAATGGAGAGGTAAAGGTTATAGTGGCCAATGCAGCATTTGGTATGGGTGTTGATTACACGCAAGGATTCCCACCAGTATTGAGGAGTACTATCAGCAATGTGGGCGTGCAGGACGAGATGGTCTGCCATCTACCTGCCTTCTCTATTATTCATATGCCGACAAGTCAGCAATGTTAAAGATGTTTATGGCACAGCCACATTTGTCATCATCTGCCCATGCTGTGAATGAACTTGTCCAATATCTAGAGGATCATGTTCACTGTAGACACAAAGAGATACTCCACTACTTTGGGAAAAGAAAGGATAATTTCCGCTGTGTCACATCATCTGATAATTGCAATTCTAATGGGAAGTACCAGGTTACTGATGGTACCACAGATGCCATAAAGGTTGTACAGGCTTTAGTCCAGTTAACTGGCCGCACTTTGTCATGTAACACTCTTAAGAATTTCCTTGCAGGCAGTAGACAGAGGATTATTCTGGAAGTTGGACTGGACACTTTTTCTAATTTTGGAGTTCTTGGGAAGAAAGTTATTCCAACTGTGCTGTTAGGGAGATTTTTGCACCTTCTTATTTTCCAAGGTATCTTAGATGGAAAGCCACATCAAGTTAGGCATGGTAACAACATAGCTTTGTACATTTCCTTGGGCAGCAAAGCAAATGACCTGTTGGCACACAATGTAAGTGTTTTTAAGTATGTAAGAAAGTAAGGTTTTTATTTAGCCCATGCCATTATAGTGAAAAGGGACTTTGCCATATTTCCAAAATTTAAGTAGCCCAATATTAAGCCTGGGTTGGTGTTATTTTTTGACAAATGCCCCACCCTAGGGACTGATAGGCTGACAAATCAAATGCTCCATCCCTCACAGGTTCCATCCGGTTCAGAATGGACAGGCTTGGAATATTTTTTAGATGTATAGTAATACAAATTTCATGACATTTATATTTTTTTATCCATGGAAAGTTTACATTTTCGATCTATAAATTTGTCTTCAAACTGGCAAAATGTTAGCCTGAATTTCAGCCGTCTCCTCTGGTTCGTTCCTCCCGAGAGAGACGTCTGAATCCAATAGCCGATAATGCCGTCCAGTGACGTCACTACCAGAAAACCTGGTAGTGATCTTTGATTGGTTCATATTTTATAATTTCGCATAATTATCAGCCGAGAAGACGGCAGGATTCACTTTGGACTCTCGATTGTTGATCGTTGAGTTTCAGTGGAGTGATTGTCTTTGGCAAAGACCTTGAATTCGTAAGGAAAACATCTGGAAATGGCTTGAAAGTGTCCTGCACAATAACCGGCCGACTGTCCTGTAAACATGTACATTTTATCGCGTCGCGTCCGCGGGGTTGTTGTTAATCGATTATTTGTTTACACTCGTAGTGGTAAAGAATGTCACTACTCTCTTCAAGGAACTGTTTTTTTGCCGCAAGAATCTTCGTATTTCTTCGAAAATTCTCCATTATACTTTCATGTTTTTCTACTTTTCTTATCATTTACATAGGTAATATCTCGTAGCTGTGTCGATTCGAACGGCAGATCGCGAGACACGTACAAAGATCAACGCCTGAAAGACAAAGATCAACTGTTTTCACAACATAAGAGGCACTTGAGAAGCAAATGGGATGGCTTTTATTTTGGCCGGCATGATCTCAAATAATTTCTCAAGGTGGGCGATGGCTTTGTTTTTGGGGACTGTTCGTTTATTACGTCGCAGGGGGGGCTGGTGGTTTTATGGGGGAGGTAAAAGTTTTGGACATGCAAAATTTATGGGGGTAAATTTTAAAATTCTAAAGAAATAGAGGGGGTAAAATTTTATAAAGAAGATTTTTAGAGATTTTGGAAAAAATATTTAAGAACAATTATAAAGAAAATACGAAGGACGTCCCACAGGAAGTCCGATCGAGTACGATTTAACCGGAGGGCATGAGCATGGCAATAAACGGTCAGCGGAAATAATTATCGGTGATTCCAGTTACACTTGAGAAACGGCAAAGAACCGTGGACGAATATCCTGCTGGTTGCTACGTTGGATCTAAGTCTGATCTAATCAGCCAAATGAATACGAAGTCCAAGGACTATGGCAAAGCTGACACAGCGTAGGATTTTATACTGAATATTACAATATTTCGGCTGGCCAAACCAGCCTTCTTCAGGTACTAGATGTTACAAGAGCTCTAAGGTTATAAAGGAGAACTATAAATAGTAAGAGTATAAGAGATAAGCACCATGTTTCATCACGTATCTTCATACCATATGGTTCTAGAATTTTAGCTTTATCTTAGCCTGCGTTGCGGCTCTGGAGTATCGGAGCGCAGCGAGCGGAGATTAGGGGGATTGGGGCGAGGAAAAAAAGAGAGGGGGAGGAGAGGAAGAGAGAGCCTGCCGACAAGCCATGGTTATTTTGATATCCACCCACTAATTAAAATGCATACAATTAGTAAGTCATTCGACCGATTCATCCAATCATCATGCGGCGGAAGTGAAAATCTTGTTTAAACCTTTCCCTCCTGCACCGCCCGTAACCGCCCAATATGAAGCATGTACCTGGAGAAAATTATTGCATCAAACCTAGACATGCTGGAAATACGATGTTGTGATATTATTTCAAGGGATGAATGACTTCGAAGCCACAGCTATAACGGGGATCACTTGACTCTCCCACTTTGGAGAAAAACTCATTTGTTTTGCAGATTGTTGTTCATTTCTTCGCTTTTCACGAATTTGGAGGAGCTGAAAATCGGCTCAAAAAACCCTTCCCATTCGCACTTGAAATCAAAAGCAAATACAAAATCACCACTCAGTCGTTACAGTACCTTGTTTAATCTTTCCAACCAGCAGGTTTGTTTGCATAAAACGCACCAAACGACTGTGAACCACGCCGATGTTTACACTGCATTTCTCGACCACATTTACCTGCTCCCACCTCCAATTGCATGCTGGGTAATCAATAAAACAATTCACAAGGGATTCCCCCCTCCGGGACTCCAACAGGGTTTTTTTTTAGAAGTCTTTTACCCCTACAACCAAGAGCGGTGATTTGGACTCAA
The DNA here is from genome assembly GCA_030867875.1 of Actinernus sp. WN-2022. NCBI lineage: Eukaryota > Metazoa > Cnidaria > Anthozoa > Actiniaria > Actinernidae > Actinernus > Actinernus sp. WN-2022. The sequence continues at coordinate 56,826,601 of JAOWCC010000577.1, read as the reverse complement.
GCCGTTGCTTTAAAGTGACAAAAACACGTCCTAATAGGTTGAGCAGAGGGAAAAGACAACCAACTGCAAAATTTCAAGGATTTCAGTGTCTCAAAGCACAAACACAACAGAAAAATCCTGTGAAACCCCTCACAAGGCCTACTAAAAGCAAACCAAGTACTTTTCAGCCGTCCTCAGACTTAATGATGTCCTCTAAATCTCTTGCAGTGGCTTTTCTCTCCAAAATTAGAGCACATTTCATTGGAAACCCTACCGAAGCAGCTATGCATACTGCTACCGTCAACGAGTGCACAGAATTCTCCCGAATGGCATTGTGGGAAACGTTTGAGCCCTCGGCTTCAAAAGTCAGCAGTATTTAACTGCCCCGGGCTAGCCAAACTTGAACCGAGGGGGGAGGGTTGAGTTAGCGCTCAGGATTTCACCAACTGAGCCAAACATGTCCAGTAATATCAAGGAATCTCAACTCGAGCGTAAAATTCAAACAAAAAATACACGAACTTGGAGAATGTCAGCTGAAACTCCGAAAAAACATGTGAAGACAGGGCCTAAACCCAAACCTGTAAATGTCAACGACTTTTGCAGGATATGTAATGTATGTTTTAAGCTAGCATTTGGGAATTCAAATATTTCCACGGCGAGAATCTGTTCAAGACTTCAGAAAGAAAAGAGAGCCGAAGCTTTAAATAATTCTAACTGGTGCTTGCAAAGTATTGGTCTTCATATTCCGAAATCTGCTGCTCTATCAGAGCGAGTCTGATCTGTCGTTCCTGAGGAAGGAAGATTCGAAATGCAGTAGAGAACTACACCTATGTTCGTGAAGGTTTGCAGGATAAAGATAACTAAGACAAAGAGAACTCGTTGCCGCTGAATATAAAGTCGCCACCAAATCAGTAAAGAACACTGCCGACACAATAACATCGGAACGAAGTTCTGCCAAAAGTAAGCGCTAAAAACCATCCACGCAGCGGTACGAAATAATCAAAGCAGCTCGTATTTTCGGAAGCACAAGCCTGTTCCTCGAACACACCGGCCATGTTTCAACCGTGTGCGTTTCGTCGAGCAAGACGCTTGTGGAGTTCCGATACAGGGTTCTTCAGCTCATCGCGAAATTCGATCTCATTACAAAATATCTGTAATTCTTTCTTTAAATTCATCGCTGAAGGAATTCTCGGTATGTTTATCGCCATACTAATTGGTTTCTGCTCTTTTCGCATGCCAATGATTTCTGTCAATCACGCATTTTAGCCAATAGCAATACGCGGCCTTCTGAGGCGGAGAGTTATCAAAATAACCATGGGTTGCCGGCAGGCTCTCTCTTCCTCTCCTCCTGTAATAATCTGAATCTGTACTCAATAATAAACTGGTTGTTTATTGTGATTCCGTACTCAACAATACAAAACTATAACTCTCAGTCGTGAGAAATTCCGTCTTCCCTCTCTCACGAATCTGAACTCAAGCTCTCTGACGTCACTGACCATGCGGTCTAGTGTCACGTGATTTTTCCTGCAACGTTATTTACAACACACTCCCCCCTTGATTGTCATGGGGTTGTCAATCAATGATACGACTAATGACAGTTTCACGTCATAATGTTCTCATGTTCAGCATGCTTAACAAATGTTATAGGTACATCTGCTCTCTTCATCTCATCTGACTTCAGTTCAAATCGGTCGTCTCATCTCGATCGGCTTTCCCTGCTTGTTGTGAACACGGACTACAGCGGCACGCACCTTCCCATCTCTACCCGTCAGCAGGCGTTCAACTCTGGCCATACTCCAGTTTAGTCTTTTCACCTTGTCTTCTTGTACACAGACTACGTCTCCTACACAAATTACAGGACCATCCTTACGACATGAACGATGATGTTCTCGGAGCTGTGTGAGGTATTCAAGTTGCCAACGTTTCCAAAAATGCGAAACGACCGTTTGTAGGTATCGTTCTCGTCTCAACATTCCTTGGCGGCTTTCCGATTGGGTGAACTCCTTTGCTGGTGATTCTGTTGGCGTCGACAGCAATCGTCTTCCTAGGACAAGATGTGATGGAGTCAACGGTTCTTCGCCATCTTCGTAAACGTACGTCAGTGGACGGGAATTGAGCACTCCTTCTACTTGAATTAACAAGGTCAGCAATTCCTCGAAGGTTAATTTGGCTGTAGCCAAAGTCTTCTTCAGACATCTCTTAACGGACCTTACTAAGCGCTCAAAAAAACCGCCCCACCACGGAGAGCTCTCTACATTATACCGCCATTTAATACCTCTTGTCGTCATGTACATGTATTCTTGTACCTCGGCACTCTTGAACGTTTTGCCGTTGTCAGACAGCACGAACGCTGGAACTCCTCGTCGGCCAATTAAGCGTCTAAAACTCCGAATAAATGCACTGGAACTAGCATCTGGAGCCAAGTCAAGGTGTACTGCTCTACTGCTCGCACAGGTATACAACACAATAAACACCTTATGCATATCGCCTGTTTGAGAGTAAATGTCCTTCACGAACAATGGGCCTGCATAGTCCACTCCAATATTGGTGAAAGCGAAATCATTGCTTAACCGAAAGTCCGGTAGCGGAGGAGCTATAGGCGTTCCATAACACTTCCCTTCCAACTTCTTGCAAACGGTGCACCTAGATAGGATCCGTTTCACAACTTGTCGCCCCTTGCAAATCCAAAATCTTGATCGTAGGTGCGTTAAGGTCTCTCGAACTCCGTCATGCATAACATCCTTGTGGTACTGCAAGATGACCAAGCGCGTGAAGTTATGTTCCCCAGGGAGAAGAACTGGAAACTTCGAATCGTAAGGCAAGGGTGCATTATCAATTCGACCATGACAACGTAGGACTCCATGCGCATCCTTGAACAATCTCAGTGACAGTTCCACTTGGTTAAACTTCTCCTTTCTCGACATTGGAGCTTGTAGGTGCTTTATCCACACTCGTTCTGCAGCACATACTTCTTCTGTAGTGAGTTCGCCCTTCCTTGGGTTGGATTTCTTCAGACGGTGTCTCAGGTTGTGTATGAAGCGTAACACATAAGCAGTAACCCTCAAAAGAGTTATTAGGCTGCTGAAGCTTGTCGTCCTTATCACCTCTTCCAGATTTGACTCTTGCTTGGTGGTAGCATTGATAGCTGAGATGTTTACATTAACATACAGTTGTTCAGACTTAAGCTGTCGATTAACTTCATCAGTCGGAACAGTTAAGGGCTGGTTTGGCCACCCTTCTTCAGGTTCTAGTAGGAAGCTTGGACCATGCCACCATTTCTCATTGGCCACTAATTCTGCTGCTGTCGCTCCTCGAGATGCAATGTCAGCTGGATTTTCATGAGTGGGACAATATCTCCATGATTCAATTGGCGCAAGCTTTCTTATCTCAATCACTCTGTTCTGCACGAACTGCTTGTACTCCTTGGTGATACCTCTGACCCAGCTCAAAGCAACTGTGGAATCTGACCAGTAGAACACAGAATCGATCTCCAATCCATCTTCAAGTGCCTTCATTACACTCTGAGCCAGCTTCACTGACACCAGACATGAGAGTAATTCAAGACGAGGAACTGTTTGCTTCGACATTGGCGACACTCTTGTCTTCGACGCAATCAGGTTACAGTGAACACCAGAGCTATGCTTACAACGCAGGTAAACGCACGATCCATACGCAGTTTCTGATGCATCACCAAACACGTGTAGCTCAATCGACTTGATATCATCATGGAATAATTCTGGGCAATAACACCTGTCAAGGGAAATGCTTCTGACTTCCTTTAGCCCACTGATCATTGATCTCCACTCAATACACAGGGTCTCATCTAGTTGACTGTCCCAGTCCATACTCTTCTTGCACAACCTTTGGAACAGCAACTTGAACAATAAAACAATTGGAGATATAAGACCCAATGGGTCAAAGAATCTTGCTGTGGTACTTAGAACAACTCGTTTTGTGAGAGCTTCTACTTCAGCATCTGCCAGAACTCTTGAAAATTCAAACTTCAATTCATCACTGCGATTATCCCATATCTGTCGCAATACTCTAGGACTTGTTCCACTTCCCTGTGACAACACAGATTGGGTATATCCTTGATCTTCTTCAGCAATAAGACCTTGCTGACTTTGACAGGGTGTGCATTCTGGAAACTCTGGGCTATTCTGCATCATTTTCATCAGCTCTTCTGAATTACTGATCCACTTCCGCATGTTAAGTCCACCTTCAGCAAGGCACAACTTTACTTTCTTGGACAGTTCAAATGTAGAAGATGTACTGCTTGAACCAGATACATAATCGTCAACATAGAGATATCTCAGTACTTCCATCACAAAATCTGGATCAGTTGCTGCATAATGACTCATGTGGTGGTGTACAGTAGCATTAAGCATGAATGGACTAGACGTAACACCAAAAACAACACGAGCGAATCGCATTGATTCGATTCTTGGACTTTTACTGAAAGGATCATCCACCCACAGGAAACGTAAGTAATTACGATGTTCTGGTGCAACTGAAATGTTCAAAAATGCCTTCTCTATGTCTGCGACCACTGCTACATTGTTCAGTCGAAAGCGAATCAGAATATCAAATATCAAGGGGGTAAGTGAAGGTCCTGCATACAGGCAGTCATTCAGGCTGGGACCAGCACTTCTAGCTGACGCATCGTAAACAACTCTAATCTTAGTTGTGTCCTTATCCATACGTACTACTTCTCTGTGGGGTAAATAGTGGATATTTCCCACTGGAGCCGATTCCTCCTCTTGCACATACTCTACAATTCCTGCATTAAGCTGATCCTTAATGATCTTATTGTATTCCTGAAGGATATCTGGTTTAGTCTGGAGGCGGTGGAGCAATGACCCTAATCTCTTCACACAAGCTGAATGATTATCAGGCAGTATTGGGTGGTCTTCCTTGAATGGAAGCTTTGCCTCATACCTCTTCCCATCAAACTGTACTTCTTGGGTGAACTTATCATAGACGGAGGTTTCATCCTTACGAATGCCCAGTGTCTCTAAATCCCAGAATTTGGTCAGCTGTTCCCTGATTTCAACCATTTCATCAGCCAATTTCACTGGCAAAGCCTCGACCTTTAGCACATGAGTTGAATTCAGGTTACTAGTAACCGAGCATTCTGTTTTGTTCTGACAGTTCACAATAACTGGGCCTGACAGTACCCAGCCAAGCCTGGAAAGTATAGCAACTGGACCCTGACCCTCACCCCTTCTGGCTACACTAGTGATAAAGTTCCAGTAGTAATCTGCTCCTATCAATACATCAACTTGAACTTCACTTGACTCAGTTACATCAGCCAAATCTATACCTTGCAGGTAAGGGTACTTGTGCACTGCTAGATCTACTGATTGGTTACTGAGAGGGCTACAAATAGTGGGTACACTATAGGCATTTAGATAAAGTTCCATTCCATCAACGCTTGTTATGGACAACTGAACCAGATCACATGATCTTAATCTTGGTGATTCGTCACCAAATGTATTGATTAACAAGTTATTGGAGCCAATTAAAGGCAATTTCAGCGTGCTTCTCAGTTGATGTTTGACATACGAGCGTTGACTACAAGAATCAAACAGAATTCTGGTCTTTACCTTTTTCTGTGGGCCACCAGGTTTACCAACCAAGGCTTTTGCAGTCTGTAGAAGAACAGATGTGTTACCATTAATACACATTGTGGATGTTGGCTCTACATTCTTTGAAGGTTCCTCCTTGTGATCCTCAGCTGCACTATTGCCACCTTGCTTATCCCTTTCACACAAGGCCGTATGATGTCGTTCACCACATTTGAAGCATGTAAACTTTGATTTACAATTCTTCACAATATGCCCAGACCTCAGACATGAAAAACACTTGCCCTTTTTTCTTAGAATTGTTCTCCGGGCTGCCACATCCGTAACCATACTGCATTTAACTGATGCATGTTGTTGATTACAAAAGCTACAATGAGGGCCTGATTCGTTTCCCTTGCCAGTATACAAAGTGGATGCTGTAGTTGGAGATTTTCCCTTATTTCGCATGCCATCTCCTTTTGAAGAGGCAGATGAGGGTGTGCTCATGAATGCACATCTTTCTCTTGCTTCTAATTCGACCTTGAGTGCTGATAACACTTCGCTGACATTCCACTTATCTTTCTCAAATTTCCTGCTGATCAGTAACCTCATTTCTTCAGGTATTTTTGCCAAAATGACTGGGACTAACAGGCTACCATAAGATTCTGATGAAATACCAAGATTCTGTAAGCTTCTAAGATGGGTTTCAACTGTGTCGTACAACTGACGAATCTTTACAATATCTGCCACATTCACCACTGCTTCTTGATTCAACAGAGCCTCCATGTGACTTGACACAATAATTTGGGGTTTTGCAAATCTATCCTTTAACAATTCGAGTGCAGCATCATAATTTTCCGCAGTAAGTGCGAATCCTTCAATCGCCGATGCAGCTGGGCCTTTCAACAGGCTTTTCAAATAATTAAACTTGTCGACCTTTGACACGTCGCCATTTTCGTGCACCGCTGCTGAGAAACTGTCTCAAAATGGCTGCCATTCAGTTAATTGATTTACCCGAAAACCCCTTTAATGTCAATTTTGGTAATCTTGCCTTCGGTTTTGAATGAACCTGCATACCCTCGCTTTGCTGACTAGTCGCATTCATGGTACTATTTGCAGTATTTGCGTTTGGAAGCATTCCCACACTATTCAAAGCAAAATCAATCTTAACAAGGCTTCGTGTTATGGACTCACCAAATTCGCTGGCCTCGAATATCTCCGTGTTGATGTTTGCATCTTCGACTTCGGCTAGAATAACATCATCCAGCTTCCTTAGAGTTTCCTTCTTCTCAGAAAGAGTTATCTTGAATCCATTTAGTCGTTCTCTTTCAGTCGCTGAATGCTGGTATTCATTCAGGACTTCGTTCACACTTTGAATTGTCTTCGTTGAGTCACAGGGAGCCCAGGCTCACAACATGAAGACAATATAAGGATTTGTATGAAACTTTATCGCTAGTATATATAGTTGATGGAAAATGATATCTGTACTCAATAATAAACTGGTTGTTTATTGTGATTCCGTACTCAACAATACAAAACTATAACTCTCAGTCGTGAGAAATTCCGTCTTCCCTCTCTCACGAATCTCTGACGTCACTGACCATGCGGTCTAGTGTCACGTGATTTTTCCTGCAACGTTATTTACAACACCTCCCCACCCTTCTCTTTTTGTCCTCGCCCCAATCCCCCTAATCTCCGCTCGCTGCACTCCGATACTCCAGAGCCGCAACGCAGGCTAGCTTTATCTATATATAGTGCGCTTCTAGATCTCTGGCTTTACGTATTGAGTCTCGTGAGTAGTATATTATTTCTGGAGGGATAAGTTGCATGTCGGTGTAAGAGTGGTTATACGTCTAGAAAGAAATTCTTCAGATACAGTAGTAGGTTTAGATTTAATGTTAGGGGCCGTCGACATATTCGAAATGCCCCGCTTAACGCACAACGGACGTTAAGGTCAGACCCCCTCCCCCCTCCCCCTTAACGTCCACCCATTGTTTTATGCTTTTTTTAGGTCAGGAAAAACAGTTATGAAATACACGGGAGCTCACTTATGAACAAGGTATAAAACAAGCTTAAAGCTTTAATAGCTGCAACTGTACAGTCAGTCAGTACCTCGAATTCCCGTACGAGCTCATTTCGGATCTTGACTAAAATACTCATTCGGACACGACTATAAAACTGAGTTTCACTTACCTGGACTTTTGAGGTATTTCATGATACTTCTAATCAAAATACCTTGCTGAAATTTCCGGGAAATTCAACAGAAATTGCGCTCTAATGTAGATCTAGCTGACTAGAAACGTTTGATTAAAAAGTGTACTTCTATTGATAAAAAAGTGTTTGTTCTAAATGCCCCACACTAACGTCCATGCCCTTACCCCCTCCCCCCCTAAACGTCCGTTGTGCGTTAAGCGGGGCATTTCGAATATGTCGACGGCCCCTTAGGCTTGTCTACTGTCCGTCATTCGTTAAATCTGTCTTTGAGGCGTCGCTTTGTTTCACCTATATATTATATGTATTGCAAATGGCAACGATTACATTGTATCACATATATGAGGTTTTTAGTATTAATGTATTACAGGTTATGTGTGAATTAATAAAGCGAGTTGCCTCTTCTAGTTGAAAATGACAATATTCAAGGTATGAAATATACTCCGGAGTTCAAGGAAAGCTGTGAAAGCGAACTCCTTTGGAGAATGATCATCATTCTCCAACAACAAAGACTTCTGATGTGATTGATGTGTAATGATAACAACATCCAGGCCGTAGTAAGGGTCCAGGAGGTTGTCTCTGAAAGCGTGTCTGGCTGGGAAAAAAAACATGAAAAAAGACGAGTACATTTTATAGGCTTCGTTAAATAATAAATAGCCTTTTCCGTACATTAAGCTTTCTTGAACAGTCCTTAGCCCCTGGTCACGTTTCCCTTCCGATACTTTTGTTGATTCCATTGCTGGACCAATTACACTCCAGCCTATGAAGGACATCAGGTGCATTGAGCGCTAGCCTGCGTTGCGGCTCTGGAATATCGGAGCGCAGCGAGTGGAGATTAGAGGCATTGGGGCGAGAGAAAAATGAGGGGGAAGGGGGTCCCGCTCGCTGCGCTCCGATACTCCAGAGCCACAACGAAGGCTAATTGAGCGCTTGCAAAGAAGATCTAATATATTTGTTAGCTTGAATTCAAGCCTTAAGGGGCACTGTCAACCCTAACAGTCATCAACATTCTGGTAACAATAGTAGAGAACATCTTCTATATGTATTTGTGAAAATTTCATACAATTTGGATGGATGATGGCAAAGATTCATGTGGGATGCCTAATATTGTTGCTAAGATAAATTTATGGCATCTTGAAAGCAGTTCAGTGTAACCAAATTTAAGTTTGTTGTACATGTATAGCACATGTATCTCAATCCACTCGTATCCTTGCCATCATCCTCTTTGAAACTCATTCAAAACATATTAGGACATTCACAGTGTATTTCTTCACTGTTCTAGGGGGTTATTTTTTACGTTTTATTTTACATAACCTTGAAAGTTCAATTGTATTTGCACATATAGCCATTCTTATGACTTGCCAGGCAAGCCAGAAAAAGTAGTAAGGGGATATGCACAACATTGACCAGTTGCACGAGAAAGAAAATATGGATTACATGTATAACTGCTAACAGAAAACTTGAGTTCTCCTTCTATTTATTAAATAACAAACCAGCATTGAAATGGACATTGCCATTTGTTAAATAAGAGTTCCTTGAAAAATCACAATCTTTAGCATTGTTCCCAAAAATGATTTTTACAACCAGAACTATATTACATGTATGACTGGTTGTGTTGTCTGCAACAGTAAAAAAAACAGTTCAGGCTCGAACATTTTTTCTCATTTGGTTCCCAATTTCTCAATCAAGTTATCATTTGTTTTAGCCTCCTCCACAAGCATCTCTAACCGAAATTGGGTTCCCTGTGGCAAGGGAGAAGAGACTGAGGTGAAGAAGGGGGAAGGGGGGAATAATTCTTCTTTCTTCCTTTCTCCCCCTTCCCCTCCCCGCTTCTTCACCTCAGTCTCTTCTCCCTTGCCACAGGGAACCCAATTTCGGTTTTCTTTCCAGTACACAAGAGATGCCTTTGGAGGAGGCTACATTTGTTTATTATGTTGTAGCTTCAAGGAGCAATGCTCCTAGGTTTTAATTTTTAGGAGCAAATTACAGTGTAGTATGCAAATACATTAACAGTGGTCATACATGTGCATGTCACACTGTAACTAAATAAGTCACAATTTGCTCTAAACAAATTATTTCAAGCCCATTGATCGACGCTACATAGGATCCATGCCTGAACACAAAGCAGTGCCAGGACTCTTATCTCTTCCATTTACTTTACAAATATTACTGCATTTCATTTGCGAACTTTCTATGCAGAAATGACTTGAACTGTTTCTCTACTTTCTCATGCCCCTTCTCTAATGTACCAATATACTTTGCAGGAACAACTTCACCAACTTTATGCTTTTTACAGCCCATGGGTAAACTAACACTTTCTGGTGCCCTTGGTGTTCAAACCATTCCTCCATCAAAACAAATTGAGCAACTTTGAGTTGACCATAGATGGAACTCACAGGGCTTCTTGTGCTTCTTGGTATTGTGCACATTAAATGCTTCTCTGCTTTTATACATGTTACTGGTCATTTCCAAGAGGTTCACATTGCATGACATTAATTCAACCATAGCAAAGGAACTTTGAGCACGGGCAAATTGCTTAATTGGACGCACAAGAAAGTCCTCAACCCACTCATCTCCTGCTATCTGTCTTCCCTGCTTGCCGTCAAGGTTGACTGTTCTATTTTGCTGGTACATTTTACGGAATGCCACAGGCCACTTAGCTACAGCATTGATGCATTGGGTGAGCGCCTCATCCCGATAGTTGGTTTTACCCACTGGAGCATAAAGAGCAGGGCAAAGCATCCATACCCCTTCTATTTCCACTCCATTGCCATGTCTTATAGCTTCTTTGTACCACCTGGTGATTGGCATAAATTAAGTCATTCACAACTGAAAGGTGGTATGAAAAAACTGCATCCTTTTTTTGTTGTGCAACCCACTTATCGAACTTATCAAGAAGAATCCTGTTGTGACATTTGTTCTCCTTTAAACACTCAGCCAGCTCTTTCGGAGTTGGAAAATAATCTCTATTTTTTTTAGCCAGGGCAATGGCAGGTAATCCATTAGGGCCTCATCGTTATTATTGTCCTTAAACTTAAGTTTAAAGGTCCCCGGGTTTACAGTTGGCCGCTTCATCACTTTTTCAACCACGTGCCAAAAGCCGCCATGACCAGCTATTCTTGCTGTGGATTCATTGATATATCCCCGGTTGTGAAAATCCCAGCCACCAGGTGTTAAAGCGGTTTGTCCTATGCCATCTTTATCATTAATCAGTGCACCACAGCATACTAGGCCTTTCACAAGTCTTGTATCGCCTCTTAGTACAGCGAGATGAAGAACTGGTCTCTCGCGGGAAACCATTCCCCTTTCATTGCAGTGATCTTCTCGTGTAAAATATAATCATTGTTATAAACTGATGCTAATTCCCTTAGTGCATCCAAAGTAGCCTTTAAACGTTTGTCGAGTTCATTGTTAGCCTCTTTTATACCAATTTGTTCAAGTAAAACATCCCAACTTTCCCCAACTTTCCTCGACTATCGACGCTATGTTTACATTTTCACACTTCGATGACCCACGTGCTTCATATCCGGCGTACCAGGCCTGCCACAGGCTGGACCGCATGTCAGGGGTGCGCGCAGACCAAACTTTACGTTGTACAATACAATACAATACAATACAATAATTTTATTAACGTGGTCAAAAACACTTAGCTATATAAGGGATGCCCCCATGGGAGCAACCCAGCTATTTTACAGCTAGGTTTTCTTTTCTTTTCAGTTTTCATAAAAAAATTGATACGTTTGTTCAAAAGCTCAGTATTTGAGCACAAGGATACAATACATTGACCACAGGTTACCCAAGGTTTGAAGTCGTCCAAATTAAACATCCAAAACCATACAGATAAACCAGTTCTAGTTAATAAGCTGCAATACCATGTCACTTAAAAAAAATAACTGATTTCATGTACTCACCGAGGCCCACTGTCAGGCATAGCATCCTCCGCAGGCATCTCTTGTGTACCGGAAAGAAAACCGAAATTGGGTTCCCTCTTCTCCCTTGCCACAGGAAACCCAATTTCGGTTTTCTTTCCGGTACAAGAGAGGCTATGTCAGGCATAAAAAAACATTCTTAAAAGATTAGGGCAAACTAGATACGGTTTCTAGGCAGATTGCTTCGAGCTATATAATTTTACGTAAAACCAATTATACACACTAGAACGGCTTAAAACACGAAGTTTCGGTATAAAAAGGGGAGCCCAGTGGTTCGTTAGTTGTCAGTCAGTCTTTGTGGAGTGAACATCTTCGTGATGCTCTGCTTGAGTGCTCCCTACTGAGTGCTTATCGCGTGAAATTCAAATGAAATACATAAATGTTTAATTTCACATAAGGGCTACAGAGTTCGCAAACAGTCGTATACAATGCATGAACAACTATCTTTCCTCTGGTCACTTTTTTATGGCTTGTTTAATCGCCTTAATAATCAAGCTGATATGCTCGCTTGCTTTCTTTACTGTTCTGCATTTTTTAATTTCGTGCTTCAAAGGCGTGAAAAGAGGAGGAGCTATAACCTATTTATGCTTCCCGGGAAAACAATTTGAATAGTGCAAACATATATTTAGAGTTTGAAGAGATAGTTAAAAAAAACCTGACAGAATGAAGAATGACAGAACTCTGCTCGTAATATTATTGCTACTTTTTATTTCAAAACGCTTTCAGGTATAAATTTTGATTGCGTCCAGAGGTTGTGATGTAAAGCCAGTAAACCAATATGCCATGGTTGTATTTTGTAAAATAACTGATATGTCTGAGACAACATAATAATGTCTTAACCTATGCTATCTGTTTGTTCATTTTCATCGTCAGTTTCATAGTCATATTCTGCAGATTCATCGATAGGACCATCATCCTCATCCGCTAATTCTACATTTGCTTGTCCCCTCAAGATGTGTTCGTACTCCTGTTGTCGTTGCTTATGCTTTTCGAGAGTTTTCATAAATTGTATGCACGATCTAGATCAAAGACTTTCCCTGACCTATTTAATGGTAAGTAGTTCTTTCTGTTCCCAGAGGAAAAATTGAACTCATCATTAAATAAATCTAAGTTGCTGGCCACCCCCATAGTCGTACACTGGTTCTCATGAGAGATTGGCAGTGGGTAACTATTACTTTATTTATTTATTTATTTATTTACAACATTTGGGCGTAACGCCACAGGAAACAAATAATAGGACTCAAGGTCCCCTACGAGGATTGTCTCCGCCATGTCAGTGGACCTACGATTTTACGTCCTTATCCGAGAAGACGTGAAGGTCTAACCATTTGCAGTTGGTTCACAAAGGCAGCACCTTCTACTCAGTTATTTTAAGACCCTGAGTGTTGGTCCGGCCGGGGTTTGAACCCGCGACCTCCCGCTCGACAAACCGGAGCTTAACCACTGAGCTAACCGGGAGGCGGTTTTTTTGCTAAGCGTGGATAATCCTCATCCACCTCTGGAATATCTATCTTGTATGTTTCTTGGCTTGATTCTCCTGCCTTCGTTAGAAGCTCTTCGTTCGGGGAGTTGCTTATCTCCTCGCTAGATAATGTAACAGTATTCAGTCCCAACTTTAGCTTCCTAAGCAATTCCTTAACTCTGAAGTGCTGCCACCTTTGGTTCTGCTCTTCATTGCATTCTGAGATGAGAAAGAACAAAATAAAAATATTGGTAAACTATAACGATCGACTGTATTTCCTGGAATAGCCACCCCGCTCGAATAATCGACCCTTTTTGAACCAAAAACAAGATTTGACATAATGTAACTTGCATTGCTTTATGCTGCAATTTATTTGTCTGACATATTAGTAACCTGATAGAATAGCATTGAGGCTAGACCAATGAAACTGCTTCTCCTAAAAGTCCCATTCAAGTCAAATAAATAAAACCCTACGCTTGAATAACCTGTGATTATCGCGACCACAAACTAATAACCTGATAGTCAAGAGTAGCATTGACGCTAGAACAATGAAGGCAAACATTTGGTATCTTAACGAAATCACAGGAAAAGAATCCGAAGACACGCTAACATTTCATCCCATTGCACGGTCACATGACGTCGATCCTACAGGTGCATTTTAAAACAAGAATGGATTTTCTAAAGCAAAAGATCTGCGAAAAACACTTCAAATGTACACTGAAATTCTATGGAACAATCTGGCAGCGCAAGTAAAATTAAAACTGATGGTCGAATGATTGTAAATTGCCAAGTAACTAGCTACTTGACAGAACTTCTCAAGGCTATTTACCTATCCTGATATCTTGGTATGTCAATGTGTGGACATCCTGCTGTGGCTTCGTAGCAGAAACAATGTCTTTGAACAGCTGCTCGAGTCCGCTGATGTTTTCTTGTCGCCATCCTCTTACTGTAAAATCCCACATCTTTCCTTGCTTCAATTTGTCTTTTTGAAGCTTGGAAAGACGCAGGTGCCTCAAGGAGGTCCTCTTCAATTGCATGTTATCTTGATAGGTCAGTATGGGGACATCTTCCCTCGCCCTCTTCGTGATTAGAACTTTGTAATGTTCCAGTTGTTTTTTTAAACACCAATTCTGGAGAAAAAATGTAGTGATTATATGAATACTGCTTTTCATAGCCAATCGTGTTTAGGCAGTCGTCTCAGGATGTTTGGATACATAAATTACTTGTATTTTCTTGTCATTGGCAGTTATGTTTTGAGGATGATACTTACAAAACAGGAAATGACTCTGACAACCCAAGATGATGTAAAACTCTTATCGTGGATGGTCCAGCACCATTATAAGCAGACTGAGGCATAGAAGGCCAAACAGTATAGGGATATCATTCTTGGCTCGCTGATCCCTAATGTCCACGAGAGAAGCTAGGAGATGTATTTCTGCCTATGGTGTTCTTTGTGTTCTTATAAGCATTAGATGAGATCACTAGCTGCTCAATCATATTAGTGATTGTTGGACATTCCTCTTTCATACGATTTACAAGTCTCTGGAATAGACAAGGATCCAGTGTACCCATCAAATCCTGCACCTCCCCATTTCACAAGTTCAGATTAAACATATCTCTTTTTTTTTTAACTTCATCTCTAATAGCATTCCTTTCAGAAAGTGACAATAAGCCACCAAGAAGTTTTCCTGTACCAACAATGTTGTTATACAGTCCAATGACCTCATCTTGACCGTCAATTATCTTCGTAGCATACTCTTCATAACCATCGATGCTCTTTTGAATTCTTTCAACCTTTTCATGTAGTTCTTCGTTTTCTGCTAACACACTTTTGAGTCATTCCTGCAAATATGAAAGAGAGTTTTGTACGTGACAAAACCTCTCTGAGAAAGTATCTTGGATGTCTATTCCGACTCTCCCTGAGAAAAAAAGTAAAAAGATGATATTTTTGTCTTTAGGCTATTGATTTCTACTCTAGACACCAAACAAGAGCACCCTAGTGTATGCTTCATTTCAGAACAAGTTCTACATAATTTGTCTGATAACAACAGTGCTACCTACAATGGAAAACATCTGTAAAACACAGAATGTCTTACTTTCAAATTTTCAAAAGGATGAGGTACATTGTACAGTAAATGTCAAAGAGTAAATTATTTTGAATTATAGTAAAAATAATGTGTTATGAGTATGTTATTACAGACAATAAAGATGACATGAGCCTTCATATATAATGAGCCTTCATATATAATATGGACACTTTGATCCGGGAGGTGGGGGGGGGTCATCAAATGTGGACCTCATTTAAGAGTAGTTTCATGTTAATTTTGATACCCCATTTTAGAATTTGTTTAGCATTGTAATTTTTGTACGAGGGGTCTCCAGTTAAAACCGGTCACTAGCTATGCCGCTGCACTTCAGTACTATCATATCACAAGTTATGAAGCTCTTCTTATGGTAAATAAAGGAGTTTATTGTTAATAAAATTACCTGTGGCAGGGGTTTCCTCTGATGTATTGCTTTCATCACAAACCTGTACAATATTATAGTTGGCCAAATTGCAGTTTTTCGGATATTTACCTTCTGTCTTTTCGCACCACCTTCATCTTCATTTACTGGTAAAGCCTCTTGGGAGTTTCTTTCTGGCATTTGTTGAAACAGTGAGTTCCAGGGTTGTAGCTGGGGGGAATGTGCTCCGGCTTTGTCCAATCTTGGTGTGTGTTTATTGGTACCTTTTAGGGGTAAAAATTCAGAGTGTCCAACCATCCCGATTTCGTCGGGATTATCCTGATTGTGCTTGAAAATCCCGAATCCTGACGCAACCTCGGTCGGGATAGGATAAATCCCGATTTTGAAGATCTGCTCCCACGAGCAACGAGCCCAGAAAGATATTTTCGTCAAATTCTCATAATACTTGAATAAATATCGGATTTCTTGATTTTTTTCTCGGTGAATATGTCTGAGGAATTACGAGAATTTTATTGCAATAATTTTTTTTATGGAAAACAAGCCTAAAATGACGATCAATTTACCGACCCTGAGAGTGCTGGAAATGGTGTTTCAGCTAGGGCCACCAGGTTTAACCCCCCCCCCCCCCGAAACCCTAACCCTTTGGCGCTCACTAAAGTTTCCCCTACAATTTAAATCCCGATTTGGGAAGGTCCAGAGGTTGGACACTGAAAATTAGCTTGAGCCACGCCCATTTTAGTACCTCTGGTGGAAACGAAAATTTCCGACCAGCATCCCCTCCCTTTATATATGGGAGTCGCTCCCCCGGGATGAAGACACCGGGAATGGCCCAAGTCGACGGAGACTTGGGGCCATTTAAGCCTCTGGCTTTGGCCTGCCTTCTTTCTTCTTGTTAATAAATTGAATTGAGACGAGCATCATTTTCTGGGGTGGCGCGGTGGTTAAGCGCTTCGCCTCTCACATCTGTGGCCCAGGTTCGATTCCTGGACGCGGCGCCATATGTGAGTTGAGTTTGTTGGTATCTCGCTGTTGCTCTGAAAATTTTTCTCCGGGTTCTCCGGTTTTCCTCCCTCCTCAAAAACCAACCAAAATTCCAATTCGATCCTGGAGTTTGTCGGAATACTTAAACCCAACTCTAAGACACTTACCCTTAACCTGTATCTTCGACGTAAAATAAACCGTTTATTTATTATTTATTTATTTATATTTCATTTTCCGGACGAAGTCTGTCAAAATGGCGCTGACAGAGGAATAGTGTCGAAGCTAATCTTCCATACCTACAGGTATCTGTAGTGCTTAAACTTCCATGGCAAGTACAAGAATAATGCCGTGTCTTTGAGCGAGCACACGGCATGTTACGAAATGAAAAAAATCATGACCGTAATAACTCGCACTCGCTTTCACGACGAGTGTGCCTTTTGCTTCGTCGGGTTTATATCGTGTGCAAGCTCCGTTTTTCTTGTACACAATATATTTTACGGAAGTTATTGAACTAAGTCGTAATGAAGTATGGAGGCTAAGTATTGTGTTTCTTGGCTAAGTCTTGAGGTTTTCCAAGGCATGTACAAAATACGAAAGTTATATTTTGAATCTGCCGGCGTTTCTAATTTATTGCGAATAACCGCTGACTAGCAAAATAAGTGATCGCATCGGCAAAAACGTATTTCCGTACCACGGCTGGTCTTTAGGGGTGACACGCTTGGTCGGTCCCAACCGCTTCATATTTGGCAGGCATCTCTTTCTTCTTTCCTTTCTCCCCCCTTCCCCTCCCCACTTCTTCGCCTCAGTCTCTTCTCCCTTGCCACAGGGAACCCAGGGAACCCAATTTCGGTTTTCTTTCTTTCCGGTACACAAGAGATGCCTGCGGAGGAGGCTAAGGAAGTAGTTGCATTCAATTCATAAAATGCGCAGTCTTTGTGATATCCTGTTGCTGTGATTAAAATACGGCACTCTTTGAATTGCAGGGCACCAAAAATGTATTTTGTGGTGGACAAGGCTAGTTTAATTCGAGTTTGTATAACTGTGGTGATATTATTGTGCGTAAAATGCGTCGAAATACCGACACAAGGCGAAGGTGAGTCGGGCATGTCCATGCTTAATACTTCTCTGTGTAATTTTTAATGTTTTATATTGGTACTTTGTCTTTTGGTTTACATTCGTTGTTTTATACTCGAAGAATGCTAAATATATTAATTAACTTGTAAACTATTCAAGAGAGAGTATGGATATTAAGATTTGTTGTTATTTCTAGGTGCTCAACCGGCTGAAAATGTACGGCGGATGTTGGACGGATTGTTTGAGGTTGTTCATCCACAACAGTTCTTATCTCAAGGACGATGGCGACGATCGATCGATACTCAAACCCAGGGCCAGGTCTGTTTTTTCTCTTCCTTTCATCGTTTTTGATTAAACAACTTGATTATTACTGGAAACATTTTTTTCTGTTCGCAGACTGAATCCCAATGTTAAGCCCGAAGGGCCGGAGGGGGAAAAGAGATGGGGATTTGACATTTTTTCCCAAAAAATTCCGACATTTTGAAAGAGGTGCAAACATGGCACAAAATACAGTGTTTGTATGGGAATCCAATGCCAAATTATTTCCGTAAAATCGAATTTCTGAGATATTTACTGTCTACAAACTTTAGATACCAGGTAAAAGATTAACTGATCAAAATTTGAGAGATGTAGCTGTGCTGGGAAGCATGCCATCATGTGTTACAGACACATGTATGGAAAACTGAAAAACGAGTTGACGTCTGCGGGAAAATTTACAGACAAATGTATGAAAAACTGAAAACACAATTGCATGCTTCCCAGCACAGCTATATCTCTCGAATTTTGATCAGTTAAATCATTTATCTGGTATCTTAAATAAAGATTTCAACGAGGTGAAGTGAAATTTCACTTGCAAAAGTGATATATCCTCTAAAAGGGAAATTTCACTTTCCTTACGTGAAATTTCCCTTTTGGTGAAGTGAAAGAGGTGATATTTCACTTCACCAAAAGGGAAATTTCACGTCACCAAATGGGAAATTTCACATGAAGTAATATTTCACTTCACGACAGATGAAGTGATATTTCAATTCATCTGAAAGGGATATTTTGACTTTCGTGGTGTTTATCTTTCCCAGCGCACACTAAAAAGAGCGAGCTGCTGAGAAAGCAACATTACAGGAGGGCCTGAATGGGGTTAACTGACTACTGACAAACGGCCTTAAAAATAACTGACAACTGACAAATGACAATTTTTTTACTGACAACTGACAACCAAAAAATAACTGACAACTGACAAATTTGTTTTTTGTGGGTCAAACATTGTAAATTTTCTCTAGTAACGATTAATTAGGGCTAACTGACAACTGACAAATGGCCAAAATTTTAACTGACAACTGACATGTAGACCCCCCCCATTGAGACCCTCTTACAGACAAGACGGACTTAAAGGGGCCGTCTCACCCACAGTGCTTAGCGCGCTCACATAGCATAGCGGGATGCCATCGAAATCCAGAGTTTTATGGTAGTGGTTTTAATCTTCTCTACATCTCTGCCATCCTTCCAGCTATCGTCAAAAAAATCATACTAGGTTGAACCTTTTTTATTGCTCTTCCTATTGAGCCTCTTATTTAAGTGTTTTAAATTAGTTGGTCATGCAAATTTTAGTTTTATTTCAGGTGGCCGGTAGTTCTCTGATGGTGCCTGTCTCGTTCGTCCTCAACGAAAGTAAACAATTGTCCGTTTGTGTCCACGATTTCCACCTACAACATGGAGAAGCTATTCTGACCATTAATCTTTATATGTAAAGATATATTAGCGCTTAGTTCGAGTATCTACTGTCTTTGAGCCGATTTGGCGAATCCTGGCTGGTTTCCAGTTACATGTACGTCATGACTACAATTTGCAACAGAACTCCACTTGAAGAACAGTTTCCTAAAATCATTTTCAGGGCTTTGGCGTTTAACTTGTGGAAACAGGCCTCTCTCTGGTTTCGAAGGGCGGAATTCGGGCTTTTAGACAGTGATTTAGCCGAGATTTTCGGATTGACCAGGTTGATCATTTGAAGTTGATATATAATCGCACGAAATTTGACAAACAAAGCCGCCGTGACCACAGGCAGCCCAAGCTCAAGTTACGAGCTCAAGTTACGAAAATATAAGGGTTTGTATGGGAGCGTAGCGAAGTCCGTTTACAAGCCAGAAATACTGTAAAATATTTGAATAAAATGACTTACCTTGTCACTGTGATGTCTTCTGTCGTGTTTCTCTCCTTGTTGGGTGGTTTTAAGCTGATTTCAGCCGGGTTTTTCTTTTAGGAGCTCTTTCCTAAAAGAAAAACCCGGCTGAAATCAGCTTAAAACCACCCAACAAGGAGAGAAACACGACAGAAGACATCACAGTCCCAAGGTAAGTCATTTTATTCAAATCTTTTACAGTATTTCTGGATTGTAAACGGACTTCGCTACGCTCCCATACAAACCCTTATATTTTCGTAACTCGAGCTCGTAACTTGAGCTTGGGCTGCCTGTGCCGTGACTGCATGATAATAATTTCCTATTCAAGCGAGCTGTTATTCGTGACTATTCTCTCTTGGACTGGTTCTCTGGCACCAGCAACGAGATTGCCTGCTATCAGATGATCTCTCTCTCTCTCTCTGCAGGGAAAAATAAAACCGAGGGGAGGAACCTCTCTTTTCATAATTATTAGTATTCTCTGTTTATAGTACTGACGACAGCCGGTTCAGAAGCGACGGGTGAGCGGTAAATATTATAGTCAACAAAATATTATCGGCAGTGAAACTCCGCTTGGTTGACCCGAAAAGAATTGAGCAATTTCCTAAAATCATTTTGAGGGCTTCGGCGTTTAACTTGTGGAAACAGGTCTCTCTGGTTTCGAAGGGCTTTCACACAGTGATTTCGCCGAGATTTTCGGATTCACCAGATCGATCAAAGTTTATACTCGCACGAAATTTGACAACAGAGCCGCCGTGATAATGATTTTCCCATTGAAACGAGCTGTAATTCGTTTACTGTTCTCTCTTGAACTGGTTCTCTGCTACTGCTAGCAACGATATTGCCTGCTAGCAGATCTCTCTCTATCTCTCTGTCTCTCTCTGTCTCTCGCTGTCTGCAAGTAAAAATAAAACCGAGGAGAGACTGAAATCTCTCGCTTTCATAATTATTAGTATTACCCGGAGAGAGTGTTCTCTGTTTATAGCAGCGACGGGTGAGCGGTAAATATTATAGTACAGCCAAGTACTGCTGTATAACACTTTGTTGACTTCACATTCAACTTGTAAGGTACTATTAGTTTCATCAAGGTCATCCATGTTCAAATCAAAATTATCATGTCACCAACATAAAGAATACGCTTAGTTCGTGAGGTTCCCGCCGTGAACAAGGGGTCAAAGTCCCGGGTATAAACAATAACAAAAGCACGCTAAGCACTGTGGGTGAGACGGCCCCTTTAACTCTGTGTTACTTCATCGTATCATAGCCACCTTTAGAAATAAAATCCAAGGTTTTGCGATGTTTTCAATGCGCTACAAGTTTAATTATTGGGAACGCAGGCTGCTCTAAATTCACTGCTAACTCGTTCACAACGAGAGAAGCCGCTTTAACGAAATAGTCATTTTCAAAGTTCTTCGTAACATTGCATCATAGCCGCATAGCCGCCTTTAGAAATAAAATCCGAGGTTTTGCGAGGTTTTCAATGCGCTACAAGTTGAATTATTGGGAACGCAGGCTGCTCTAAATTCACTGCTAACTCGTTCACAACGCGAGAAGCCGCTTTAACGAAATAGTCATTTTCAAAGTTCTTCGTAACATTGCATCATAGCCGCATAGCCGCCTTTAGAAATAAAATCCGAGGTTTTGCGAGGTTTTCAATGCGCTAGAAGTTTAATTATTGGGAAGGCAGGCTGCTCTAAATTCACTGCTAACTCGTTCACAACGCGAGAAGCCGCTTTAACGAAATAGTCATTTTCAAAGTTCTTCGTAACATTGCATCATAGCCGCATAGCCGCCTTTAGAAATAAAATCCGAGGTTTTGCGAGGTTTTCAATGCGCTAGAAGTTTAATTATTGGGAACGCAGGCTGCTCTAAATTCACTGCTAACTCGTTCACAACGCGAGAAGCCGCTTTAACGAAAGAGTCATTTTCAAAGTTCTTCGTAACATTGCATCATAGCCGCATAGCCGCCTTTAGAAATAAAATCCGAGGTTTTGCGAGGTTTTCAATGCGCTAGAAGTTCAATTATTGGGAACGCAGGCTGCTCTAAATTCACTGCTAACTCGTTGAACAAGGACATTATTCACAACGCGAGAAGCCGCTTTAACAAAATCGTCATTTTCAAAGTTCTTCGTAACTGCATCGCATCATAGCCGCCTTTAGAAATAAAATCTATGCATCTCGAGCTTTAAAATGATAGGTTTTGTGAGGTTTTCAATGCGCTAGAAGTTGAATTTTTGGGAACGCAGGCTGCTCTAAATTCACCGTTAACTCGTTGCACAAGAACAATGCACAACGCGAGAAGCCGCTTTAATGAAATAGTCATTTTCAAAGTTCTTCGTAACATCGCATCATAGCCGCCTTTAGAAATAAAATCTATGCATCTCGAGCTTTAAAATGATATGTTTTGTGAGGTTTTCAATACGCTAGAAGCTAGAAGTTGAATTATTGGGAACGCAGGCTGCTCTAAATTCACCAATAACTCCGCTTTGCACAAGAACGGTAATAGTGAACAGTCACGTACCAAAGTTGTTGTCGGTAGGTTGTCGGTAGATTGTCGGCCGACAACACGCCAACAACCTACCGACAACTACGCAAATCCCACCGACAATCTACCGACAACCGCAAGAAATCGGCCGACAATCTACCGACAAGTAATAAGCTTATGTGTATCTTCTAAGACAAGATATTGACGAATTTACCGACACTTAAAACTTACCAACAAGTAATATGTGTATCTCCTAAGCTTGTTTTCAGACCCAAAAGTGAAGAGAAAATACAAGATATTGAAGTTTCAATGTTAGTTTCGTCTAGCATCTGTTGTTGGGCGCCATTTTGGGATCAGGTGTTATACTTTGCCTACAGGTTTTGGAAGGTGGCGTCTGAGTAGTCCCGAATCATGTCCTTTTTACGTACATGTGATGATTTTGATTGACAGCTAGTAACCTGTATGTATGGGTAACCTGTGGAAGGTTTGTGTGCGTGGAAAACTTGCATGGAACGAGTAAATATTAAGCAAAATGGTGGAACTTTGAGAGACCAGCAATGCGAATGACATATTTTGAATCTTTTATTGTAATGATACGGTAAGCATAAATTCTAATACATATTCTTGGCCAGAATCATTTTAAACGCTGCCTCGCATCATGGCTAGCTGCCTCGCACTTTGTGTAAACCCACATTTTAACGTAACTCCTAAGTCTCAACTTACTCAAATGTTAACTTTTATTCAATGTTTTGATCTTTGCTCTTTTTAAGAGCCACCAAATTCAATAAAGTTTATTTTCAAAGTTCTTCGTAACTGCATCGCATCATAGCCGCCTTTAGAAATAAAATCTATGCATCTCGAGCTTTAAAATGATAGGTTTTGTGAGGTTTTCAATGCGCTAGAAGTTGAATTTTTGGGAACGCAGGCTGCTCTAAATTCACCGTTAACTCGTTGCACAAGAACAATGCACAACGCGAGAAGCCGCTTTATCGAAATAGTCATTTTCAAAGTTCTTCGTAACATCGCATCATAGCCGCCTTTAGTGAACAATCACGTACCAAATTTTCGGTCGTTAGGTTGTCGGTAGGCTGTTGGTAGATTGTCGGTAGGCTGTCGGCAGGTTGTCGGTAGACTGTTGGTAGGTTGTTGGTAGGTTGTTGGTAGATCGTCGGTAGGTTGTTGGTAGATTGTCGGTAGGTTGTTGGCAGATTGTCGGCCGATTTCATGTGGTTGTCGGTAGGTTGTCGGTGGAATTTACGTAGTTGTCGGTAGGTTGTTGGCGTGTTGTCGGTACTAGACGGTAGGTTGTTGGTCAATAATCTGCCTTATAAAGCTTCTCTAAAATGCTTCAAACGTTCATGTACATGCTTTTACACTTTCAGGACTTTATGCCACCTGATTTTTTCCTCGATGAAATTGATAAACACGGCAATAAACTGGCTTCACATGATCATGAACTTCACACGGGAAGCCATCTTAAGACCGCCATCTTGGATGTAACGTCATACTCTGCTGTAGACTGGTCTCGAGTCACATGGCTAGCAATTTAGCTGTGGCTTACCTTAAGAATTGGAACGACAAAATAACAATAAATTTTGATTTGCATGTGTTGTTTTGTCAAAAATGGCGCAACTTTTGTCATGTTGCGAAATCTTTTCCGCACTCAACATTTTGGGATGATTGTCAAACATTTTGGACTAATAAAAGAATTTAGTCAACAAAATGTCGCTAGTGCAGATCGGCCCTTATACTTACAGTTAAATACCAGTTCAGTTAATGAACACAAGAAGCAAATAGGCAATTTACTTTATTGTGCAACGAGTTAGCGGTCAATTTAGAGCAGCCTGCATTCCCAATAATTCAACTTCTAGCGCATTGAATACCTCGCAAAACATATTATTTTAAAGCTCGAGATGCATAGATTTCTAAAGGCGGCTATGATGCGATGTTACGAAGAACTTTGAAAATGACTATTTCGTTAAAGCGGCTTCGCGCGTTCACTACTGGAAGGGAAACATATCGGAAACTCATATGACGAACATATGGCGTGCGTACATTTTGCAAAACTCACAAAATCTACAATTTTACCATATACAAGAGCAAACATATGACAGGCATATGACTGACACACACAGAAAACATATGACAAACATATGTCTGAAAGAAGAAACATATATGAATTGCAAAAAGTTTACTTGACAGCACATATGACAAAAACATATGACAGGAATATTCAGTTCAATAAACATATCACAATAACATCACAATAACATATGACTTACCAGAAGGATATGAAATGTCAAAAAATTGTTGTTGGCAGCACATATGACAAAACATATGATAGGATGATCAGTTTAATAAAGTACCTAAATACATAACATATGACAGTAGGAACATGTGACTCCAAAAAATATTCACTATTCTTGCTGGCAGAACATATGACAAAACATATGAATATTTAATATTCATGAGATGATAAACATGGCAAAGCAATTTGATTATGTAACATATGACTTATAAAACATATGATCTGGTAGGATTTCTTTTTAATCTATATGAATAAGAAACATGACACTTAATGCAGTATCTTGGGTAAACATTATTAATAATCAAATAAATACTATACATGTGTATATATACTTAAAGGGGCCGTCTCACCCACAGTGCTTAACGCGCTCACATAGCATAGCGGCCATTTTCGATGCCATCGAAATCCAGAGATTTATGGTGGTGGTTTTAATCTTCTCTACATCTTTGTCATCCTTCCAGCTATCGTCAAAAAAATCATACTAGGTTGAACCCTTTTTTATTGCTCTTCCTATTGAGCCTCTTATTTAAGTGTTTTAAATTATTTGGTCATGCAAATTTTAGTTTTATTTCAGGTGGCCGTAGTTCTCTGATGGTGCCAGTCTCGTTCGTCCTCAACGAAAGGAAACAATTGTCCGTTTGTGTCCACGATTTCCACCTACAACATAGAGAAGCTATTCTGACCATTAATCTTTATATGTAAAGTTATATTAGCGCTTAATTCGAGTATCAACTATCTTTTAGGCGATTTGGGTTTTTGAACACCGTGGCTGGCTTACGTGACCACAATTTGCAACAAAACTCCACTTGAAGAACATGCAGTTTCCTAAAATCACTTTCAGGGCTTTGGCGTTTAACTTGTGGAAACAGGCTCTCTCTGGTTTCGAAGGGCGGAATTCGGGCTTTTAGACAGTGATTTTGCCGAGATTTTCGGATTCACCGGGTTGATCATTTGAAGTTTATACTCGCACGAAATTTGACAAACAAAGCCGCCGAGACTGCATGATAATAATTTCCTATTCAAGCGAGCTGTTATTCGTTCACTGTACTCTCTTGAACTGGTTCTCCCACACCAGCAACGAGATTGCTTGCTAGCAGATGATCTCTCTCTCTCTGCAGGGAAAATAAAACCGAGGGGAGAAACCTCTCTTTTCATAATTATTAGTATTCTCTGTTTATAGTACTGGTGACAGGGTTCGGAAGCGACGGGTGAGCGGTAAATATTATAGTCAACAAAATATTATAGGCAACGAAACTCCGCTTGGTCGACCCAAAAATTATTGAGCAATTTCTTAAAATGATTTTGAGGGCTTCGGCGTTTAACTTGTGAAAACAGGTCTCTCTCTGGTTTCGAAGGGTTTTCACACAGTGATTTAGATTTTCGGATCGATCAAAGTTTATACTCGCACGAAATTTGACAACAGAGCCGCCGTGATAATAATTTCCCATTGAAACGAGCTGTAATGCGTTCACTGTTCTCTCTTGAACTGGTTCTCTGCTACTGCCAGCAACGAGATTGCCTGCTAGCAGATCTCTCTCTCTCTCTCTCTGTCTGTAAGTAAAAATGAAACCGAGGAGAGAAACCCCAGAGAAACCTCTCGCTTTCATAATTATTAGTATTACCGGAGAGTGTTCAGTCTGTTCAGTATAGCAGCGACGGGTCAGCCGTA
The DNA here is from genome assembly GCA_030867875.1 of Actinernus sp. WN-2022. NCBI lineage: Eukaryota > Metazoa > Cnidaria > Anthozoa > Actiniaria > Actinernidae > Actinernus > Actinernus sp. WN-2022. The sequence goes on along the minus strand of JAOWCC010000577.1, from coordinate 56,800,303 downwards.
AATGTTATAGTACAGCCAAGTATTGCTGTATAACACTTTGTTGACTTCACATTCAACTCAAGGTCATCCATGTTCAAATCAAAATTATCATGTCACCGACATAAAGAATACGCTTAAAGGGGCCGTCTCACCCACAGTGCTTAGCGTGCTTTTGTTATTGTTTATATCCCGGACTTTGACCCTTTTATTCACAGCGGGAAGCTCACGAACTAAGCATATTCTTTATGTTGGTGACATGATAATTTTGATTTGAACATGGATGACCTTGATGAAACTAACAGTACCTTACAAGTTGAATGTGAAGCCAACAAAGTGTTATACAGCAGTACTTGGCTGTACTATAACATTTACCGCTCACCCGTCGCTGCTATAAACAGAACACTCTCTCCGGGTAATACTAATATTTATGAAAGCGAGAAGTTTCTCTGGGATTTCTCTCCTCGGTTTTATGTTTACTTGCAGACAGAGAAAGAGAGAAAGAGATCTCCTAGCAGGCAATCTCGTTGCTGGCAGTAGCAGAGAACCAGTTCAAGAGAGAACAGTGAACGAATTACAGCTCGATCGTTTCAATGGGAAATTATTATCACGGCGGCTCTGTTGTCAAATTTTGTGCGAGTCATAAACTTTGATCGATCATCTCGGCGAAATCACGGCGTGAAAGCCTTTCGAAACCAGAGAGAGACCTGTTTCCACAAGTTAAATGCCGAAGCTCTCAAAATGATTTTAGGAAATTGCTCAATTCTTTTCGGGTCGACCAAGCGGAGTTTCGTTGCCTATAATATTTTGTTCACTATAATATTTACCGCTCACCCGTCGCTTCCAAACCCTGTCATCAGTACTATAAACAGAGAATAATAATTATGAAAAGAGAGGTTTCTCCCCTCGGTTTTATTTTTCCCTGCAGAGAGAGAGAGAGAGAGCATCTGCTAGCAGTAAATCTCATGAATCAGTTCAAGAGAGAACAGTGAACGAATAACAGCTCGCTTGAATAGGAAATTTTATCATGCAGCTTGACTGTCAAATTTTGTGCGAGTATAAACTTCAAATGATCAACCCGGTGAATCCGAAAATATCGGCAAAATCACTGTCTAATAGCCCGAATTCCGCCCTTTGAAACCATGCAGTGAGAGACCTGTTTCCACAAGCTAAACGCCGGAGCCCTGAAAATAATTTTAGGAAACTGTTCTTCAAGTGGAGTTTTGTTACAAATTGTGGTCACGTACATGTAAGCCAGCCACGGTGTTCAAAAACCCAAGTCGGCTCAAAGATAGTAGATACTCGAACTAAGCGCTAATATATCTTTACATATAAATATTAATGGTCAGAATAGGTTCTCCATGTTGTAGGTGGAAATCGTGGACACAAACGGATAATTGTTTCCTTTCGTTGAGTACGAACGAGACTGGCACCATCAGAGAACTACGGCCACCTGAAATAAAACTAGAATTTGCATGACCAAATAATTTAAAACACTTAAATAAGAGGCTCAATAGGAAGAGCAATAGAAAAGGTTCAACCTAGTATGATTTTTTTGACGATAGCTGGAAGGATGGCAGAGATGTAGAGAAGATTAAAATCACTGCCATAAAAGTCTGGATTTCGATGGCATCGAAAATGGCCGCAATGCTATGTGAGCGCGCTAAGCACTGTGGGTGAGACGGCCCCTTTAATTCGTGAGGTTCCCGCCATGAACAAGGGGTCAAAGTCCCGGATATAAACAATAACAAAAGCACGCTAAGCACTGTGGGTGAGACGGCCCCTTTAAGGACCTACCTTCTCATCATTGTATTTCTTATTATGCCTTATTACTCGTATACATTTCCATCATCTTATGAGAAAATAAATGTAATTGTTGTTGTTGTTCCTCAGTTCTTGGCGTCAGCATCGTCACTTTCGCTCGGTCACGATCAGGAGTACGAGTACTTTTAAGAATTATTTGGGAATGAAAATTAATCTTGCCCAATGATAGAAAAAAATGAGTGGACATTGCATGTTTCTTTGTGGCTTGCCATTATAAGTTTCAGTCTCCTTCAAGATGTAGAAAATGAGCACTAGCACAGTGGCAACTCACTAATACTAGAAAATGGTGGTCTGTAGTTTACGCCCCCAATCGAAAATATTGTATTGAGAATTTAGCCTGAAATTCAGCCGTCTCCACTGGTTTGTTATTGAGAATTACAAATGGATGACTTTATTATTTTCACATGTAGAACGACATTACCTAACTATTCACAATGAATAGCAACATTGTGGAATTTAATGTTCTAAATTGCTTAATTTATTGTAGTCGTACTGCACCTGATATAATTACAATGCATCAAATTTGAGTAACTCGATATCGTGCAGACTACATGTACTAAAATAACCATTGCACTTCAATCAACAAGGGACAATAATATTGACATTTTGCGGTTAAAAGTTCAGACTTCACACGTCAAACGTCGCCGCGTAATTAGTAAACTATGCGTTTCAAACTTGAAAAACAGGCAAAAAAGTTTACACTATAAATGCACTAGTCAATTGAAACCCCGGCCCCCCGGCCCCCCGGCCCTCCGACCCCCGGGACACAGCGGGGCATTAACGGGGACATGGCCGGGGAATAACGCACATTTAACGCTGCATTTTTCCGGTGGAACGGGGAAAGTAACGATTTGCAAAATTTGCGGGGATTTTAGCGGTGGTTGTATAATGCCAGCCACGACAGAGCGGGACTGGGCCCGAGCATCAACAACGTGTATCAAACATGGCGGAAGCTAGGGACACGCAAAAATCGTAGTTAGTTTAAACAAGTCCTGGGTGTTTCCATCAGAGGCAGTGTTTATACTCAGTTAAGTCACGAGCAGTAGATCAGGAAGTGTTTATTATTACACACTCTTTGTTACATGTATTTGCGCGTCACGGCAAAATATCAGATTTAATAAATTTAAACGCAGCTGCATGCCATTTCCTTTATATTCCTTTGTCGCATTGTTTTTTTTTGTGGACAGACAACGGTTTCTGATAAACAAGCTAATGGTGGAGACTGTAAAAGTGCGGAAAGCATGTATAGTAATAGAAAATGTACAGGGGCGGATACAGGTTTTGTGAAAGGGGGGTTTGCAAAAGGATTTTTTTTAATCTAGAGATTTAAAAAATGAATTTACAGTGATTTACAGGAATCAAGTGGGTGTTGCAACCCCCGAAACCCCTCCCCTGGATCCGCTAGTGATGTGCTACAGAAAATGTATTTTTTTCAAATAATGGAACAACAGATTTAAGCTTATGTATATTCAATTTAATAATAATAATAATAGGCCATATTTATATAGCGCCATATCACCACAGTCTCATGGCGCTTTACATTTTACTGACATATCCCGTCAGTGAATTTTTCGGACTGCTATTTTATCAATGCCTCCTCCCAATTGAAAATTCTGAAGCACATGCCGGGGCCATAGGGGCGGGTATTGTAACAGCCAACTGTTCCCGATGGGCGGGGAAAAGATAAAAATGTAACACTCTATAAATGTTACATTCCCCGCTATGTCCCGGGGGTCGGGGGGCCGGAGTTTCAATTGACTAGTGCATAAACGCTTGCTTGCAAATGGTAGTAAAATGTAAAAAAAATATTTGTAGAAAGATGAGAGAAATCGTCTCTGCTTGCCGCTCTATTTGTCTCAAAGCCGGCGCGATAGATCTGTTTTAACAGCCTAGGTCAGCCTAAACATGTACGTTACACTTATGCACTAGTCAATTGAAACTCCGGCCCCTCGACCCCCGGGACATAGCGGGGAATGTAACATTTATACAGTGTTACATTTTGACCTTTTCCTCGCCCAGCGGGGGACAGTTGGCTGTTAGAATACCCGCCCCTATGGCCCCGCATATGCTTCAGAATTTTCAATTGGGAGGAGGCATTGAGAAATTGAATATACATAAGCTTCAATCTGTTGTTCCATTATTTGAAAATATTACATTTTCTGAAGCACACTTTCTTATTGCTATCGTCGACATCGACCCGTTCGCCCCAGTCTTCGTCAAATCTTTGTAAAAACACCGCATGTGATACGCTAAACGCTTGGCTTGCTTGGAACAAAAACTCACTTATAGTGGAATTTCTATCCACAACCACAACTTTCGTACGATCATTGTAATGAATAAGCACCTGATATGAGAAGTAAATACAAGTAAATACAACCGAAGTTCGTGAATAATGGCGACAGAGATGATTGAATATTTATAATTCATGTTGAAAACGAATTGCTACGGAAATAGAGAGCAACAATTCGGGAAAATACAGTCTCTAAGCATTAATAAACCAAGCGTTTAGGACTAAAAATAGCAATGCGTAAAAAAGGGATGATTTCTAAGGATGCAACTTGCCTTTTCCAGCGTTGTTAATGCTCGGACCCAGTCCCGCTCTGTCGTAGCTGGCGTTACACCACCGCTAAAATCCCCGCAAATTTTGCAAATCGTTACTTTCCCCGCTCCACCGGAGAAATGCAGCGTTAAATGTGCGTTATTCCACGGCCATGTCCCCGTTAATGCCCCGCTATGTCCCGGGGGTCGGGGTTTCAATTGACTAGTGTATTAAGCAACACCCCAGGCATGTCATGTGGCCTTTGCCCTTTTGCGCTACATTTTTTTTACTTAATGTTTGCATGGACTGTTGTCAAATAATGCCAATTTGATGGTAGTTAACACTATATTCTGGAATGGAGAATATTTATATTTATTTATGAATTAAATGCAATCCTGCAAGTGTGGCATAGAAATGGCGTGGTAAGTCACATGGTGGAATGTATACCAAAAAACCAGGAGTGGGCTCCTGAATATGTCCATTAAAATAAGATCACCGCAACAGAAATATACATATCTAGTGGTTATCGCAAGTCATTTTGATAAAGTTTAGTATTTGACCACCCCCCATACATTAGGCCTTGGTTCTTAAAAATAGACAACCAACTGAGACAGAAGTGCATTTGATTTAGCTTGATTTCTGCTCCTAGCTCCCCTCTGGAAAATAGTTACACATTGAAACTTGCTGCAAAAAATTATCTCCATGTGTGGATTCAATGTAGTGATTTTAAATGAAAATAACCAAGATTTCGATTTTTATGATAAAATGTGTTAATACCTTTAAAACGAAAAAGATGGAAAAAAGTTTTTCCGCACAGAAATGTAGTTTTAGTAGTAGTGTCTCATATACCAAAAACTCCGTTGAATAAAAATTAATGTTGACGGAGAAATACCAAAAGGAAGTATTTGACCGGAAGGAAACGGTTCCGTTTGATTGACAGCAGATCAATATAAACACATGACAAGTGCTCACTCGCCCGTAACGACGGTGTGAAGAAAGCTGGCGCATATAATATTAAATTTATTTCATATACCAATGCTTACGTTTATTGAGAAACATTTTTCCACACGATTCCATAATTCCATCGGTTGTTGGCCTTATGCCTTCAAAAAAGCAAGCAGGATGCCCTTAGCGTGAGAAACAAAGAAGAAAGCAAAGCAAAACAAGGCCAAACAATGTCCTCGTAAAACCCGACAAGGGTTCAGACAGAGTGCCGAGTGGCCCACATCTGAACATGAAGAATTGATAGGAGCCAGCTGAGAAAATATTTGTTTCCAAGAAAGCTTAGGGGCCGACCATTTGACTTTTGAGGGGGGGGGGGGGGGGGGGGTGGGTGTTCTTGTCTGTGCTCGATTTTTTTTTCTTTAGCAGTGTTGTTGCACGAATTTTTTTTTGCGAAAAAAGCGGAGCCAGAACAAAGCTTTTCCGCTTGCAGGATATTTTTTTTCGCCACCGTTGGCTTGCAGGTTATTTTTTTTCAAAAACACCCACCCCCCCCCCCCCCCCCCCCCCCCCCCTCAAAAGTCAAATGGTCGGCCCCTTAGATGGAAACGTAAAGTCTGACGGCGACTTTGAATCGCTTGAAACCAACACCACGATCTTAGCTCGCTATTGCCGTTCTGTTTCAGCCGCCTGCAAATCGCTGTCTCTACTAACTATGCTGGCATTCAAGGCGTCTCTAGGTGTTCACCTTGGCTTTGTGCCTCCATGTCTTTTTGTCTTTTTGTCTTTTTGTCTTTTTGTCTTTTTGTCTTTTTGTCTTTCCCATTTTTCAAGTCACACAAGAAAACTAGAACAACCAGCTATATTAATATTTTCTCGATGCGGCGCGGAGCTTTGATCGGAAATCAACATTGACAGATAGTTGAACTGTGATGAGAAATGGTTGCCCAAGAGCTCGCTAATTGTTGGAGAGGCGGGGCTTCAGATTCATGCACGACAGACGGCTAGATTTTCTAAAATGCTATTTTCTACGCTTTCGATTTTCAACCGAAATAGAGTTTTAAAAAAGCTCCCATTCAAGAGGAATTTAGTCGATTTGTTTGAAATTTTCACAAAATGTCAATTGATATCTCCGCTGCAAAAGTGTTTCGGGGAATTGGATATTTCTAAAAATAGAGCTCTTGACGACGTTTTCCGCAAATCTACTCTGATTATTTTTCGCCTTTTCACGGAGAGCATGATAACTTTTGAACTAAATCGAATTTTGAAATTCCCCGACACCGTTTTGTAATACGATTCCTCTGAAAAGCGACAAAGCAAACGGATTTTAAAACTTTAAAATATTTTCGGAGTCGGAGCTTCTGAAAGCCATCTCACTAGATCCGAGAAACGGGATCGCGGAAAATTCGAGATTTTCAAAGAACTCAAAATATTTTATGTATTCCTGTAGCCAATTTTATAAGCTTTAAAATGATACATGGATAATTTATCTACGATGTTTCTTCGAGGCGCTACATAATTTAGACTGGAAACGCACCCTGAAGGTATCCGGTAACCTTAACCCACCATAAGGACCATATGGCACTATTACTGGTTACTTGCTTTGAGGGTTTAAATCTGACTAAGTTCAAAGAGCAATGCCCTGAGATTCCCACACACCTTAATGTATAGACCAATGATCCTATTGAACTGCATTAGGCATATTAAAAATGAATAATTTCATCTAAATCCTCCTTTCTTTGCATAAGTTAACTATAGTTGACATTATTTCACTGCAGAAAAAGGGACTAAAATGACTGTTACAGAAAAAAATATTTCTTCTGAGATTCTAAATTTTCTCACAAAAATGCATATTTCACATAAAATTTAGAGTTTCATGTTTGCACTAACCTCACTTTCTGTCTCCCAACACCTAAACTTGCCCAGAACCATTTCATTCATTTTTATTTCGAATGAAAAGTCCGAAGACTACAGCAAAGCTGATATACAACGTAAAATTCCAACACAAAGCACTACGGTTAGCTAGGCCTGACATGAAAAGCGCTCGGACTAGATTGCAGCCATAGACAGCTGTTTCGTTCTTATTAGAACTCGTCAGTATGGCATAGCAAACAGAACACAGGCTTTGGTGCCACTGCACTACCGACCCGGGACTGAGCTAAGGAGCATCTAGTTTCGAGCACACAGAAATGTTTGGTTATGGGGTCACACGTCATTGCGTGTGGCGAAAAGCCAAAAACCAAACAAATCTGAACCTAACATGTATTTGCTTATATGTTTTCTATTTTTATTTCGCACTATTTACAACGACAATAATTTCATATACAAAGATGAGCAATTGTAAAAAAAAAAAGATACATTTAATTATAAGATTAAATAAATAATAAAGATGTGCGCAGTGGTCAAAGGAGCGAAAGCTTTCGAGTCAACCACTGCAACCAAGCCGTTGTGTCCACAAGCACTTCACAGCAAGCTAAATTCATCCATAATGACCGCAAAGCATGCTGGGAAATCCTACCAAACAGCGACATAGCCCTTCCCCCATCTTCATTCTTCAAAATATAGAATGTCTAAAGCCATTTCGACCTAATAGCTTCATATCGGAATCAATGGCAAGTAAATATTGTCCAATATTCCAAAAAAAGCTATGATAGGTGGCTCCAGACCCCCATTTATAAAGCCCACGCTAAAGTGACAGAAAACCTAGCCCATTCACGAGTGGGAAATGAAGCTCATTCTCTATCACAATTACACTGGCACTGACTCTGTTCTTTGAGAAAGTGCTGATTGAAGCTCTCAACAGACTTAATGATGTCCTCCAGCACTCTATAAATGGAGAAAAAGGCTTTAAAAAGCCTGAAATTCTGTATTCCCCCAAACGAACTTCCCTCCAGCTCCGTAGAGATCTGACGTCAACATATCCAAAATGGCTGACAAAAAACTTTGAGCCCCCAGTATTATAGGTCAGTTGAAAATTCCATGGTAACAGTGACCACAGTTTTCTTAGGGGGGGAGGGTTTGTTGCAGTCTAGAATGAGCCAAAAATCAGTTAAAAGTACTTGGGGCTTAAAGAGTTAAACACTTGCATGGCTTCCTGCGAAACGACCGCATGGAAAAAAGGTTGCCACGCCTTTGTCTTTCTCTATCTTGTTTAAAAAAGCGATATTGAACTCAATGAGTTTAAAGTCGAATGTTTATTACAAAAAAAGCAAATGATTTGCAACATAAAAAATAAAACAAATTACCCTTTTCCTATGACATACAAATTTCAGCTACTAAATAAATGCACAATTATTTACGCCTAAATTTTGGAGAATTACGCCTAAAATTTTTAAGCTGGGCGTAAAATTACGCCTCCTTTTTTTTCTTAATTTCGAGCCCTGTAGCTTTTATCCTAGTTTAATTACTGCAACTGCCTTTTGAAGAAAAATTGTTTAGACAACTCAACTATAACAAAATATAGAACTTGAGCAAAAAGAGTTCATGCTGTGTTAAAATGTTACTTGCTCCAACTGGAGCAATGATAATGGTGGACCAATAATCCTAGTGATATAGCCCCTTTAAAAAGTATGTAGATAACTGAACTCAGTCTTTTCTGTAATGTTGCTTTTTCAGCAGCTCGCTGTTCGAATGTTTTTGGTGGGCACTGCAGGTAAAGTTCATTTACCAGGAAGATCGAAATATTCCTTTCAGATGAAGTGAAATATCACTTCACCTCTTGTAAAGTGAAATATCCCATTTGAGGAAGTGAAATATCACTTCACGTGAAGTGAAATTTCCCTTTTGGTGAAGTGATAGTTCTCGTCATGTGAGGTGATATTTCCCTTTTGGTGAAGTGATATTTCACTTGAAGTGAGGGGATATTTTACTTCACGTGAAGTGATATTTCACTTCCCTAAAAAGGGAAATATCCCTGGGGATATTTCACTTCACCTCGTTGAAATCTTTTTCCCAGTACTGTATCATGTCAAAAAATATAATTAATGTTGTACTATTGTGTTTGTTTCTCACAAAAAGGTATTAATTTTGCAGATTTTCTGACATTTAATCCCTAATTTTGGTTAATTGTCGTGAATCCTGTGACGTCATAAGATGAATCAACTCCCTTCCAAGAGAAAACTACTAGTTACAATACAATCCTGAAGCTAATTCAATGATTGCGACATCAATCCCACAATTCGGGTAACTTTTATTGTAGTTGAATTGCTGCTCCAGTCTCTTGAAGAAAACTAATTTAGATAACCAAAGTATATTAGAAATAGAATTTGGGGCAAAAAGAGTTAAATAAAAATAATGTTGTTTTATGGTGCTACTTGCACTTCAAGTTTGCAGACAGTGAATATTTCAGAAATTTGATTTTACCGAAATTATTTGGCATCAGATTTCCATACAAACACTGTGTTTCACACCCTGTTTGCACCCCTTTCAAAATGTTAGAATTAACCAATCATCTATTATATTCTTAGGGTTGATCCGCACTGTTAAAAGACAAAATCCAATTTGGCATGGGCAAAATCACCACTTCCAGGACTTTAGCCTGAAAAAGTGTTTGTCTTTCACCATCCACACTATAATCCTACTCAGGTATTCAATTTCAATGACATTTTCCCACTAAAATCCTGCCAAAATCCAAGGTAGTGTAAACATGCTGCCAATTTGCATCTCTGCATTGTTTTTCCGGGTGTCTAGATAACGAAGATCTAGAAAACGAAGATCGAAGACCCTAGATAATGAAGACTCAAAAACGAAGACCCTACATAACGAAGACCAGAAAACGAAGACCCCCTAGATAGCGAAAATCTAAAAACGAAGACCCTAGATAACGAAGACCCTAGATAACGAAGACCCTAGATAACGAAGACCCTAGATAACGAAGACCAGAAAACGAAGACCCCCCTAAATAATGAAGCCCCAAAAAACGAAGGCCCTAGATAACGAAGTCCCCAAAAAACGAAGACCCTAGATAACGAAGACCCGAAAAACGAAGACCCTAGATAACGAAGCCTCAAAAACGAAGACCCCCTAGAAAACGAAGATCTAAAAACGAAGACCCTAGATAACGAAGACCAGAAAACGAAGACCACCCTAGATAACGAAGACCAGAAAACGAAGACCCCCCTAGATAATAAAGACCCGAAAACGAAGACCCCCCTAGATAACGAAGACCCCAAAATGATGACCCTAGATAAGGAAGACCAGAAAACGAAGACCTCCCTAGATAACGAAGACCCAAAAACGAAGACCCTAGATAACGAAGACCAGAAAAGAGTGTCTAGATAACGAAGACCTAGAAAACGAAAATCTAGAAAACGAAGATCGAAGACCCTAGATAACAAAGACACCAAAACGAAGACCCTAGATAACGAAGACCAGAAAACGAAGACCCCCCCCCCCCCTAGATAACGAAGACCAGAAAACGAAGACCCCCCTAGATAAGAAAGACCCGAAAAACGAAGACCCTAGATAACGAAGACCCGAAAAACGAACACCCTAGATAACGAAGACTGGAAAACGAAGACCCAAACAAATTAAACCTACCAAATTTCTAGCATTGCATTTACTCCTGCATGAATTTTGCAACAGATGGTCACGTGACTTGTTGGCCCATATCAACGCCATACTGGATTGCAAGCTAACCAGCTCTCCCTTGACAACAACAGATGGTACTGTAGCTGGACTTCGAAGCGTTTTTCTTTCTTTTTTTTACTAAATTCTTCTCGAAATAAGTCTGATACAGAAGAATAGTAAAGGTTTTTCTTTACTTTTGATCCGGTATTTTGTCAAATATGCTGGGCAAAATAGAGTTTGGAGTCAAACGAATTCACCTCGAATCTCTAACATTTGGCAAACATGGCGGCTGCCGAACACAACTGCCACTCTATGTCTATGGTGAAATCTTTCGATTGCTTGTTTTAATGCTAGTGAATAATCGGACAAATACAATAAGCTTTTGCTCAGGACTCAAAAGAATATTGGGATAAATATTGTTTACTCTAGGCACTCGTACTAATAAAACAACTTCAAGTAAGTCTTCTTCCTTTATTTACCTTGTATTACAGAAGATCTGTAACTAAATTTATTTTATTATTCTGAGTTATCGGAAGAACTCCCATACAAACCTTGTTATACAGTCAGAACTTGGGCGGCCTGTGGAATAGCTAACTTGTGGAATTGTATTCCTGATACTATTAAAGCCGCTCAGTCCTCTCACTTCTTTCAAACGACAACTAAAGTCATTTTATATTATGCGCTTACAGAATGTTTTTGATGGAAATAATATTAGATCATATAAAGTAATTTGTCCCAAATGTTGCTGCATCAGCCTTATGTTGGCACGCCCATGTTGAGTAAATAAAAATGTAATTAATGATAAGTAATACTTTTCCCTAAGATGCCGTTCTTCTTTCCTAGTATACTGTTGCTTCAATGTAATTACTCGGGCTGCCTGTGGCAGCACCGAGTCTTAAAATGCAAGCGGTTATTTTTTGTTTTGTTTCATGCAACAAAATTTCACCTTTTGACCCATGCGGTTATTTTTTCTTTGTTCCCATGTATTAAATTTCAAGCGAACTTTTCTACTTTCGACACACGGCGGGCCCTCGCCGCTAAACTGTACGAAATCTCCAAGCATAAATCCCTAATGTCCAAACTAACGGGAAAAACTGAAAGAGGAAATCCTTGTGAGCAATCGACGTACATATGAAGCTATATAAGTTATCATCGACTATATATATGAGAGTCAAACATCGAGCTGCTATGAAACCGCTTGTGACAGTTTGTTTACGCACTTTCGTGACAAGCGAACGTTTCTACTTTCGTACTGTACGAAAACGTCCGTTTAAAAATTTCCTGATGCCGAAAGGACCGTAGCATTTAAACAAGATATCCTTCTGACCAATCGACATACATATTAAGCTGTGAAAGTATGTTTCCATTCCATAACAGCCGATAGTGCAAACTAGTAAACTGCCACTAGTAAATTAACCTTGCGTACTTCCGCGAGTACTGAACTTTCTAGCGTCAAATGCATGTGTTACGTTTCCAAACTTTAGGACAAGAAATCTTCCATAGAATGTTCAATTTTTTTTACAGCTGAGAACTGTATTATTAAACATAAGAAATAAAACAATGGTGCCATTTGAAGAATTATATCATGTCAAAAGTGCAAACGAAGAAATATATATCTACGGACGCGACCAGCTCGATCGTTTCACTTTGGTCAAATTCGGACTGTTTACGACTGGAACCTGCAGTTTTACCGGACCTGCAGACTAAATTGTAAACGTGTGTTGCATGAATAAGTAGTGTTTACAGTAAAAGATCAACTACTTTAATTTACATACGAGAAAACAAAAATATTAAATTACATACATGCATATATACTAGGGGAGCAGAGAATGAAAGTCACCGCGCTACCGGCCACTCCTAAAGACTGCTAATAATTCTTCCCTTTGGTTATTACTAAGAGGATTTCAAATGAAAGTGTATTTCATCTTCAATCTCATGTGGCCCGAGTGAAAGCCCAGATGGGCTCTTGTTATCTATATTATACAAATTATGTCTAATTTATATTTAATATATTTAACTTAGTATTAATTAGTTATTAATGGTTATAATGGTGTATGTAAAATAACTATGAAGAAGCAAAGACCGATACAACGTAGAATTTTGAAATTAGTGGTACAATATTTCGGCTGGCCACACCAGCTTTCTTCAGGTACAATGAAGACAATTTACATTGGCATGTATTTTTGAACGTGATACTGAGCTGTCATAAAACAGATTACAATATGATAGACCGTGAAAAAATGTTAAGAAGGTGAAAACAGATATCTAGTATGACTCTTCCCGGGTGTTAAGGCCATAAGGTTCGAGTGTTCTCGCCTGTGCGATTAAAAACGCTTCTCTGGCCTTACATATAGAGTCTCTCTTAGAAAATATTTTTTCGATAGGAATAAGTTGCATGTCTTTGGCAGTGTGATTAGGAGAATTAAGAAAATGTTCGGCAACTGTTGTGGGTTTAGATTTGTTGTTAGAGTTATCTATCGTCCGGCGGTGTTCGTTAAATCTGTCTTTTAAGCGTCGTTTAGTCTCACCTATATATTGTAGATTGCAGCGGTTACATTGAATCATGCAGATTAGATTTTTGGTGTCACAGGTCAGATTAAATTTGATAGAGCGCGTTTCACCGGTGGCAAAGAAAGTATCTAAATTAGTTAGTAAGTCCGTCAGAAATGTAAGGGCAAGTGGCGCAGTTCTTCTTACAACGGAACGAGCCAGGTGGGAGTTGGAGCTGGGAATTAGTCGAGTTAGAAGGGAGTTTAGCTTTAACGAGTAGGTCACGCAGGTTGGTGGAACGTCTAAAGGCTACCATGGGCAAGTGTTGAAAGGTTTTCTTACAGCGGTTAGAAGAGAGCAGAAGGCTGTAATGTTTCCTAATGATGTTAGAGATATGTGGAAGGGATGGATTAAAAGTAATAACAAAAGGGATACGGTTAGAACTGTGTGCGTCTTTCGTTTGTAAAGTAAGAGTGCGAGGAGCATCGGCAGCGCGTACTTGTAAAATACAATTTTTACCTTTTTAAACGTTTTATTAATTTTGTATTATTATTTGTATTTTTCGTTTGGGTTAACTTAATATGAGACCCTTGTCCTTGTGTACTTGATCCCTTCCATTTTTGTCCTAATGTCTTGTATTTAGTTTGCTGTGTGTGCATGTCTATCATGACTACATGTAGCTGTAAAGTTAATAAATAAATAATAATAAACTTTTGCAGGGAACAAGCCAGGCTGTGCCATTGCACCATTCCCACTTTAAAAAAACATTTGTCCCTTGAAAAAAATACAATAATTGTCAAATTGACCCGCTTAATGCCAAATTGTCCCTTCTGGCTCAATTTCTGGCTCAATCCCTGCATTTAATTGTACCTGTTAGTCAACCGTTTATGGCTCTAGTGGTAGCTGGAAAATTATTAAGGAAGCAGCATTTAACCACAAAAATTGGTTTGGCATATATATAAAACCAACAAATTAAAGAATTAGGGTCTGATAGTGTTTATTAATATAGTATATTTTTTACATATGGTGTAGTGGATGTGAAACTGAAAGGGGCACTCATGCGATCAGTCATTGGAATTGAATCTTCAAGTTTCAAAACTACAAAAATAACAACCTGAAACCGAAGAGTAAATACCCAATATGGTTTTCATTTTTTTTTTGTGATAAAGGATGGAAAAGTGGATTTTAAAAGCTAATTCTATAAACTTGATTTCGGATACACTAGTGAACATATTTCAAGTCCCTCTAAATTTCTCTTAAAATTTTATAGTGAGGGGTTAATATATTTGCCTGTTATTGGCAAATCAGAAACAAAATTTATAACATTCTCTGCATTGACTAAGTACTGTATAAGGGATGTAAATCTTATCGTTTGATTTTGCCCAGCATATTTGACAAAATACCGGATCAAAAGTAAAGAAAAACCTTTACTATTCTTCTGTATCGGACTTATTTCGAGAAGAATTTAGTAAGAAAGAAAGAAAAACGATTCGAAGTCCAGCTACAATACCACAGGTCAGTCAAACTCTGTTGTTGTCAAGGGAGAGCTGGTTAGCTTGCAATCCAGTATGGCGTTGCTATGGGCCAACAAGTCACGTGACCATCTGTTGCAAAAGGCTTTGAAATTCATTCACGCAGGAGTAAATGCAATGCTAGAAATTGGTAGTTTAATTGGGTCTTCGTTTTCCAGTCTTCGTTATCTAGGGTCTTTGTTTTTCAGGTCTTCGTTATCTAGGGTCTTTGTTTTTCGGATCTTTGTTTTTCGGATCTTTGTTATCTAGGGGAGGGTCTTCGTTTTCTGGTCTTCGTTATCTAGGGTCTTCGTTTTTAGATCTTCGTTATCTAGGGGGGTCTTCGTTTTCTGGTCTTCGTTATCTAGGGTCTTCGTTATCTAGGGACTTCGATCTTCGGTCTTCGTTTTCTAGGGCTTCGTTATCTAGACACCCTTGTTTTTCCTCTTTCAAATTAAGATTTGAATAATCATATTGCTATATGCTGTTTAATGAATCTCTTAAATGACCTGCACCCGGGTTTGATTCCCATTTGATTGCACATGATGTGATATGAAACTAGACACATGGAATTTGTCAAAATTGTACACTGGCTGCTTGTCAAAATTGTGTCACTTGTCAAAAACACAAAATAATGTAAACTCAGACAAAATTTTGCCAGCCTCAGAGGCAGGACACACTTGCCTCCACACTACAACTCTGAGTTTGCAGTTGACAAATTTTTTCTAATTAATGAACAGATTTGCCTATAGTGTGGATCGACCCTTAACAGCTGACTGTAAAGTCTTGTTTATTTTGCTAATTGCAGAGAGGGCATCATATGGACAGCGTGTTGTTCTACGTGCGAGGGATGGGAAAGCAATTCCTTTTGGAACTGGCTCTTAACAAGTACTGTTACCGTACAACTTTCAAGTAATTTAATGACCTAGTATAATTTTACTGGTATTATTTTTATGCTGCTGTTCTTTTCTAGGGTACTTTTACCTGTCAACTCCAAGTCAACCCACTTTAGTTCTTCTGGTTTCCCAATTGTGCAAACTCTTTTGGTATGTAATGCCCTGAGCTGTTGACAACTTTTTATTGATATGGAATTTAAGGAAGGTTTAGTTTTATACTCTATGAATGTCAAGAGATCAATGGGATTGTTCATTACTTATTACTAGGAGGATGGGTCAGTATTTTATACTTGGACATTAAAACTTTGGGCTTTAAGTTGCAGTCTGTGACAATATCTTCACTCAAAAGATCACTTGAAAACTGTGCTAATTAATCAATGCTCTATATCAATTCCAAACCTTCCCACAAATACTCTCCCCCCCCCCCCCCCCCCCACCCCCCAGGTCCAACCTGGGTCCTTTATTCCTACTCTTCAGGACGAGTCCCCCCCCCCCCCCCCCCCCCTCAGAAAGGGAAATTGATCTACCATTTAAACGAGGCTTTGTCTGATGCAAATATCTTGGGCCACTACTCTTCTCACGGCTCCCGCTTGGAGCAGCTTCATTGGCCAGGTTATCAGTTGCAGATCGAAATCCTTGGGCGATGGTCTAGTAATGCCTAATAGATATTTATATTGATATTTTTGCTTAACCCCAGCAGTGACTGCAGGTGCCCCTCAGCCTCTGCAGCCATAGCTTTATTTTGTAAATATTGGTTTGGTCCAAACAATTGAGTGTTCCAGCAGTTTGGCATTGCTGTGCTGTCTGCTGCCCTGCTTCCTTCATGGTTGAGTGGTAGCTGTTGGGGCAGAGTGGTTGAACCAAGATGCCCTACTCATCCAGTTTTGTGTAATTGAGGATGTGTTGTTCTTCCACTTACACCTTGAGCCGGGCAATTGGGAGCATTCCAGTAATTCTGTGCTGTCTGCTGTCTTAACTACCATCATAGCTTTAGTAGTAGCTGTTTTAGGAGTGAAATGGTCGAACTGGGATACACTACTCATCTAGTTTTGTGTCTGTGGATGTGTTCTTCCACATATACATGTAGCTTGGGCTGGACAATTGAGAGTGTTCTAGCAATTCTGTGTTGCTGAGCGGCTGCGCTGTTGCTGCCCTGCAAATGGTCTGAGGTCACTTGGTTTGGGTTAGCTAGTTACATGTACCTAGTTCCTTCCAAGGCATCACCACCAGCTAGACCTAGGCTCTGCTCATCTGCAGCACCAAGCAAAATATCAGCACACCATGTTTGGGGGCTGGGGCCACTCCCAGCGAATGGCACTCTTCTTCAACAAATTATAGCCCTTGTGGCAGTCATCAGGTAGTTCTTAAGCAGAAGAGGTCTGCTTTGAGTGGGGGGCTTAAGGGCCATTGCCAGTGAATGGTCTGGGGTCACCTGGTTTGGGTAGCTAGTTGCCTAGTTCCTTCCAGGCTGGGACTATGGCCTAGCCCCCTGTGTTGCTTGCTGTGTATGGGTAGGGGCTGTGGCCACTCCAGCGATTGGTTGGGTCACTTGGTTTGGGTTAGCTAGAGGCCTAGTTCCTCACAAGGTCACAACCAGCCCCCAGCTCTGCTGACCTATGGATCCAGAGCAGAAGTTTTGTGCTCATGCTTGGGAGGCTAGGGCCATTTTCAGCGAATGGTCTTGGATCACCTGGTTCAGGTCAGCTAGATGCCTAGTTCCTTCCAGGTTGGGATTATTGCCTAGCCCCCCGCACTGCTAGCATGTATGGGAGGGGCCCGGGGCCACTCCCACTGATTGGCGGGTCGCTTGGTTCGGGTTCAGGTTGGAGGCCTAGTTGACCTTCCAAGATTGCGACCAACTTCCGGCCCCCAGCTCTGCTCACCTTGGACCCAGAGCAGATGGTCTGTGTTCATGCTTGAGGGGCTAGGGCCATTCCCAGTGAATGGTCTGGGGTCATTTGGTTCGGGTCAGCTAGATGCCTAGTTCCTTCCAACTGGCCGTGACTATCGCCTAGCCCCCCTTGCCACACACAACAGTTCTGTCTATTGCAGGCGACCCTGCTTACAAAAGCGTCTCGGTTGCGAGTGTGTAAGCCCGTCATTGTCAGGCTTTCAGGATAGTGTGGTTCATCTTCGGTGCTCTGGGCTGCAGACAGTCCTTCTTCAGCTCGCCTCTGGCTCGTTTGGGCTGTTCGGCTGCCAGGATTCCTGGCAGCCGAGCTCTCTAGACTGCAAACAGTTTCTCCTTTTCCCTCCCAACCATTGATTGTAATTTGCGAGCGGAGCGAGCGAAGAGAAAATATGGCAGGTGTTCGAGCGGAGCGAGAGGAAGAATGGGGACGAGAAAGAGGAGAAGAAAAGGAGGGACTGCAGACATCTCACAGAGGAAATGATTACCGCCCCCTTCTATTTTTACGATACATGCTTTCATCGAGTTGCCATTGTCCCACCCCTTTTCATCAAGTCATCATTCTCAGCTCCGCCCCTTTCCGTGAAATCCGATGTAAACATAACATTGCTCCAGCTCTACTTGAGTCCCAAAATATACCGCCAAATGCAAACTCAGGAAAGCCCAATGTTGTCGACGACTCCGGTGAAGAGGCAGAAAACCAAACCAATCTTCGTATAACGATTTCTGCCGTGTTTGCAGTTGCTCTTTTCAAAACTATTATGGATTTTTTTGG
Organism: Actinernus sp. WN-2022; assembly: GCA_030867875.1. Classification (NCBI taxonomy): domain Eukaryota; kingdom Metazoa; phylum Cnidaria; class Anthozoa; order Actiniaria; family Actinernidae; genus Actinernus; species Actinernus sp. WN-2022. Next base: position 56,781,873 of record JAOWCC010000577.1, on the reverse strand, counting down.
GAAAACCGGGTCTCCACGGAAAATCTATTTTCAATCCCTGGCAAAGCTGGCGTGTTGAAGCTTTCACTTGCAGAAATTTTGCAAAACCTGGCTTATTCTCAGCTCGAGAAAACGATTGGTTCATCCTCCCGTGTTTGTGCAAAGTGCGCAACAAATACTAGGAGAGCAGCAGATCTAAAATCGTATCTAGATGCTGGCTTGGCAAAAAATAATGTGCCCCACAAATCGAAGTTAACTCACTGCAGCGATTCAAACGTATGTTTTCGTCACCACAAGTTTCGGCTGCAAATTTACTCGCCTGGAGCATAGTATGGCGTATAACATGATATGTATCTAAAAATGACAAATATACGGCCATCTACAAAGTCGATACATCATGAATTAAGCCTGGTTACAGTTTGAAATTAAGATTACATTGTGTTTTGGTTTAGAAACAGCGTGTAACAAACATGAATACAGGCCGCTTTGAATGTACCAATAATTATGAATGAAACATCTATCTTCAGAATCAACCAGTAAAAGGTGTTTGTGTTAATATTGAGATTTCATAAAAGCAATAAAGGCATAGTATGACTAAGTGGGATAATCAAAGGAGCTCATTTGGAATTGTAATAACGACTGGAGAACGCAGGGGTTATAGAAGTTAATTAGAGTTGTTTAGTGGCCGAAAGACGAAGAATTTGACGAGGGCCGAAATTAAACAGAAGTTGAAATTAGGTTACTAAACAACCATATGTTTCAAACTCAAAGGCGCCTAGACTTTCGACTGTTCGCAGTCTAGAGCTCTCAAGCTCTGTTTGCAGCCTTGGGCACTGAACTTCCAACTTAGAGTCTTAACATGTCGTCATTGTTCCGTTTTTGAATTAGCTCAGGTTATTTAATCGAGACTAAATGTAATTTAGGCATGGTTAAAGTTCTAGCGACTACTGGGGGCCCTGTGGAGCGCTCGCGTGGCCCTGGGGTTGCTTACATCCGGTACTGTACATGTACTTCTGTGTTATTGTTCGTGGCACGGAGTTCTGCTTGTCAGTTTCAGCTCACTGTGATCGCAAGATTTGAAAAAAAAAAATTTGTTCTCTCGGGGGTTATCATGGCACCCAAGCCATTGACCCCTGATTCGATTCCTGGCTGTTGTATCAACACTTTTTTTTTCATTTCTCCATTTGAAATATCTTTAATATCATTCAGTTTGTTTATTCCACACCAATATCCTTTGAAAACAACAACAAAAATAATCATAAATATAAAACCTTAATAGCCCTCCCCCTCCCCCCCCCCCAAAGAGCTCTGTAATTTAGAACTGTGAGCTAGTTGTTTACCGGAGAGCAGAGTTGAACATGTGTGGTCTTCTGTTTTGGATTCTTTGGCTTCAAGTCTTCCGTTAAGGTTACTGGATACATTCAGGGTGCGTTTCCAGTCTAAATTATGTAGCGCCTTGAGTAAACATTGTATATAAATCATCCATGTATCATTTTAAAGCTTATAAAATTGGCTACGAGGTCATCACAACAAGGTCATCACAAACAAGAGTAATAATGAACTTTCTACATAAAAAAAACACAACTTCAAAATATTAATATAAACTAAAAAAAAATAGGCAACCGCAAAAAATGGGGGAAGAGTGTTGTGCAGCCGATTAAATTGCACTTTAACACCCATTTTGCACATGAGCACAGGCTTTGATTATTGATTTCTTAGAACTTCAAATATAGAGGAAATGAACTCCCTGTTGACATTCGTTTTACACAGTCGACCAAGTATTTGTGTAATCTTTAAACAGGGAGAGGAGCGCTGTTATTACCAGGGATCTGTTCAGGGTTTGCCCGGATCTTCAGTGGCAGTTAGTACTTGTCATGGCTTAGAGTAAGTAGCAAGAACATTAATATATGGTAAGGTCACTACTGGCCAAAGCAACTGTTTTTGCTCATTTTTAACTGAAATGCAAAACAAAGCCCTCAGCTTGTCAAGAACAGTTGTAAATAAAAAAAGAGCCAATAAAGCATGACTTAAGTGCTGAGTTGGCCATAAGCTCAGTATGATGACAGTGAGTAGAGTAATTGTTTTATTACCCGAAACACTTACTGGACAGCTAGATAATTTATGTGATTTCCAGCCTGAAAACAACAGCACGTAATTCGATCTGTTGATATGGGACCATTTCCTCAGCTGTTTAATTTTCTACTTTGGATCAACTATCTATATATAGGCATGCAGTAAATATTGAAGATAAACGTTGTGCTTTCCAAATCCACAATCCCTATGTAAACTTGTATTAAACAAATCTAACTTAAGTTAAGACTGATAGGTCTTATACTTTACAAAATGTTTTAATCTAAGACTGGTCTGTATGCATGCATGTATGAATATAAAGTGCCATTCAATTATTTCATTTCTACAGGGGTCTCATATTTGATGGAAATGAGAGCTATTATATTGCACCAGTCACACACAATAACAGCAAGGTAAACAAAGTTGTGATTTAGGGACTAGCACTTAATTGGGATGTTTGTTGTGGAGTGTCCTAGTTTACTTAAAAATGCATATGAACCAAACATTACTGGTATTTATTAGTTGATCTCAATCATTATTGGAACCTGCATGGTTCTTTTGAAAGGAGGATTTAGGATGGCATTTTCCTTTTGTCAATATCTCACCTCATTCCAGAGATATTTAACTTTTTGTAATCTAGGTAAATGAGATGATCTACATGACATCATTACATGTATATTGTTTCAAATCTTCTGATGCTCTCTCAGCAGTAAAATAATAGTGTTTGATAAGAGAGAAATTATGGAATTTCTTTTTTTATGGAAGTGGCCTGGGGCCAAGAGTGTTTCTATGGTGACATTATAATATGTATTTTCCTTATACTAGTATACTGTAAGTAGCACACATGTGCAAAGTTCAATTGTTTTTACCAAGTATTTGCAGAGATATTATTCAAGTTGTGATTTGTCTCCTGGGCTGTGTCAAGGTTATGATGTCATAGATCATTAAATCATTTGCATATTATAAAAGCCTGAATATCTCTGAAACGAGGTGAGATACGTACTAGGTAATTGTATTGACAAACAGAAAATTAAATGCTATCCTCATTTGGAATGGATTTTCAAATGAGATATCGACTTAATTTCCAATTCATAGGCACTTCGATGATTGATAAATTGTAATTTTAGAATTATATTTTAAATCATTCTACTTGTTATTCTTGACATTTTTGAGGGATACAAATTCATTTTCCTCAAATCAATTCGTATATATAATATTGAAATTCATACTTTGTCATTTTAGTGATAATTATAGTTTTATAATTACATATCACATGTACAATGTATGAAACTGTCAACTGTTAATATTTGTTTTAGACCACTTGACCTCAGGCTTTAATTAGTACATGTCTGTCATGTACATTGTATGTTTAGTTATATGAGCTCATGACATAATCGACAAAATATCTGGATTCTGATTGGTCAATGACGAGTGCATCTAAAGGTTATTGAGTGCACAGTCCCATGCTCTCAGCAAATGATTGCTCAGTATATTATAAAATAAATTTCATTAACTGCTCATGCTATACTTGATTTGTAGGTACTGAGTGATATTTTGAAAGTTCTCAAATTGCACTTGCCTAAAGGCTTGTGCAATTATTATAACTTTCAAAATATCACTCAGTGCCTATAAATCCCATACAGCACGAGCAGTTCATGCAGCACGTGTTTTATCAGGTCTAAAACTGCTGCGCCCTCGAGTTTTAAACCTGATAAAACACTGCTGCTCGTTTATTAAACAGCTTCAAAAACGTAATGGTTACTTAATGAACCATTGAACCTTTGTATTCACAATGCCATGCAAAATATTTGAGTAATCAAAGAAGCAAACAAGTGCCTTAATTTTTATTATTAGAACTCTTCGAAAGGAAGGGTGTATAGTCAAAAGGAACTCGACCATCTCTTTAAATCACTCATCCTACCTAAATTAACTTACAGTTTATCTGTCTATGCATGGCTCTAGTGAATCCGACCTTACCACAGTACAGCGCCTTCTTAAAAGATGCCATAAGAGAAAGTTACTCTTCAGAGCTTAATTATTAGCATTCATAATCTTTTAGAGAAAAGTGACCGACACATTTATAATAAAGTTAACTCTATTTCTAATCACCCATTACGATCACTGCTGCCTACGGTTAAGCAGTCCTCTCGAAGGCTTAGAAAACAAACTGCTGTATATCCTAAAGTTAATACAGAGCGTTTTAAAGGTAGCTTTGTAAATAGATTATTTTTTAAGTATAATCTAGTTTCTTAATTCAAGTTTTGTCCTATTTTATAATCCATGTATGATTTTATGATAGCTTTTAATATTACCTTCTTACCTTCATTTACATTTTGTAACATCTGATATGTACAATATCAATGTATAATAAAGACATGTTATTATTATTATTAATCACCGCCTGCGATTACGAACATCTCAAGGGAATGACATGAAAAATTACCATACTATGTTGTTTGAAGCGGCGTTTTGCAATGCTGAAAGCATTGTGTGGCAAATAACAAGCTAGGGCAAGAAGCTGCACTATGTCTTGAAGGATTTGGTGTCATGGTTGACATTGATAAAGTTCAAGACTTGGAAAGCGATGTGACTGACATGACGGCAGCTAGAATCTATTTTTTTTTACTCCGGCACAAAATACGGAAGAGGATGTTTGTAAGTTCAATGCATGTTTTTTATTATTTTACGGCTTTGAGTTTGATTTGATAATTGGAACTAAACAGTGGCTCAGTAAACAAGTAATGGTAGTTGACATGGTAACTTAATTTTTTTTTTTTTATCTGAGTGTGTATGCTCGGTAGTCTGCTGATATTAGTAAATTTAGTGCAAAATTTATTATCTAGGTACTTTATGTTCCATGTACTTTTTGCTATCTTCGGGTCTTTATCAGTGAATTCTTAATTAGGATGAAACTTTATATAAAATTTCATGTTCATTAGTATTCTTTATATAAAACGTTCTTTCTAATTAGCAATAGGCCTTTTGCATCAATTGATCACGCGACGATTTCCCCATAGCAACACCTGTGTGGAGGGTAAGCCATCCAAACATTCCTTGACAACAGAGAGAGCGTGAGAGACACGAGCGTGAAACATCAATACTTGAAGGTCTGCCGGTTCCTTTGTTATTCGTTTTCAGCCCAAATTTATCAGAAATATTTAGCTTTAAATCTTAAAGTTCAGTGTTAGAGGATTTTAAGAGCCGTAAGACGATCAGAAATAGCTTTCTGAAGCCAAAACCCGGCCCTTGCACCAAAAGCCCGGTAAAAAGCCCGGAAAGTCCGGAAAAGCCCGGATTTTCCGGGCTTTCCGGACTATTCACCGTGCTTTTTGCATTAGACTTGCTCGGAAAAAGCCCGGAAATCCCGTTTTTTTCCTGCCTTTCACAGAAAGCCTGGAAAAAAATTCCCGGAAACTATGGGAAATATCATGCCGATTCTGGGGCGGAAATCAGACTTTCCCAGTTACATGTAAATGTATGATTTAATACACGAGAAGACACATGCACCAAACCTAGTTCTCCGTATTTTCTCCCTGCATTTTCAGTTTCACGGAAAAACGAAAAAAATCTGTGAACTAAATTATTTAGTGCGAAAATCCATTGCATTAGAAAAGCTGGCAAACATTCTAGACTTTCCCAGTAATTGTTTGATTGATCTAAAGCTATACGAAACACGTGTTTCCTGTCTTTCATAGAATGTCAGATTCAGACTTTATAAAGTTTTTTAATAATAGATTATTATTAAAGACTCAGCCGACTCACTCAGTCATGGAAGAAAAAAGGCCTGAATGGCGTACTTACCCTCCAGAGGCTTTATCACCACCCAAGGCATTTTTCTTGACAAGCATTTAGGTGCCCAGTATAAAAGCTTCAGTCTTCAAGTGGTACCAAGAAAAACATTGAAGATATTTTCGTATATAAATCTTCTTCCAGAAACGAACTCAGTTGTCCTTCACGTTTACAACACGTTGCCGCCATATTGATTTGGAAGGACATGCGTTTCGTGGGCAGCAGATGCCCTTCTCGTGCTCAGCTGTCAAACTCTGTATCAAACTGACTATAATCGTACTCTGATTGGTGCATGTTTCAGAGGCGGGAAAACAAATGCGTGTTTTTTAGCGCGAGCGCGCATTTACTTCCAGTATCGGTAATGCAGTTCACTTCAGTGGAGAAAGATAAAGAAAGATGGACGTTCTCGGAGTGTTTTGTCTGTGCAATCCTAACAAACAGCGAGCTTATAATTCTCCAGCGGTCCTTCAGGGTTCCAAAGATCAGTACTACATTAACCACGGTAAGTGTACAATTTGTCAATTGTCATTTTGCCTCTCACTCATTTCTCGGCGACAGTGTTTTTAAGAGAAGATAATTTGAACAAAACCGCGTATATATTGTGCCAAAAACTAACGGGCTAAAGACGGAGTTTTGTGCCGAGCTAAAATCGATTTTAGCAAAGATTTCAAAATATTTGTGTTACTTTTTGAATGGACTGAAAATTAAATTGGAGTGTTAAATAAATCCAAACTAAGCGAAAATTTAAAACAAACTTCTCTTATCAGATAAGTGCAAGACCTGACTATGTATATAGCTGATCAAACTTGAGGCGGTTTATTTACAAAGAAAAGCAAGAAACTAACTTTGTGCCTCGCTAAAACAGTTCCGCATAGTCAAGAGTTTGTTATTTGTGTTGAGTGTTAATTAAAAGCGAAAAATGGGATTTTTTTGTAGGGGGAAAAAGGCCAGTTTGCTTTACACTCAATAGCAAATATACCGTATATAGTAGTGATTAATCCAAAGCGAAAAATTGAATTCAAATTAGTCTGCGGGTTAGTTTTTGGCGCTTTTTGCAAATAATACATACGCGACAGTTAGAAAAATCCTCTCTTAACTCATCATGCAGCCATATATTTTTTTTGGAGGGGGGGGGGGGAGAAGGCCGATTTGCTTTACACTCAATAGCAAATATACCGTATATAGTAGTTATTATACACTGTAAATTATATCATCTGTAAGAGATTTAGTGAAACCATGTTAAATTTAAAGCACTGTTCGGTCAATAATTTTATTGCTGCTGCGTGCAATTACAAAGATGCAAACCTGATAACAAAGCACAAATGGCATGTCAGCTGGCTTCAATGATCAAGTCCACCATCCCAAAACTGGCGAGAGTTTATATGAATGTAAACATTACCGCGGTAAACGTGCAACTGTCCCAGTGAAAGATTCAAAGAGAATCGATTATCTAAGATCGTATACTACTCTTAATTTGTGTTTTCCCCTCTCTGCTGCCTAATTTTTATTGAGTACTCACGTTAGCAATTGTTCATCATTAACCTACAATCACAGAAATGCGAATTCTGCCGCTTATTGGAAGAATAATAGCAACTTATCATATGACCCGTACGGCCCCGCGCTAGGGTTGTCCACATTATGCTCGAAATTTTCACTATTATTATGGTAATTCTTTATGCTAAAAAAATATTACTATTATGCTCAAAATGTCTCACTATTATGCTCAATTATGCTCAATTTTTTCCGGATATTAACTAATTCATTGATGCATTCATTACCTGCATAATTATGACGGTTTCCAGAATATTAAACAATTATTCACCAACACTGAGGTGAATAATTGTTTTAGTATATACCACACTCCAGGTGAATAGCCAGCACCAAATAGTTATTTTATTTTCTGTCAAATGGACAAAAACTTGCGCGAGATGATCGCTGCTTTGCTCGGAGGTGAATATGAAATCATATTCACTGTTTGAGTAGCCAATCAGAGTGCGCGAAAAGTGATATTCACTGGTGTGGTATGTACTAAATGTAATTATTTCTTGTTATTCTGGATCGTGATGGAGCTTTCAATGTAGTCTTCCAGCCTAGTCCCTAGGCCTTCTGGCTTGGTATTTTGTCTGAGTGGGTTAATGGGATCCCTGTAGTTTGTAATGGCTTGTGACGTCACCAACTGTCAAACCAGAAGGCCTAGCAGAATTCGCCCAGCTGGGCCCAAACATTCGCAAAAATGGGCCCAAGATGGCGACCACTCTTGATGACAAGGGGAAAGATAGTTTAAAGACTTGCATGCATCAGCAGGGCTGTCCACATTATGCTCGAAATTATGCCAGCATAATGTGGACAACCCAACCCCGCGCGCGCTTTCCTTTCAAAACTATTTATAAAAGTCACGTGATGAGGTCTGGACATGTATCGCGTGAGCGGGCCGGAAAAAGCCGTCCGGCCCTGCACAATGTTTTCTTGCTGCTTTGCGGTTTGATCTACACAATAATATGGTCATATGATAAAAAAACCTATTGACTGAGTTAGGTCGGGCTGGACGGGAAAATATTTGGCTCTCGGTCATTTTGTACGTGCGCTCGGTCCGTACGTCACGACCTCGAGCCAAATAGTTTCCCGTCTGGCCCTCCCACACAGTCAATATAAGTACCTATTACTCGTTACAGCAGAAAAGGTTCAATTTTACTTGCAAAGCTGGAGGAAACTCTGCGAAAGCAAATAACATTTCTCTAGATTTTTAAACCCTGGAAAATCGTGGATTTCCTAGAATTCGGAAATCCGGGAAAGCACGGAAAATTCTCGGGATAGCTAGGGATTTCCGGGCTTTCCGCGGATTTCCAGGTTTTCTTATATTCCGTGGTTTCCCGGAACATCCCAGGTTTTTCCGGGCTTTCCGCGGAATTTTACTCGCGCGGAAAGCCCGGATGGATACCGGGAAAGCCCAGAATATTTCCCGGGCTTTTTTCGCGGAAAACCCCGGATTTTCCAGGTTTTCTTAAATTCTGTGGTTTCCCGGAATATCATGGATGTTTCCGGGCTTTCCGCGGAATTTTACTCGTGCGGAAAGCCCGGATTAGCTCCGGGAAAGGCCGGAATATTTTCCGGGCTTTTTCCGCGGAATACCGCGGAATTTCCGGGCTTTTGGTGCAAGGGCGAACCAGACTCTGCGAGTTACTCGCAGCATGATCGCGGCCTCAACAGACGACAGGTAAGAAGCTGACTTCGGGAATGTACTTTTCTTCCATGCTTTAAATCGTCTTCATGTTCTAGAAAAATGATGTGATGACAGGAGATGTATCTATTAATTACTCTACCATAGCCAAGGAGATGCTGGTGTTGTATGAACTTGAACGCGCTACCACTGTTGTGTGCCACGTACAATGCAGTGGTAATTCACGCTACAATGATGGACTTTCCTTTCATCGCAAAAATTCCCGGTAAAGACATGGATTAAGGTCTCAGTGGGTCACCAAAATCCGAAGTAATGAGGGGCTTTATTTCAAGATTACAGACTCTAGTGTTGCTGGTGATCTGGAAAAAAAAGAGAACCTAGCTGTCACATAGGAAAACCAGCTACTCAACAACCTATATCAAGTTGTTATATTCGTACTTCAGTTATCCCTGTAGCCTGTAACGCATTCCAGTTCATACAACACCACTGTCTCCTAGCGTCTCCTCTGCTATATGGTAGAGTAATAGATATATCTACTGTCATCACATATTTTTTCTAGAACATAAAGACGATTTAAAGCGTGGAAGAAAAGTACATTCCCGAAGTCAGCTTCTTATACCTGTTGTCTGTTGAGGCCACGATCATGTTGCGAGTAACTCGCAGAGTCTGGTTCGGTTTTGGCTTCAGAAAGCTATTTCTGATTGTCTTACGGCTCTTAAAATCCTCTAACACTGAACTTTAAGATTTAAAGCTAAATAGTTCTGATAAATTTGGGCTGAAAACGAATAACAAAGAAACCGGCAGAACTTCTAGTATTGAGGTTTCACGCTCACATCTCTCACGCTCTCTCTGTTGTCAAGAAATGTTAGAATGGCTTGCCCTCCACACAGGCGTTGCTATGGGAAAATCGTCACGTGATCAATTGATGCAAAAGGCCTATTCAATGAGAAAGCTGAAACATCGATAGAAATTCCAAGAGTTGCAAGGTGCTTATCCATTGTCTCAATCATTAACCCCGTTTCCCTCTGGGACAGAATTCAAATCCCTCCACGGGCTTTTTACAATGAAGAGATTTTATGAGGTATAAAGGAGCATGCACGTGACCGATTTGCTTCATCTGATTGGACAAAATGCTCATTAATTATTTATACCTTTTTGAAACATACTATATATATTGCACTTGAACTAACAAACCCTTGTTTATAGGACCCTCTCGCAAAATGTGTCTTTTGGTGGAAATGTTTTGCAGCTTTAATCTGTTGGGCATCTTTATCTTGAAAATTAAGTACAACACATTATAAACTGTCATTAAACTGCTACATTTATAACAGACAACAAGACCATACCACATCATGTACAGAATGAAAGATCTCAAACTTCCAGCAACAAAATGTGGTGAGTCTCTCATATTTACAGTGTAACATTAATTACCAGATTGAAAAGGGAACAGAACTAACTCATCTGTAGCATGTGATACATTTGTAGCATGTGATACATTTGTAGTATGTGATACATCTGTAGCATGTAATACATCTGTAGCATGTGATACATCTGTAGCATGTGATACATTTGTAGCATGTGATACATTTATAGCATGTGATACATTTGTAGCATGTGATACATTTGTAGCACGCATATGTGATACATTTGTAGCATGTGATACAGTTGTAGCATGTAATACATCTGTAGCATGTGATAAATCTGTAGCATGTGATACATCTGTATCATATATGTGATACATCTGTAGCATGTGATACATGTGTAGCTGATGTGATACATCTGTAGCATGTAATACATCTGTAGCATGTGATACATCTGTAGCATGTGATACATCTGTATCATATATGTGATACATTTGTAGCATGTAATACATCTGTAGCATGTAATACATCTGCAGCATGTAATACATCTGTAGCATGTAATACATTTGTAGCATGTGATACATGTGTAGCATGTGATACATTTGTAGCATTTATGACTTGTAAAAGCCATATTACACAACTTTGTGTGTAGTAACCAGGCTCTATGTCAATGATGTTAATTATTATTTTTACAATATTTATAACAATATAGGACAAGGCATGTTAGATTCACAACACATCATTAATAACATGTATAAATCTAACAGCCACAAACGAGTAAGTAGAAACATCATATTGTTCTTAATGTAAAATTTGGTGTTGTTTTGTCCTTATTTTATTAAAACATTACACATTGATCAGAATGATTAGTTTATGACATATTTTTTTCAAATGCAGGACCGTCGGAATATAAAATCAGAACAAAAGTTTGTGGAACTTATTATTGTGAATGATTTTAGTCAGGTGAGTGGTCTGTCCACTGTAAAATGTATACAATGCATGTGCTTTGTAAGGAGAAAATGGTAACCGCCTCCAGGTTAGCTCAGTGGTTAAGCGCTGGTTTGTTGTGCGGGAGGTCGACTGTTCATACCCTGGTCTGACCAACACTCAGGGTCTTAAAATAACTGAGTAGAAGGTGCTGCCTTTGTGAAACAATTTCGCGCACAAACTGCAAATGGTTAGATCTTCACATCTTCTCGGAAAGGACGTTAAAACGTAGGCCCATCAGTGGATGAAGAGCCACCTCATGGATATGCCACTGATTAATCCCATCATTATTATTATCATTATTTTCACTTTCATTATTATTATTATATACTGCCAAATTACAGCCACCCTTACAGTTAGACTAACACTGTACACAATGCGCACACGCCCAAGCTACACTTAACAACATGCATGTACATGTACATGCACAAGTATGCATGTATGACCATGTTATATTGTTGTGTTACTTAATGATACCTGTACATAGTCATTGTTTGGTTCTCAGGTTATTATATTTTTAATGCTGAGTACTAACCCAAGGATACTTAATGGTTATTTTGTGGTTTTCTATGGAATACAGGTGCATATTTCAAGAGAAATTTGTATTACTTGGTATACAATGTGCCTTTAGGCGAGTTAATGTATACCAAAATAATATGAATTTTGAGTGAAATATTCACCAATATTCCATTAGAAAACCATGAAATGACCATATTATCCTGGCTATAAATAACAAATTTATGGGAGGATGATAGTCTGAGAAATTTCTCGGAAAACAAAAGTTTCAAGTGGCAGATGAATCCGTAGCCTGCTATGCAGACATAGTAACGTACGTCTGCTTACCCAAGCACTGAATTAGTTTCCAATATGCAAGCATGACGTCAGCACTTTTGTTTTATTTTTCTGCCCATGCAATCAAAGTCATTGTTAGAATTTTTTTGAATTGGAGTGTCATGCAACCGTCATGAACTGTCAGCTGCTTGGCGACATGGTACAAATATATCAAAACAATCAAGTTACCAAATCTGCTTTTAGATTCTCTGAAGCCAAAATTTGACTCAATCCATTTCTGCTGTTTCTCTCATATAGCTAGCTTTCAATTAAATTGTATTGAGCTTTTGGAGGTTAAACATACAAGACACATGAATGAAATTTAAACAATGAAACATGAAATGTACACATTAGTCTAGTCTCAAGCATGGTGACACTCTCCTATATATGATTGGTCAATGGTAAATGTATTGTCTGAAATCCTTTTAAATGTAACATTTATGTCACTTTCCAGGATATGGAAGGTAAAATCTATTTGGTCCATAACACAATGAAGTGTGCATATTGGAAACTAATTAAGCACCCCAGTAATAAGCAGACATTACTTTTTTCTCCGAATTTATGAAAGTGAAAAAATATGTCTGCATAGCAGGCTAACGCATCTGCAGACTAAATTATTATGTATTAAAAATTCTTGAATTCTTATTGGCTGATAAAGAAATAATAAGAATTTCATGCATTTCAATAAAATTATGGCCTGATCTGATTGGCTGAAATGAGATTTATAGGATAATCATGATAGTTACTGTAGCTTAACAACCTGTAGTTTGGGATATAAATTATGCTCCTGTTTATACTGATATTTTGTTTATCAGTATGACTATCACAAGAGAGATTTAGACAAGACCCAGAAAAGAGCAAGGAGTATTGCTAATCTGGTTGATTCAGTAAGTAGACATACATACTTATGGTAATATACTCATGTACATGTACCAATATCATTTTATAAAGAGGTTTAAATAATATTTGACAAAAAAAATCTGAAACTTAAATCCAAAGAAATTTATAATTTATGATTTTTGCCAGACAAGGATTTGGTATTGATTTCATTTCTCACTGAGGGAAATTTTTTAGTCCTTTGAACAAGCACTTATTTTGCAATCATTTTAACTTTTGGTGTGTGCCAGCACAGAAATGGGTTATTGGGATATATATGAATGTACAGTACTTAGATAACCTAATAAAAAATTAACATGTGAACAGTCATTTAGTTGCATTCAAAGGATCGCATACCATGGCCATATGAAAACACCATGAAAATGCTATGAAATATTCATAGCATAGGGAAACCATATGAAACAGTTATACATTCATAAGCATTTCATAGTGTTTTTTCATAGTACTATGAAAAAAGCTATGAAAATTTGTCCCGTTCCATAGCCTTGTTTCATAGATTAATGCAGCTATGTAATTTCAAAGATTTTGGAATAACTATAAAGCTATGAAAACCCTATGAAATCAAAACCCAATGAAAAGGCTATGAAATCATGCCTATGAAAAAGCTATGAAGCTTAATTGCCATGAAATACCTATGAAATGATGTCCATGAAATCCCTATGATATTATTTCATAGTAATTACCAATAAAATATGAATTTCCTTCATTCTCCCTATGAAAACTGAGTTATGAAAAATTGTCCCATTTCACAGGGTCATTTCATAGGAATATTCCATGAAATGTTTTGTATACATACTATGAATTTTTTTCATTTCAGGAAAGTCACCTATGAAAATATTCCATTGAAATAAACACAATTTCTCACTTGCATTATTAAAATTATGTTGTACTGGTATGTAAACTTTAAATTATAGAAAAAATATACATATATCCTATTGAGATAGCAGATACTTAACAGGATTGGCAGGTAATAAATTATATAGTGAATGACATAGGACCTTCTATTATAGCTACTACACATGTAGCATTGCTTGGTCCTATAAAAAAAAGCTTAATTAAGGAAAGCTTTTACGGTAGCCAGTGTTTCAATCAATTTTATAAAGAGATGAAGGGCTCAGAAAATTAAAGCTGAAATGGTTGTTACATGTATGTCTATCCTGTTTATACGTACTCTCTTCTGGTATCAGATTTAAACCACTGGCTTAATAGTCTGGTAACATAAAATCTAATAAAAGACCTCTACCACAAAACATGACAGAATTATTGCAACCATCAGCGTTTATTGGCCTTCATCAGGGTTCATTGGCCTTCATCAGGGTTCACTGGCGTTCATCAGTGTTCACTGGCGTTCATCCGGATTCATTGGCCTTAATCAGGGTTCATTGGCCTTCATCAGGGTTCACTGGCCTTCATCAGGGTTCACTGGCCTTCATCAGGGTTCACTGGCCTTCATCAGCATTCATTGGCTACTTATTTTTGACACAGGTTCAAGGGTGAACTTTTCATTCAATGATCTTTGCAAACTGCACTGAATTTAGGATTACAGTAACGCTGTTAGCAGAAGATCCTTTAGCAGTTGTGAAGTGGTTTGACAATGTTTCGTGATTTTACGGGATTTATTTTTACACCCAATTCACACAGAAGTTGTTGTTTGCCAAAAAAGCAAATAAAGGCAACTGAACGCTAATGAACCAGCTGATGAAGGCCAATGAATCCTGATGAAGGCCAATAAACACTGGGAAAGCATGTAAGGAAAGCTGGGAAAGCATGTAAGTCATAAGGCCATGTTAACACCCAAGGCTGCATGTTAGCTGGGCCTGTCAGAACTGGTTCTTGCTTTTATATTAGTTTTACACAAACACTAACCTATATGTTTTCTTCTTTTCTGGTTTCATGAAGCCTTAACCTATAGCGCAGCCAGCAATGAGTTGTATCAGGACTTTGCTGTTTCTAACAGAAATTATTATCCCCCTCCCCCCCGAGGGCGAGCCAACTTTTCATACATTTCTTTATAAAACGAAGTCACTGTCTACATGAGAAACCGCAAACTTGGCTCGGGGGGGGGGGGGGGGGGGTGACCCTCCTCCCCAAGGCACTCGGTTCACAAGGTAGGGTGACCCTGGGGGGCGAGCCAACTTTTTCTCATATAAACACTTTGGCTCGCCTAACCGGGCCAACTCGGGACACACAGAGCCTAGTGCGTAATCCAATATTACGTGCCCAGACTCGCTCAAGACAAAGTTGTCTCGGGCACCCTTTCTTCCATATAAACGCTCGGTAAAATTGGGTGACCCTCCCCCCGAGCCAACTTTCCTTCATATAAACAGGACCTTATATAGTCGAGTCCACTCGATCGATCATCGCTGAGCATGTACCTCGTAGACATCAAGTTTAGATAAACTGCAGCCAACTCACGCAACTTGTACTTCATTTCTGTATAAATCTCATAATGTTTCAGCCAGTCATCAACGTTCCTCTTTTCTGGAGAAAGTTACGAAATCTGCGCTTCTGTAAGCCTCTGGCTTCGGCTATGTAAAAAGAGACACTAATGTAAAACTGAGGGATATCATTATTATTTAAAAAAATTAAATTAGTAACTTTAGATCGTTTGAAAGCCAATTTGTTCTATCAAGAATTGTTTGGGTGGGCTAAAGTGAACAAGTTGCACCGTAAATACGTTGTCGGTAAGTGGTCGGTAAGTGGTCGGTAAAATTGTGTCGGTAAGTGGTTGGTAAGCTGTCGGTAAGTGGTTGGTAAGCTGTCGATAAGTGGTTGACTCGATCGCGACGTGTAGCTGTTTCCTTCACTGTACTCATTTGAACCAAAATATGCTTAATACCTTCTTAAGTTTCCAACGTTCTGGCAACGATAAACCCCTTCGATAACACATAACAAATTAAAATATCTGCGGCACTCACTTTTGGGCCTCTCCTGTTGTGTCAAAAACCAGACAATCAGTCTGAAAGCGCATGAATCGTTATCTCATACTGGCTCAAGAATAATTATTTTGAACCAAAATACGCTTTTTCCAACGTTGTGGCAACGATAAACCCCTTCGATACAGTGCGATCTCACGGCAAATAATTGCGTTCGACGCATACTAATCTGCTTGCATTGGGCTCCCTGTGCGTTTCCAGGCGAAATTGGACCGTGGATGTGGTGAACTTCGTTCCCAGGGGTCTTTACGCGCCTAAGAACCTCGTTCTGGCGCACGCAGTTATTTACCGCCTCGTGGTATCGTGTTCTTGGAGTTCGGTAAGTACGTATAAACTTATCTTCAATCAATGTTGTCTAAAAATTTCGTAGGTACGATTTACCAAAGCCTGAGCAAAGTGTGTAGTACTTCTGGTCCATTTTCAAAACACAATTCTCGAGCTACAACAAGCGGAACTTGGCATGTAATCAGTTGTTATACGGCACCAACAAAACCTGGATCGGATCGGATCGGATCGGATCACGGCTCGGATCACATATATTATGATTTCTCACCAAAAAATCACAGGGCCGTTTAATTTGCTCGAGGGTTTACCTATCCTTCAAGTCAAGATTTAAAGTCGGGATTTCGAGTCAGGCTTTAGGGTTTAAGTGTATTCGCATACTGTCGTGGAGATTTATGTCCCATCACCGACCGACAAAAGAAGTGGTTCGATCGTGAAGATGCATAAACGAAACCCGGCCATAAATCAAAGTGTATCATGGACCACAGGCAGCCCAAGCTCTAATCTAGCTAATACTGACAGCGTTTGTATGGGAATTTTAACGAGGTAGAAATACGAAAGAATTAATGAATAAAATGTCTTACCTTGCTTCCATAGTGTATTACTTGCTGTCTGTGTGGTAACAGGGTTGATATGAAGCGATTTTAGCGAGTTTTCATTTTCTCTGCTAAGGGGAGCAGAGAAAATGAAAACTCGCTAAAATCGCTTCATATCAACCCTGTTACCACACAGACAGCAAGTAATACACTATGGAAGCAAGGTAAGACATTTTATTCATTAATTCTTTCGTATTTCTAGCTCGTTAAAATTCCCATACAAACGCTGTCAGTATTAGCTAGATTAGAGCTTGGGCTGCCTGTGCATGGACATGGCGAAACGGATCAGTGTACCAGCAGACATTCGCATACATTTAAAGTGCTACTACGACGAAATTTGACTATTTCTTTTACCACTTTTTTGTATTCCATAAGGACAAACAGTGGCAGAAATATCCAAATCAGTGAAAAAAGTTTGCAAAGGGGGAACTTAGACCACACATTTAAAGAGAGTTTACCGTCGAAATCTCGTCCGCCATTACGCGAAACCGGTTCCTGTGGGCGAGGAACGCCTAGTCATTTTTAGGCGAACGTGACGTCAAAGTCTCAACACAACAACACGTGGGGCTACTTTTCTCATACAAACCTTCACGCGAACTAACATATGTAGCAAGAAAGTGGACCATTTTTCCGCAAAGAAAACCTTTTTGAATAGAAATATGCCTTCCAGTTTGTGCATTGTACAGGACTGTAGCAATTTAACAAACCACAAAGCTGGCATTTCGCTACATTCAAGCCTTCAGTTCTAGCTGAGTACCGTACGAGGGTCTACGAGCGGACGGTACAAAGTGCAGGTTGCAGGTTGGGTGCAGGTTGAGTGCAGGTTGACAGTTTTCGATTGATAAATGAAATATATCAATAGATAAATAAAATAAATAATAAATTAGCAAATATAAATAGATAAATAAAATTTATTAATTAATTAAATGAAAGTCGAACAAAAAAACTTAATATGTCAGAAAATCGTGTGTATTTCCCTGAAATTGAATCGCACATCAACGAAACTTTAAGCACAGCAACGTCAATACTCTAAACGATCATATTATGTGACGTCATCGGTCACGTGATTAAGCAGTAAATCGTGTGTATTTACTGGGGTCAAAAGCGGAGTAGGTTAAAATTCGGAGCGAGCAGCTAAAAACATTATACTTCGCTGCAAGCTATTTTAGGCAATGAAATAGTTATCAGAGCGTCATTTAGAGCCAGTGGCATGACGTAATTGCGGAACTTGCCGGAGCTCGTTTAAAAGTGACTGGGATGCCTGTGTGATTCTCACGGTGGAGGCTCTAGGGATGTATATTTTTCATTTATTTTTTTATAATTTTTTCGGGTGTTCCGGGTGTGTTCCAGGTTTTATTCCGGGTATGTTCCGTGATGTGATTTGGAAGTAGAATGAGACATTGGATGTACCGTTGTGAGGCCCAAATCAAATCGCTAAGTACCACTGATGATATATGCAAACATGTAAAGGACGTTAATTGTTTATATACAAGATCGACGTATCGCTATACGAATGAATTAGGGCAATTTAAGGCTTCAAGCGACAAAGGACGTAATTATTGACAGCAAGCCCCCACGGCCGTCTCCGCCACGATTTACTGCTTAATCACGTGACCGATGACGTCATAATATGATTGACACACCTTATTCGTTTAGAGTATAGGCGTTGCTGTGCTTAAGTTTCGTTGATGTGCGATTCAATTCTAGGGAAATACACACGATTTTCTGACATATTGAGTTTTTTTGTTCGATTTTCATTTAATTAATTAATAAATTTTATTTATCTATTTATATTAGCTAATTTATTATTTATTTTATTTATCTATTGATATATTTCATTTATCAATCGAAAACTGTCAACCTGCACCCAACCTGCAACCTGCACCCAACCTGCAACCTGCACTTTGTACCGTCCGTATTACGCTTAATTTTATACATTAAACCAACAACGGTTTTTATAGATCGAATCGCGCGAGAGTTGAATTTCACTCATTCTTATTTCACCGGGGCCTTAAATTAATTCATAAATAATTACTCACATTGGTGATCGATGTATTCACTGTGTTATTATTTCTTTAGCGTTGCCTTGTGTACCTGAACCAAGAGGATGTCGCACTCGATCTGTAGTGTAAGCCGATTCGATCTCCAGAACGCTAGTTAAAACATGGAAAATGAGTCTTCCTCTTTTACTTAGCCAAGGTTAACGCTTGTAAGAAGTTAACTCAGTCGATGTATCCTCGTTGGGAGTAACGATAAATATGCTTTCACGAGTTCAATTCTAATTCCCGCCGGACTCATTTATTGCTTGGTAATTGTTATAAGACGTACGTCGTCGTCATGATCTTGGAACACAAAACGCTAACGATTTGTGTACCCCCACCCCTCCCCTAGGAACATAAATCGCTGGGAACACAAAACGCTGTGACAGCGGGAAAAATATAATTCAACCGTAAATGTGATCCGATCCGATCCGATCCAGGTTTTGTTGGTGCCCGTTGTTATACTCTGTGGCCATTGAGCCAACTGACCCTTCGTGGTCCCAAATCAAATGAACTGGGTCATTGTACTCAGTGGCCATTGAGCCAACTGACCCTTCGTGGTCACAAACTAAACGAACTGGGTCATTGTAGCTAATAAAACAGGTCCCAATCTTGCAAATATAAAAATTAAAGGAAAACAAATATTCAATTACACCTCATAACAATACTGCATTGTCAGCATGTTACATTGGTTGTTTCAGGACTCATTAGAAATTCAGAGATAGAGGCTGATCAAAGCCAGGACCCGGCTAAATCACAGATCGAATTGCATTTTATACATGTATTTACAAATGATACATGTTAATACACCATACAGTTTAATATACATGTACACTTGACAAAACTTTAAACACTATCCTCGTAATATTGGTATCATGCCTACTTCATAATCCATGCTTTAATGATATATTTATGACATTTACAATAAACAAACCACAGTCTGGGTTGATTATATGGTAAGTTTCACAATTATATATTTTACATTTGTTTATAGGGGTGGACATTAAAATATCTTAAATTAAATAATTTATGTCAGGGGTGTTTGGTATCAGTGTGTGAATTGCAACTTATACATCTACTTCTCTTATTAGATATAATACAGCATAAAAGAGAAAAATGGATAACACGCCTAACTGTAAGTACTTTTGCCATTCATTATAATTACATAGTGGTTCATACAATGTGATATGTTTATATTATTTTTGTAGCTTAAACTTTTCTATCACCACATACATCACGGCCACATGGAATGAAGAAGAGATGAACTAGGCTCCAGTCAAGTCCCCATCCCCTCCCACAATCATTGAAAGTGATACATGTACAGCAAACAAATTGAGTAAAATCCAGACCGTATGGGGCCTGAAAAACTGGTTAATTACCATCAAATGTCCCACATATCCCCACCTAGTCCCCAGGGAGAGGGGGGTTGGATTTCAATTGATAAGTGTATATACATTATACATATATAATGTATACAGCAATCTGAAAAAATTATGACATATATCCACATACACTATATATAAAAAATGTATCTAACATTATGGAATGTCATTGGTAATATTGTTTTCAAGTTGCCTCTCATCATGGCCTGCTGAAAAAAAATAAGTAGAGGTATCATAATGAATTAACATCATTTACTCTTATGCCTCTCATTAATTCAATCTTTTAGATGAGTAATCACCTGAAACTTGCATTTTCAACTTAGTTCTTACTTTTAACCTTATTTCTTCACAGCACCTGAAATAAAAGGAACTGATGATGAAAAAAAAGGAACTGATGATACCATCACATGTTTTCTACACTCAATCTCACCACTCAAGAAAGCAAGGACATCAAACGTGAAGTATTTTGACTTGACATTACAAACACCAACAACAACCCAAAGAGCTGTATGTTTTGCTCCAGAAAGGAGAAGTCTCCTGCAAACATTAGAACAAACTAAAAGCCCTGTAAAAATAACCAATTTCAGGACATCAAACAAATATTCATCAAATGACATCATTATCGAGAAAAAAAACACTCATCACTGCTGTCGAGAAAGATGAGAACTTTCATTACGAGCATTCTGAGGAAAAAACCATCAATAATATCAGTTCTTTAATGGAAGCTACAGCAGAACAACTCGTTTCTGTAAAAGCAAAAGTAACGAACATCAATGGCACAAAAATAATATCAACATCATTTGGTCCTCTTAAAAAACAAGAGTGTATAATTGTTGACCCGACAAAGTCTATCCAGCTGGTCTTATGGGAGGAACACGTAAACATGCTTGAAGAAAACAAGACCTACCTCTTCAAGAATCTAAGACTCAAACAAAGTCCTTTTGGCGAGAAGTATCTGAATACTCCCAAAGGAAATGACTTCTCCTATGAAGAGGTTGAAGAATTTTCCAACCAACTAGTCAAAGTAGAACATTTGCCAACCCTTACCATTTTACAAATAACAGCTAGTATTATTGGCGTACAACTACTAACAAAGTACTTAACTTGCATAAAATGTGGAAAGAAAGCAGAACGTAAACAAAACAGTGTCATCATGATATGCCAAAACAGCAAGTGCAACTTACAACAAAGAGAATCGTCATGCAAATCACAGTGGTTTGCAAAACTACTAATCGCCAATGTAGAAAAACCCAACGAGACCATCTTGCTTTCAGTCTTCAACACAGACATACACGGACTTTTAAAGCTGTCAAAGATGCCTATTAACATACATACAGCTACCATTGATGAACTAACAGAAGCAATCCTTACTCTGGACAATGTGAGGATATCATAATTATGATACTGTCCCAAAAAAAAACAGTGTAAGGCTTACTACTACATGTATACTGCTTCTGCCAACCCTTACCATTCTACAAATAACAGCTAGTATTATTGGGGTACAAGTACTAACCAAGTACTTAACTTGATAAAATGTGGAAAGAAAGCAGAATGTAAACAAAACTGCAATTGTGATATGCCAAAACTTGCAACAGAAAGAATCATCATGCAAATCACAATGGTTTGCAAAACTACTAATCGCCAATGTAGAAAAACCCAGAGACCATCTTGCTTTCAGTCTTCAACACATATCTTTTTAAAGCTGTCAAAGGTGCCTATTAACATACATACACCTTAGTACCACTAATGAATTAACGGAAACAATCCTTACTCTGGACAATGTGAAAATATCATATGATAGTGTCCCCCCAAAAAAACACTGAAATCTAAAAATCAGTTTAAGGCTTATAACTACTACATGGATACTGTTATTTGTATCTGTCATAAATAGCAGAATGAAAACATTTTCATTATTGATATAAATGCCTACAATCACGAGCCCATAATTTACCAGGAGCATCCATAACTCAGCATATATAACTATAGTATATACATGTAGTCGGCATATATAGTCTAACTAAAACCTTGGACTATTTATAGCACCAGATTTCATTGTCGTACAATGAGAATGTACCATATACCGGTATATATTGCAAACACTGAATGCATGAACGAACGATACACGCTATTATATTTGCCGTTATTGTTTTTATTTCGAACAAAGAAAAACACTTATTCATGGCAAAAACATTTAGAAAACATTTACTCGTGGGGAAAAAATATAAAAATAGCCCAAGGTATAAATACGTGGAGTCGCAGTCTTCATGTAAATTAATACACTGAGTAAATATGCTGAGTTACCTATATAGCTTCTGGTAATAAACTCCTGATACAATGCATGTATAATCAAAACGTCCTGTATGGTTACACTTGTTGTTTTGCAGGTTTAAGCCTGAATTTGTTACAGTTGCTACTGATATTTCTACCTGTATCTTAAATCAACAATAATTATTATAACAAAACTAAAGGCTGGTTTCTATATAATTTGTAATTATAATAGCTGCAATCGCTAAACTCTTTTACTCTTGATAAAATTCAACGTTTCGATTCACACCCTTAAAAAGTCCATAAATCCCAGCAATCGTACCATAAATAATATGGAAACCAGCCTTAAAACAATGTGATCAAAAATGCTGTAGTTTTGCAGGTTTACTGATACTTGTGTTCGTTCCAGTTGGCATAACTGTTATTTGTAATTTTATACCTTGAGGGTGTTATTTTTGTGGTGTTGGTTAAGACATTTGAACGTTCATGTTTCTTACAGTTGATATCAATATTTCTACCTACACATTTCGTTAAGGGTTGGACCATTACAATTATGAACATAATCTTCCTTTTATCTGACCAATTTCCTTTTGCCTGTCGGTATAACCTCATTCCCTTACACATTCATTAGCAAGCTTAAAGAATATGGCCCAACCATGATGTTTAGTGGCCTTTTGTTTATGGCTACCATAGTACACAAAGCATGATGGTTGGTCTATATTTTTTAATGATTCCAGCAATTAAAACAACTTTTTGCTTACACTTACAACCCCTCTCCCCATGGTTTTAATGGTCCACCCTTTACAACTTTCATGGCTATAATGAAACATTATTAAAAGTTGTTGTTATAAACTTGTGTGTATAACAGTATACTTCATCAACAAAATATAATGAAAGGCTGTGTGCAACATGGCTGCAAGTGACTCCTGATCACATTCTAAATTCGCCATTAGAAAACAGAATTTAAAGGAGAATTTAGAATGTGATCAAGAGTCACTTCCACCCTTGTTGCACACAGCCCTTCAAATACTCTCTTACTCCAGGGAAGAGCAATATTTAGACTGCAATTTAAGACGTATTTTTACACTTGGAAAACAAAACTCTCCTTAATGGACCAACATGCCCCCTGACATAAATGCCAGTTCTGCTTTTTGTCCAATTAAAGACTGTTAGAAATATTCTACTTTACAGAATATGGAACTTAGGCAAAAGGTGAAGGTCCATCCAATTCAGATCATGTGATGTAAACACACATTACTCTGGAGAATTCACTCTTTGAAAATTAATTATATTCACATAGGCATGACTGCATTATGATTAGAATGAAAAAGGAATAATTCCCAGAGTAGCATCTGTTTACATCACATGATCTGAATTGGATGGCAACAGCGTTAGCTGATTACCTCTATCAGGTACATACTTTTCTTTCTAAAAAAATATCTGATCATGTAATTATAGGTTAATTAGTCCTTCATATAATCTATACGGGGGATTTTTTTGAGTTTTTAGTCAAAGACAAGGGTATTCAATTTTAATACCCATATTAAAGCGTTTTTTTAACAGGCCTTTACAGCACTACTTTGTGTAGACAGTTCATTTCTGTTACCACCGGAAGCCCAATCCTTTCTCATACAAACTTTGATAATCTATGATTACTTCTAGTATTTAACAGTTCCCAGACCGGCGGTGCGTGGCCCGCTTTAAAGCTTGACTCACTCACTGAGCGCAAAGCTTTTGCTTCAGTGTAGTTTCACATTTACGACAGATCCTTGTCTTGTTACTAGTATTAAAAGGTTTCAGCAGAAATCATTGTAAATGGTTGCGTATTAAAATCTCAACTCTTCTTGGTGTCTGAATTTCCACGTGCAATCAGTCAGGCGTAAATGGAAATTAATTGCGCCCCAGCGGTATTTGTGTCAGAAGTGAGACATGCGTCTGGCTTGACAGTTCACGATTATTATATAAGAATCTTGACTTTTTGATGCCTCTGGCACACAGGGTATTTACCAAAACCATCTTACTGTACGTTTGTAAAACTGTTTGTTATGAATTCGAATTTGTCACGCGTTAATCCTGGTGAAAGAAAGGTTAAAATACGAAATTGTGCAATGAACACGTACGCTTGCCGAAAATTCTTCGAAATTTCGGATCACGATATTTCAATAACCTGGTCCGAATTTTCGTTTGACAATAAACGAAATATCGTTGAAATGTCCCTCGCAGATTGGCGATATTTCGCCTTGGCATTAGAATTTTCGCGTATCCGAACGATTTTTCGTCGAAATTTCGAACGAAAAGTTGCCCGAAATTTCGACAATATTCGTAGGCCGAACAAAGAGCGAAATTCGTCGAAATACGTTTGCATGACTTTTGCACAATACTGTACGCACGCTTTGAGGCGAAAATTCCCTGTTTGTACTATCAGCTGGATTTTACTTTGAGACGAAAATTCCCTGTGGAAACCATTCTCAAGTACTGTCTGTAAGCTGTCGGTTAAGTGGTTGGTAAGCTGTCGGTTAAGTGGTTGGTAAGCTGTCGGTAAGTGGTTGGTAAGCTGTCGGTAAGTGGTTGGTAAGTGGTCAGTCGACCACTTACCGACAACAAATTTACAGTGCAACTTGTTCACTTTAGCCGTTTGGGTGTATGTTTCCTCTGGACATGGATCTGTCAGGTGCCAAACAAACTTTGCCTTGTGAAATCCACAACAAGTTTTACCATGTGATGGTTAATAAGGGTGTTCATTAATGTTCTAGCTGCATGCAAATTTGGAAGCAAGTGCTGCATATAACTTTGCATATGTATATCCTATGAAAAGATTTAGTATTTACACTGTAACACAGTTTTCATAGTACCTTAATTTCATAGCCTCTTATACTGATTTCATAGTCATTTTCATAGGATGTAAAATTCAAAGCAAAAATTCATAGGGTACTGTACTTTTCATAGGATATAATTTCCCTTTATAAAATTTCATAGCCTTTCAATCTTTCATAGGTCTATGAAAAGAAACCTTCATAGTGCTATGAAAATATTTCATGGGATATTTCATAGGTTGGCCTAGTTTCATAGCCTTTTCATGTGGTCTTCATAGGATATTGCACTAGTAGTCACTTTAAAAATTCTGAACACAGCAAACCCAAATGGAACAAAGGAACCATCAAAGATAAAGCCAAAGAAGAGAGTCAACATTGCCTAAAACTCAGACTAGTGGTCTAAAATATTTTCTAGCGGATTTAAAATGTTTTTCTTATGAATCAATATATCTATAATGAATCATAGCATTTTACATAAAAACAATGGGTCGAAAGAAGCACTTTTATCGCTGAAAATAATATTATTTGCATCTTGGAGTTCTGTTTTGTGTTTACTATTGGTCAATGGTATCAGGAAATACAGTACATGGTCCAAAAAATCTCAACGATTGGCCAGAACCTTTCTGCTGAAAAGTGTGAATCTTATGGCACCAATTCAGCTTTCACAATACCTGCAGGCTTATGACCTTAAATGGAGCACTGCATAGTGTCTAAACTTTTAGGAGACCAGATATCCACAATTCTCACAATTTTGGACTGGTCTTCTTACAAGTAAATTCTGCTTTTTCATGTACATGTAACTCTAGTCTAATGAATGTAGATTCTTACAAGATTCACTGAATGATATATAAATGTAGTCTGTAATATAAATCACAAAAATACTATAAACCAAATACTAGCTAGGTTATGAAATTATCAAATAACTTGCTGTACTTGAATGTACATGTATTTGTTAACTTCAGCCCAAAACACTGAAGTACGTGCAAATCTCTGTGAAGCATTTTAATTGAACCTTCCATGGCCTTAACCTACTAGTTGTTATTTTCTTTTTCAGTTGTACCGCCAATTAAATGTACGTGTTGTTCTGATTCATATGATTACCTGGAATAGAGGTGACCCAGTACAAATTGTGCCAGAATCTGATACAACTTTAGACAACTTTGTCAAATGGAGAAATGATGAACTTTTTAAGAAGTATCCAAATGATAATGCACAGTTGTTAACGTGAGTAAATCCAAGAAGCTACTTTATTTATATGCATGTACGCCTCCATATACCTGTTGTGGTTAATTTTATTGGGGTTATATTTTTAAGGCCCAAGGTCGTCTTTCTGATTTTTAACTATTTCTAGACTGACCTTCCAAATAAAATAGTAGGCCTTGTTGCCATGGAAATTTTAATACTGAGGGCTCGTAGTTTTAGTCCATCATTTGATCACATCAGCAGCTTTCTTTTCCAGTGGAGCACAGCAGCAAGTTTATTTGTATAGGTAATCATACAGTTTCAAGTGCAATTTGGAATTAATTTGCACGATTAATTTGCGGGCTCGTGCAATTTTGATACTCTTTGAAAAACACATGAGTGAAAATTAATCCAAAATTGCATGAGAAAACCGTATGATCACTTATTAATAATATACATGAAAAACATTGTCAGGAAGTGATGTTGGTGACTCATGTGACAAAGTAATTTATTCAGTCAGCAAACCATAATAGTTCACACTTTCAAATTCATTCAAATTGTTCGAGTGTTCTCAGAAGTCGAAAGGAAATGTTTCATTAATTGCTTTCCAAAGAAATTTGCATCGTATTTCCTTTTTTCGGCACTATGTTTCCTTTTTTCGGCACTGTGTTTCCTTGAAATTGCATTGCCCTCAACCAATCAGAATTGCATTTTTTTTTCATGTATATTATTAGAGAGGGAACAATTAAATTTCCCCTGAATTTATAGAGGGCTGGAGGACAACATTAAGTCTGATGAAGACTTCAATCTGCACTTTCTCAAAGAACTGAGTCTGTGCAAAGTATTTTGCTGGGGAATAGCTTCATCAGTCTTGCTTGTAGCCTGGGCCAGAATGTTTCCAGTCACTTGTGCCGTGAGCTCTGTAAATGGAGGTCTGGAGCCACCTACATGTACCATAGCTTTTTTGGAATATTGGACAACATTGATTGCTTGTCAGTGATTCCAATATGATGCTATTAGATCAACATTGCTTCAGACTTTTTATATATCTTGGAGAATCAGGTGAGGGGAGGAGGGCCATGCCAGCCACTGGTTGGGTTTCCCAGCATTCTTTGCGGTCAGAGTGGTTAGCTTGCGGTGAAGTGCTTTTGGAGAGAATGGCTTGGTGCTGGGCAAGTTTATTATAAGTATTCAGAGACAGAAAGTGAGGTTATACTCACTCTGTAGGCAAACATGAAAATCTAGATTTTATGTGAAACATGCATTTTTGGAAGAAAATTTAGAATCTCAGGTGAAATAAATGTATTTTATCTGAGGAGAAATAAATGTGTTTTGCATGATTGTGCAATTTTTAGTCCTTTTCTCTGAAATGAAATAATGGTCACTGTACAGTAGTTAACTTACACAAAGAAAGAAGGATTTAGAAGAAATTGTACATTAATTGTTAAATGATATATACAATGTATGCCAAATGCAGCTCTCTATATGATCATGTGTCTAGATACATTGTAGATACATTATGCTGTGTGGGAATTGAGGGTGCCTGCTCTTAAAACTTAGTAAGAATGAAACCCTCATAGCAAGTTATATTGTGCTGTACATGTATATGTTGCTGTACCACAAATTGTATGCATCAGGGACTTGGAGGAATAATATAAAATAGAACCCTTATCTAAAATCATTCACTTTAGCCCATTTTAATTTCTTTGAATTAGTTAAAAAATTGCAAACCCCCAAAAATTAGCTACAGTACCATAACATATCCAAATAACTTTATCTATTACTATTTATTTGTGTCAGGCATATAGACTTTAAGGGAGCAACTGTAGGCAAAGCACATGTGTTTGCTATGTGTACATCTCGTTCAGCAGGAGTGGTGCAGGTTTGTGGTACAATATAATAGACCCATTTGAAAAATGGCATCCAATTTAAATGTCTCTTCTTGGATTGACTATTACCTTGTGCTGGCGTTGCCACATAAAAGCGTTTTAACATTCCTAAACAACAGTTATTTAAATTGGACAAAATTTGTTTGAATAGGTCCATAAAATTATTTGTTTGTTTGTTCATTACATTTCCATTAGCCCAATAATAATATTGTACTTCAATAAATACATGTTTTGTAAAAATATACTGGTAGGTGAAGAACAAACAGTTTATTCTGTACTCCTCCATGAAAGTTTTAATAATAACACAACTGAAATAATCGTATTGATTGCTTCAGATAATATACCATTCTAAGTAAGAAACATTTTATTATATGCAAAAAAGTGTTCAAGGAGGATTTTATTGAGATCAGAGTGTTGGAAGGAGTTGAAGAGAATGAAAAGTGACACGACTTTTATTTAGTGATAAACAAATGTGCTTTTTGGATATGACTAGTTTTGGATGTGATGACACAAAATTAATATGAAAATACAGGGCTGCAAATTGCAACCGATACAGTCACGACTATAATTTTTTGTTTTGCAACTAAAATATTTCATCCAGTCACAAAATTGCAACAGAATCACAAGTATAATGAAAACAGGTATACTTGTTCGTTCGTGAGCAAATATGGCTGCCATTAGAGCAGTGGTACATTAAAAAGGAGTGCAGTATCTTATGGTTACACCACTGAACTATCCACCAGTTTTTATTTTGCGACTAAAGTTTCATAACTAGTCACAATATTTGCAATTAATTTTTCTGTTTTGTGAATTTTTTTATCTAGTTGCGAAATACAACCAGACTTTTTTTATTTCCAGCACTGAAATAACATTGCCTCAAAGTTTTTGTCTTTTGCTATAACCTATACGAATACTTAATATCTCTATTTTTATATCCTTTCTAGGATCATGCAATAAATGCTGCTGCTACTGCTGCTACATTTGCTCATGAAATGGGGCACAATTTTGGCATGAGTCATGATAACGAAGGTACTAACTTCCTATCACATACCCTCCCTCTACCATCTTCCATGTATATGACCACTTTGATAAATAAATAAAAATATAGTTTTTTTTATTGGCTTAAATATTTATAATATTCCATATCTATGGTGTGCTGCACAGCAGGACTGCATGAGAGGGTTTGTTTCTCACCAGCATACAAAACCTCTGAATTTTAATTTCTAACGGGTCCTGAAACAGCCATTATAGAGGCCGCTTATCAAAGCCTAATCCACATATTGAATTGGAATTTAGCATGTCAGTTTTTGTTGAGGGAGGAAAACTGAAAAACCCTTGGGGCAAAGGTGAGATACCAACAAACTCAACTCACATGTGGTGATGCGAAGAGGATTCGAACCTGGGCCACAGAGGTGAGAGGCGAAGTGCTTAACCACTGTGACTCCCCAAACGTGATAGTCTTCAAAGTGCAGAAGAAGTGACGTTTCAACTTCTTGATGACCTCCTCTCCTGTTTTCTCTCCTGTTTTCTCTCAAGGACTGGACAATTTCAAAGTATCCTGATAAGTAATCCACTAGGCAGAGATAGTGTCTCTCTCATAGGGCATCACATCCAATCTTCTGCCATGGGTGGTGTGGTATACTTCTTGAACAATGATTAGCTCCTTCTGTTGCTATGCTCAGGGACTGCAGAGTACCCTTAAAAGTTGGTAGGGCTAAAATACCCAAGTGCCAAAGGTGCTAGGGGGCTTTCTCGCTAAATGTTTGTTTTTGTCACATTTCCCGAAAACAGTGGTAGCTAAGGCTATAGCCCAACCTGCCCCACCCTCTCCGCAGTCCCTGATGCTGCAAAAGTGTTTTGTTGCACACTTCACACTGTTATATGTACATGAAGTTGGTAAATTCCTTGTTCATTGCCGGCCAGTAATAGTGAAGAATCACGTACCAGATTTGTTGTCAGTAGATTGTCAGCCGGCAACATGCCAACAACCTACCAACAACCTCGCAATGTGGGAGCTGTGGATCTTGTCTTGATCAATTTTCAGTCTCAAGGTCTGTGGAATTATGCACCTTAATCCTTTGAAGAATATTCTGTCCTGTGCAGCCAGTTCATCTTGGATATTAAAGTATGCATGAACTTCTGTGAGTGCATGTTCTTTGTGGTCATGCAGGCCAACCTTCTAGTATGAATCTCTTCAGTGGCTGCAAAGTGGGGTCCTTTAGCAGTCTCATAACAAGTTTCCTGAAGCTGTGGCTTAGAGATTGAGAGGAAGTCTACAGCATGAATGCTTTCTACATCTTTCTCTGTCTCGTATCTGTCATAACTGTTGACGTCATGTAGGTTCTTGAAAGAGTGTCTGCCAAGTACTCTAAATACGGAATAAATCCTTTTATTGTAAATTGGATCTGCGATTTTTTAAGCAATAGACTGCAGAGAGTGAAACTCGCTCAAGATTGTTTTTCTGAATGGGAGTCTGTGCCTGCTGGAGTCCCACAAGGGACAAAGCTTGGACCTTGGCTGTTTATTGCTATGATAGACGACCTCCAAGTCCCCTCTGCAAATGGAACTTTTAAATATGTCGATGACACCACTATCTACGAAGTAATTAATAAAAAAGAAACCAGTTTGGCTCAGACGCCCATAAATGAAATTCAGAAATGGTCCACAGAAAACAAGTTCCAGTTACATCCAAAGAAATGCAAGGAACTCCGTATTTCTTTTGCACGCTCGGAAAGATTTCATAACCAAGTCTACATTAATGAAGCTCCAGTTCAGCCTGTAAAGTCGATCATGATCCTTGGTGTAACAATACAAGACGACCTTAAGTGGAACTTGCACACTGATATCACCATCAAGAAAGCTTCAAAAAGACTGTACTTCTTAATACAACTGAAGCGTGCAAACGTTCCAACTAGTGAACTACTCCAATTCTATATAGCCTGTATTAGGTCCGTTTTACTTTACGCATGTCAAGTCTTTCATTATGGTCTGCCAGAATATCTTAGCCTTTCTTTTGAGCGTGTTCAGAAAAGAGCAATGAGTATTGTCTATGGTTACGACGTATCATACACACGCGCTCTTGCTCTTTCTGGTCTTCTCAGTTTATCTTTACGTAGATCAGAACTCTGCCACACTTTATTTCGAAAGATTTCTTCCAATCATAAAAGTAATTTATACAATCTATTACCACACAATGTAAGTAATTCCATCCCTAACCTACGTCAAAAGAGACCCTTTACTCTTCCGCTCTGTAAAACAAATAGGTTCTCTAATACCTTTATAAACTCAAGTGTCAAATATTATAATTCGAATTATAAATGTTAGAATTAGCGACCAAGTGAAATATACGTTAGTGTGTATATTAGCTACTTTTACTCTTAATCAATACCAATTATTTGTTTTTCTCATTATTGTAAACCTTAGTAATTCAGTTTATGACTGCAATTTTGGTTAAATAAACTATCTATCTATCTATCTCTATCTATCTACATTTCCTTGCCAGTTTGTACTTTAATCTCAGTATAGATCCTTTGCATGTGACATCATCAAAATTCTAAAATCTAAACTATGAGATATGTGAAGCTGTTCTTTTAATATGATTTAGATATCGGTATTCTCAGTATTCTTCGAAAAATTTACGTCAATACAGTGATTTCTTTTTGAGTTACAGTACTTTGAATTTTGTGACAGCCCAGGTCAGCGTGTTTCCTACAAAATGTAAATGTCAAGGAAATCCATATATTTCGGCCATTTTCAAATTTTAGTCTAAAGTGTTTTGAAGTGAATGCTAATCATATTGATGGGAAAAACAGCTTTATTTGTAGAGTACGTTTTTGGCCGCCATCTTGGTGTACTAAAGCTGTACACCAACATCGCCGCCGCATACTAATTACACTAAATTGTTCGAATATTATTTGTCCGACAGCTCGGTTACGAAGTACGCTATTGCTCCAAAATTTCGGTCATTTCTATATTTTTACCTGCTCTATACACAGCATTAAAAATATTTTACTAATATAAGTTTTTTCTTGAGGCAATTTTTTTTGTGACGTCAATGCAAACGATCAATTATACTGTTGCAGTCTTAATAGCAGTCTCTGAAGACGTTTTGGTATGGAAGCCAATGGCCTTGCTGCTATCATGATGAGTGGTTTGTGATCTGTCCAAAGGATGACTCTTCTATCATAGACATGTCTGACGATGCATCACCTTCTCCTTCACTTTGTTTCATTTGGTCAAATACTTCAACACTGGAGCTGTTGACTTATAGCTTGCTCGAAGCTTCGAAGTGTCTCCTCGAGATCATTTTTTGGACCATTCCCATTTCACGGCTTTGTGTGAGAGATGCCTTAAATGGGCTTGCACACCTGTGAAAGGTTATTTTCTTGTTTATCTAGTTTACACCCTGACCTCAGGTGTTGAAGGCATGAGTGTGAAAACTGAATTAATCTCTTAACAGACTGAGCTTTGATACCTGACTGACTAATCTAAATTTGGTACAAAATTCATTTTAAAATAATTATTGCCTCAATGCCTTTGAAAAGAGAGCTGGTATCAAGGGACTTTTTATGTAGAAAACTGTTCCAGGGAGTTCACAGTTCTTGTTGACTATTTTAGTGTATGTGAATTACATTGTTATTATTATAAAGCATTATATAAAATTTTATTATAGTGGTGGTAAAGGCAGGAATGACTTAAGTTAAATGAGGCTAGTTTTAACTCCCTGTATCCCCACCCCCTCTCTGGCTACAGACCCAGAATCTATGTGGACCTTCATTGACATTTTTTCTTATTGTCTATTTAATCCATTTTAGTTCCAAATTGTCAATGTGCAGATTCAGATAAAAACCAAGGCTGTATTATGTCTGGAGTTGCAAGGTAAGAGCTATAAGCCCCATATTTTGCAGCCTACTAGGATAACAAACTATTCTGCAACATTAATAGATAATATATTCTTTAACTCATTAGAACATTATACATTGAGTGGTAATATACTATCTGATATCTCTGACCATCTTCCTAACTTTCTAATCATTAATAAACTTTCAACTCTCTCAAATAAGATTAAAATCCTTAAGAGAGATTACTCTAGACTTGATGAATTAGCTCTTACTGATGAGGTCCAGTCTATTGACTGGCATCAAACTCTTCCCCAATCTAATGATGTTAATGATATTTTCAATGCCTTCTATTCCAAAATCAATGGCATTATAAATATAAATCATATTCCTATAAAACAGCTAACAAAAAAGGAAATGAAATTTATGATGAAACCATGGATAACTCCTGCAATAAAAGTGTCAATTAATGTAAAGAATAAATTGTTTAATAAATATCTTAAGACAATGTCTGAGATGTATCATCTCAAATATAAAACCTATCGTAATAAATTAAATCACTTAATTAAAATAAGCAAAAGATTATATTATCAAAATTACTTTGATGAAAATAAAACCAACACCAAGAACATCTGGAAAGGAATCAAACAAATTATAACCCTAAAACCTCAGAAATTTAATTTTCCAACCAAATTAGTCAATGATAGTAAAGTAATAGTAAATTCAAAAGAAATAGCTGATGAATTTAATTACTACTTTGCAAACATTGGTAATAAATTAGCTAGCTCTATCAGTAAATCTAATCCTAATACATCATGTCTTGATTATATGGATCCACCACAAGTTAACAGTTTTTATCTGTATCCAACAACTTCTGATGAAATTGTAAACATAATTTCTGAAATTAAGACTGGTAAATCTGTTGGGCCTTTTAGTATCCCAATTAAAATTCTTAAGCTGCTCAAATGTCTTCTTTCTAAGCCTTTAGAAATATTGTATAATTGCTCATTTAACACGGGTACTGTTCCTGATAACTTCAAGATTGCTAGAGTTTGTCCAGTTTTTAAAAATGGATCTCAACTGATCTTATCAAATTATCATCCAATCTCACTCCTTTCAGTCTTTAATAAAATCCTTGAAAAATTAATGTACAAAAGATTAATTAGATATCTAGATAAAATAAATTGCCTCTACAATAAACAATTTGGCTTTCGCTCGAACCACTCTACTATTCAAGCCATACTTCTTATTACTGATAAAATTCAAAAAGCTATTGATGAAGGTAAGTATGCATGTGGAATTTTCCTCGACTTGAGTAAAGCATTTGATACTGTCAACCATGACATTTTAATTAATAAGTTACAAAGGCTTGGCATTCGTGGTATTGCCATTGACTGGTTTGTCTCTTATCTAAATAACAGAAAACAATTTGTTTCTATTGGAAATGCCTCATCCGATCACCAATACATTTCTTGTGGGGTTCCCCAAGGATCAGTCCTCGGGCCTCTACTGTTCCTCCTTTATATTAATGACTTTTCAAATTGCTCTAAAATTCTTGACATTCACCTCTTTGCTGATGATTCTAACCTCTTTTATGCTCATAATAATCTACATAGTCTTGAGAATGTTGTAAACAGCGAATTAATAAAAGTTAATGACTGGCTAAGTGCCAATAAATTATCACTGAATGTTAATAAATCTAATTTTGTAATATTTCACTCACACCAGAAGAAAGTTAATTATAAATTAAACATTACCATTAATAAGAAAATCTTAGAGCATAAACAGAATACCAAATATCTTGGAGTGTTAATTGACTCAAATCTAAATTGGAAAAGCCATATTCATCAAATTACCAAAACAATTGCCAAAGGCATAGGTATACTCTCTAAAATAAGATATTATCTTAATATTAATATATTAATACAGCTATATTACTCTCTTATATATCCATATCTAACTTATGGGTTAGTAGTTTGGGGGAACACATATGAAAGTACTATTCATCCAATCGTAGTTTTACAAAAGAAAGCAATTCGAATCATCACTCATTCTAAGTATGATGAGCACTCTAGCCCCCTGTTCAAATCTCTCAACATTTTAAAGTTTAAGGACCTAATATTTCTTCATAATGCTCTGCTAATGCATCAATATCATAACAAAGCCCTTCCTGCAGTATTCAATGATTTCTTTACCCCTATTAATAGAATTCACTCGTACAACACAAGACTTGCTTCTAAGTCCTTTTTTTATTCCTCAAGTAAGAACTAATTATGGAAAATTTAATATAAGATATCAAGGAGCAAAAGTCTGGAATTCATTAGATGATAAAATAAAATCTTCCAAAAAATCGTCCTTTAAAAATAAGCTGAAGTCTTCATTTATAGCATCCTACTAGTCTTATACTTGTTTCCATGTGCAACCATTTAATTACTAGGTTAACTTCAATATTTTATGTAACTTCGTAACACTGTATAAAATATATGATTTTTCTCTCTTTTCTTAAGTATAAATGTTTGTGTCAGTATCTATGGTAACCAAATCTACATATCATCTTTAGTTTCTTTATTTTATGTATGTAGTTATATATTTATTTAATTATTTGTGTATCTTGTATCCGACCGTATATATATATTTCCATTATATCAATATATTTGCGTTAGCTAGCTTGATTAGCTTTTAAGTTATTTCTAGGTAACCCATACCATTAAATTGTTTAATTCTCCCTCCCTTTTATATGTAAAACATTTCGTTATGGTATGAATAAAATCGTTGTTGTTGTGTTGTTGTTGTATATTTTTTATCCAAATTCTTTAGTTTATAACAAAACTTCAAACATAATGTTTGGCTACAAAAACGTATTGATGTCATGCATAACTATAACTTTTTAAAAGGTCATTGTTTATATCTTATTTCTTAACTGGAGGAATGTGGGTCTAATTAAGTGTGGAAAGGGTAGGAGAAAGAGGAGGAGTGAAGAAGTGTCTTTAAAATTTACTTGTAACATTAGAGCCCATCTGGGCTTACACTCGGGCCACATGAGACTGAAGATGAAATACACTTTCATTTGAAATCCTCTTAGTAACTAGGTATTGAATACATAGAGTTCTAGCATATTTGTCATATATGGTTTGTGCTAGGGGAGCCCGAGAATTGGTTCACTACTGATGCTCTTGTGATAATTTATATATAATGGCACTACAAATGTCAAAATGCCCCATGTATGCCCAGAAAGGAGGGGGTGGGGGTCAGGTTTGGAAATGATAGAGCCAAAATACACACACAACACACATACATACAAGCTGTACATGTACATTTCAGCCACAATTTCTTTCAATTAATATGTAGTTTAATATTACTTTCTTTTCAATAATAGTTCCTTGAGGATCTTTAGAATTATAAAAAGTTGGTATGGGTGTTGTTGATTGAAGTGCAATGGTTAACATTTGAGTAGTACCTTATTGTAACTAATTTTCGCGGTTACTTAATTTCGCGAAAAATTAGGCAGCAGATTTCGCGAGACTTTATTTTCGCGATTTCGCAAAAAAGTTTAGTTAAAGGGAACTAAAATTCGCGAAAATGAAGATCCACATTTTAATTTTTTCACTGCTTTATGTTACATTTCAATTTTAAAATCGCCTACCCTTAATAAAACGAAACTAACATCATGATCGTTTATGACCAAAGTACAACTATACGTCTTGTACACTCAAAAACGATGCCTATTGATCAGGGGACATCATCTTTTCTTAGCTGATACCATGCTGATTTTTCGGACTCTGGACTCTTAGACACGTTTTAGTTTATGCATACTCGTGTAAACGTTTGTTAAAGGGTTTTACCGAAAGGCATTAAATTTTGCATCGTTAATTTTCGCGGTATCTTTTAGTCGCGATTTTAAGTTCGTGATTTTTTTTAAATCGCGAAAATCGCGAAATTTAAGTCCCACGGAAATTAGTTACAATAAGGTAATTCCAAATAATGTTTCTCGGCTATTCCTTGTGAATATTTAGAATGTGTCATTCTACATGTGAAATAAAGTCATCTATCTAGATCTGTCTAGATGTTTGAGTAATTCTCAATAACGAACCAGAGGAGACGATTGGGGTTGTGGTCCTTAGGGTTATCTTAAAGTGCATACATGTATAAGCCCAAATTAGTACTAATGATGTGATGTCACCACCAACACTTATTATACAAAAGCATGCTGGTAGAGACAAATTACCTATTTTTAAATTATAACTTATCAAAGTGATTTTACCCAAAAAATCAAAAATTAGAAAATAGCTTAATTCACAAGCACAAAGAAATTCAGCAAATGTTGGTGATGAACCACTGCACCACCCCAGCTCCCCATTGTAAAAACTATAATTTAGGAATAAGAGAAGAGAATAGTTGAAACTTGTGCTAATAAATGTTAATACAAAGAAACCTCTGCCGCCGAACCGATTACAGCGCCACGGTATCTCGATTTCCATTGGCCGAGAAAAACGAGACGGTAAACATTGTAGGTTCATTGTAGGTTCATTGTAGATTTCAGATTGTCCATTCCCTATTGTTAACGGAAAGAGAAGGCGAAGTGAAGAAAGTAAAATAAATTCCTTCTTCGAGGTATATAAAATCAAAGCTTTCTTTAGGATAAATAAGGAAGATTTATTGAACGGTAATTTCAAGGTCTTCTGTGCAGTTCAGCAAAATAAAAAGAAGACAAAGCCGGAGTTTGAAGCCCGTTCGTACCAATCGTCGGTAAACAAAAAACTGTGTGACGCAAAGGGAGGACAAAGTGTCGAGGAGCAAGCGTCGCTTCGCTCCTCGGTGGAAAAGCTTTGTGCCTAAGCTTTGCGAAGTGAAAACCTCTGGTACCCAGGGTAGAGTTCACGCCATATCCTGCTAGATTTTCGTTCCCGAATTTATAAAAACATGTGCATATAATATTTTAAAAGGACCCTGTCAGATCGAGATGTGAGAAATCGCGAGAAATCGGGTCATTTCTACTATACTTTCCGAGAGGTTAATAACAATGAATAACAACACTACCACAGTCAATTGGTATAAAAGTTATCATGTTCAGTTTAGCTACTTACATTTACAAACTGTTGTCTCACTCTTAGTCCTATTAGTGTTGATCAGATCTTAGCCATCTATGTCACGAGTACGAGTGGATCCTTGAGTGGATCTGGATATGTGATAAATTCCCGTCCAAAGCCCGTGAAACACCTCTCAGCTTTAGAAAAGACAAAAATCTTGGTAATTTGCACTTGAAGGAACCTTAGTTTACACAAAAAAACAGCTGATATTAAAGGTTTTGCTAAGTCAAAACTCCCACTCGTCGCCATCTTGAAAAACCTGAAAGTCACATGGCTGGCGCAACGTACGTGTCACGTGACCAGTCGAAATCTGATTGGTCAACGGCGCCAACCAGCGACACAAATAAAAAATAAACACTTGCGATTTCTGACTCGCGCCAGCCGAAGGCCTGGCCCGAGTAATTAAAGATGATTGATATATCAATTGACATAACTGTTTTTTGGTGTATTATTTAGTGGCTAAAATATTAATTATATACCAATTAATTTGAAACATCAACATCCGGCCCCGCTCCCCCAGGCATACCCCAGGCATTTGACTTGTTTCCGTGCAAACCGGCAATGAAACAGCGTTATGACGACTGCAGTCAATCATGGTCATCCTCTGCCAATCGTGGTCAGT
This sequence comes from Actinernus sp. WN-2022, assembly GCA_030867875.1. Lineage (NCBI taxonomy): Eukaryota > Metazoa > Cnidaria > Anthozoa > Actiniaria > Actinernidae > Actinernus > Actinernus sp. WN-2022. Next base: position 56,742,850 of record JAOWCC010000577.1, on the reverse strand, counting down.
CACAGACTTCCTCAGTGGTGGTCAATGGTTAAGAACTGTAGAATGGTGGAATAGTCGCTCCACAATGGTTGATCGATCAGCTGACAATGGTCGACATGATCGATCAATCGATAGATCACGGTTGATCACAGTCAGTCGCTCACTTGACCAAGGTCGATTGATCGATGCTCAGCTGCTGGAATGGCCTACCCTCGCAGATTCCAAGAAAATCAGGGAGGATCACCAAACCCCCAAGAATCCTTTAATTAGTAACTATGTTGCAAGCTGAGTTTGATTTTAAACAATCATGCTCTGATGCATTGTATTTACGAGACATTTTGTTGTAGTTTTGTTTTGAGCTGTTAGGACATACCTTGTTGCCTTTGTGGAGAAAGAGAGAGAATTATAGTGTTTATAAGTGCGGAAAATCATGTATCACGTGATGAGCTATATTCAAGAGGTCTTGGGTAGTGAGCTGTGTGAGTCTTAGTTTAGAGAGGTTCAAGCCTTAAGTGGCTTTCTACAATGTAGATACACAATGTTCAGTTCTAAAGTCATGTACCAAACTTATCACTACCAATATGTTTTATTCTTAGGAGTATTCCAGCTACCCAGTGGTCATCTTGTAGTAAAAAGTCATTCATTAATTTACTGGAGAAAGGACTTGATGCTTGCCTGTTCAACAAACCAAAAATGGTGAATATATTAAAAGTGCTGTATGAAGTTAAAGGGGCTGTGTCACGGTAAGACTTTACATTCGTTTTTCCGGGCCGGAAAGGGCTATTTCCACCGATTTTGATATGAACTAATGAACCTCTCGGCCATGTGGGTAGCCTGATTTTCAGACAGTCGAGGTTGTCCGCTCACTTCCTCCCACCTCCCCGTCTGATGGACTTTGGCAGAAACTGTGTTCCTGATGTCATTTAATTTCGACCAATCAGAGCGAAGGTTTTACGTTTAGAGAACTGAGGTATGCGTGGAATGTCCAGTGGAGCCTGCATGAAGGACAACCCAAATGGCGGACAATACAAACGGACTTGATATGGCTTTGGAGAAAGCGTGCGAAACTTTCGGCATTTCTGAATTATTTCCCGAACAGAGAAAGGCATTATTATACTTCGTTTCCCGGAAGGCCCTTGGCCATCACAGCTGCATCTATAAGCGACGATCAGGTAGAGAATCACGCTCGCCAGAATCACGCCAGAATCACACACTTTCCTGCACTGCAGAATTCTTATGTTTTACAGCTCCAAACTTATGTCGATTTCTCAGAACTAACCCTAACCATATCCTGTTTGAGCTGCTATGGTTTTTTGGGCAGCAGGAACTTTTTGTACAGTATTTCAAGCGCATGGTCACAACACTGAAATAACTACCGAATTTGTTGTACTTAACAATTTGTTAAAATCAAGACTGTTCAAAATTCTGATAACATAAATATTTAGGCAAATGTAATCCAACTTTTACCATGACATATTCACTATATGTGTTCACTCCTGTAAAAAAATCATGCCATTCCATGAAAGATTTAGTCTTCTTAAGGCGAAAAAGCTAAAATATTTCAGCTTTTAGGACAGCAAAATTGTCAAAATAAAGTGTGTTAAAAAATTTGCAAAAACATAAATAATTGCCCAAATGTCGTGAAACTATTACCATGAAATACTCAGTATGTGTGTTCACTGCTGTAAAAAAATCATTACATTTCATGAAATATTTGGTCTTCTAAATGCCAACATCCTAGGAGACATTCAAGGAAGATTAATGATTTTCGAGGAAGATTAATGATTTCCCAAACCCCATAGCTAGTAGATTCATAAACATCGCGATATCGATAGCGCTTCCTATCAGATTTTCCCGGTACACGTCTGAGGACAACATGTTTCTCCACGTTCTGTTTCTATAAGTTTGAAGCTGTATAACATATTCTGCAGTGCATGAAAGAGCCGTGATTCTGATGATCTATAGAAGTCGTAGAAGATTTCTCCTCTCTCGATTCTCGACCTGGTCATCGCCTTATAGATGCAGCTGTGGTAGCAAAGGTCCTTCCGGGAAAAGAAGTATAATAATGCCTTTCTCTGTTCGGGAAATAATTCAGAAATGTCAAAAGTTTCGCACGCTTTCTCCAAAGCCATATCAAGTCCGTTTGTATCATCTGCCATTTGGCTTCACCTTACATGCAGGCTGCACTAGACATTCCATGCATACCTCAGTTCTCTAAAAATGAAACCTTCGCTCTGATTGGTCGAAATGAAACAATGACCAGAACACGGTTTCTGTCAAAGTCCATCAGACGGGGAGGTGGGAGGAAGTGAGTGACGACCTCGACCATCTGAAAATCAGGCTACCATGTGGGATGCTTAAAATTAAAAGCAAATATGCAAAAATGACTAACAAACAGTGTATATAAACAGTCTCTAGGGAAAATATTGAAAATCCTTTCAATCAAGCATTGAGGGAGGGAGGTTTAACTGGTTGCATCCAATTAACAGCCACTAAACGAGCGATTACTCAATACATGCGCAGTACCATGACATATAGCCCCTTTAAGACATGATTGTTTCAAAAGTTCTCCCCTCTCCCCTCTCCCCTCTCCCCTCTTGCCTGAATGCAATTGAATGACTAATTAATTAATTAATTGCTTTTGCATGCCCTTTGGTTGAAAGTTGAACCAAGACTAGATTAATTATTACTTAGTTTTTTTTCAAATGATGTTTTTCCCTTGCAGTCTTTTGGTGAGGCAGTCTGTGGCAATGGTTTCAAGGAGGAAGGAGAGGAGTGTGACTGTGGCACATCACAAGTGAGTACAGAGTTTCATCTTGTAAAGATTAATATTGCCTCCTTCCACCCTGAACAATTGACCGCTTTTGCTGCCTTTTGTTGTCCCAATTCAGGTCACCTGACGTTTCCCTTGAGTAATGTTTTCTTGTTTTTTTGTATCCCAAGAGGAAATGTATCAATTTCTCTAATTGGAAAACGAAACACTGAATCCTCTGGAGAGCTGTCACATCTAAATTGGGACAACAAATGTACAAGCTAAATTGGTCAATTGATATTTTGCACATGTATGGTACTAAAGAAAATACACATCACTGTGGAAATTATGACTTTGCCATGAAAACAATCTTGGCCCCAGGCTCCTTTCACCTTGAAGATAAAATTACAGTTTTTTAATGTTTCTATTTTTGAAAATAATTTGCTTAAACCACCCACATGCAGTGCCTATATTCTTTGATTCCAAGTCTTGTGATGTACTCACAGTATTGTGTTTAACAAAGGAGAAATTAGATTTTTTTATTTCCTTGTGGAAGAAGCCTGGGACCAAGAGTGTTTCCATGGCAACATAATTAGCACAGTGATGTGTATTTTCCTTAGTACATGTGCAAAGTTTTAATTGATTTTAACCACTATTTGCCGAGATATTCTTCATTTTGTGATTTGTCTCCAGGCTCAGTTCATCTCATTTGCATATTGCAAAAATCTGAATATCTCTGGAATGAGACAAGATATTGACAAATGGAAAACACCACCCTTATCCAATTCAAAAGGGTTTTCAAATGAGTTCAACTGAATTTTCGATTCTGAGGTACTTTAAGCCCCTTACAAACAATGCCTATATGTTGTTCCAAATTTTCTGATACACACAGCAGTACATGTAAATTCGTCTTGGGCAAAGACATTAGGAAATTTCTTTTCCTCGTGTAAGAAGCCTGGGGCTAAGAGTGTTTCCATGGCAACATAATTTACACAATGATGTGTACCAGCTAATTCTGCCCCTGCGCTTCCAGTCTGAATCAGCCAATCAGTGCTGTTTCTGTCACATTGCCAGTAGTTCCATTTATCTGTTTGATTCTCCACAAATTTCAAACCGCTGGTAAAGTGCACTCTGATAATGTCATTGGAAAAAGGGGACATTGTTCATATTTACTTTATTGAATGAAAGTCAGTTTGAGTTATCTCTAATCATGCAGATCTATGGCCGACTTGGAACTGTTGGCTTTGATAAATAATCCTTTGCATGCTCTGGGGTGAACTCAGCAGATGTTTTATGTATTACGGTACATGTGCAAAGCTCCAATTGTTTTTATCAAATATTTGACTGTATAGGTATTTTTCATTTTGTGATTAATTTTCTCTCCAGGACAGGTCATAGGTCATCTCATTTGCATATCTTAAAAACCTAAACATCTCCAGAATGAGATGAGGTATTGAACATTTTATAGAGCAGTTTTCGATTGAGTGTCATAAAACTAAAACCAGTTAGCCGATCACAGGAGCAAGTAACAACATCAATGAACCAATCACGAACTGAAGTAATTCACGATTGGTTTTACTTCAACCAATCATGAGGCAAAGTAAACGCAATCATTGATAACTAACCAATCATTAACTCGAAAGCAATTACTGTTCGACACTCAATTGAAAACCGCTCTATGCACTTTAAGATGTTTGATTGTGTACTGCAGGAGTGCCTCAAGTACAGTGATAGCTGTTGTAACAGTACAACATGTAAGCTGGTTCCTGGTGCCGAGTGCGATGAAGGTCCATGCTGTGATGAGTGTAAAGTGAGTCTCTTATGGTTGCAGATATTTAAACAGATTATGAAATGCAGAATACATGTAGGAGTAATGAGTAAAGCCACTACCTTTGACTGTACATGTACATGCTAGTAAATTGTAATAGAATCGCATAGTCACAGCTGAATTGCACGAGTGCATTTGCAAAATGAGATGCTGATTGGCTGAGAGGACTGGTGATTTAGAATGGATTCACCACTGTAGACTGCTGCCAGTACACACGCCATTTATAACTTAGCAAAATATCAACAAAAGTACTAAATCTTCAAGTAATTCATTGAATTATGCGATTCAAGGAAATTCACTTGCCCGACTCGGTAATTCCATGTTAAATTGCACTTGAAAAACCGATATTGTCCTCATCGCTTCATGACTCAGGCAATATCGGTTTTCTCATGCAATTTAATCTGGAATTTCCTCGTCAGGCATGTAATTTTCTTATAATATTGCCTACCTTATACAGCTAAAGCCTGCTGGTAGCTTGTGCCGTGAAAAAGTGACAGAGTGTGACTTACCAGAGTTTTGTACTGGCAGTTCAGAGCTGGTGAGTACATAGATCCATAATAGTAAACAGGTACATTTGTAGGTTCTATACCATAATATTGTAAGACTCGAGGCAGTTTATTCCTGTATCAGAGCCATTTGTTTTCTCTCCATGGGAAAGGGACAGCTAGAGTACAAGATTTGCTTGAGCAATATTATTGATGCACCCTCTTAGAACATAAAAGGATTCTTATTTGTGTTTGCTAAAATGTAGTTTAGTTACCCTAATCGATACAATGCAATACTTATCAACTTAAAGACAATGCTGTATAGCTAACAAATAGTATTATTATTATTTTAGAATATTTCTACTCAGCAGCATTTAGGTGACCAAGCAGAAATGACACATGCATCAAATGTTTAACAAGTTTGCAGTATATGTACTTTCTCCACGTTTATTTGTTTGAGAATCTAAAACCCAAATAATAATGTTCCAAGGGAAAACAAAACCCTGGAAATTTAATAACCTGGAAAGGAACCAAAATTGGTTAGGGTTCCTGGGATGGGTCCAGAAGAAGGGTATTCAGAAGGGCAGTTTGATTGGTTGTCTTGTAAGCAAGTGTGTTTAGTTGTGCATGATGACAGTACTACATAATCGAAGGGCTGTGTGCAAAAAGGGCATAAGTGACTCTTGATCACATTCTAAATTCTCCTTCAATTTCTTTGTTTTCTAAGGGAGAATTTAGAACGTGATCAAGAATCACTTAACTGCCTTTTTGCACACATCCCTTCAATTTTAAGTCGATAATATAATTGAATATAATTATTAATTTATTTGACTGTCTCTGTCAACAGTGTCCCAGTAATAAATATGTACACAATGGAAGATTATGTGACAATGGCAAGGTGACTACTGACTAGTTCTTAAGCTATCAGATCAGATGTTCATCGTATTGTCCTTTCAACAGATCATCTAGTTACAAGAAATTATTCCCAGCTGACACAATTAGATCACCCAGCTAATGTTTAATGAACCAACCAATCAGATCGTATGTGGTAATTAATATAGTTTAGTTCATAGTTAGGTTGGTGATCTTTGATGTGCCATGCGATGGTCGTCAATCCAGCTGAATTACCCTGAACATCCAGTGTTGTATAGAATAAACCCATACATTATATACCATCCCTGGGATGATGGTATAACATCCCGGGACGTTATATATTTTATAACTTTACTCTGGAAATCATAGACTGGAACAAACTACATACATGTATAACATATTTCTGGTCGCACTTAATGGCCATGGACTCAAACCCGTAGACTTCGAATCCTGTCAGTTCCTTTTCCCAACTGTGTTCTGTTGCAGCAATCAATGGAAATGTTTGAATAAACTATAACAACCAAAATCCTGTGATAAAACATTAACAATGAATATTTCAAACAGCTATTGTTGTGTGTTTTACCAGGGAAATTAGAGCGGTTTTCGATTGAGTGTCGAAAGCAACAAGTGTTTGCTTTGGTTTTGTGGTTGCTTAGCTTTTCTATTGGCTGTGAGAAATGTTTTCCAGTTATCAGCCAATCAAGTTCTAAACTAAAACCAATCGCAATCACACAATCAGGTTTTGTTTTAGCGACAGTATTGACGACTGCATTTACTTTGCCTCATGATTGGTTCAAGTAAAACCAATTGTGAATTACTTCAGTTCATGATTGGCTCATTGTGTTTCCACTTGCTCCTGTGATTGGCTATGTAATTACTTTGGTTTTGGTTTTACTACATTCAACTGAAAACCACTCTACTGTATGATCAACAATGCTTTGGTTAACAATGGTTATCATTGAGCTCATTGTATGCATTCCGTATTTTGTTTAGATAACCTTCTTAACAACAAACTAAGATGGTTAACATGCCCTTGGGCATCAACATCACTTAGTAACCTCGGAATGAGTAACTAACCCTTACTTATCAGTTATTAGATTTCTCAAATCACAATAAGGGTTACTAGTGATTAAGCTTGTTGTATGTATCTACTAATGACTACTGGATATGCTATCTTAGGGTTATTGCTATTTAGGGATATGTCCTACGTTAAACAGCCAATGTCAAATCCTGTGGGGTGCAGGTAGGGATCACTCATTTTGTTATTTTCTTTATTGCATAGTGATTTTAGTAATGTTTAATTTTTTTTAATTATACTTGTCACCAGATTCAACTGGAGTTTCAAAGTCCCTGTGAAATTTCAAATGCCAGGGGCACAGTCCAGAGCATTTGAAATCCTCATGAGGAGTTTGAAAACCTGTCTGAATCCGGTGACGAGTATATTAAACAGCTTCTAGTCTACTCATTTATTATTAGATGCAAGCATAATCGTGTTTCTATTGTTTGTAAGAGTATTGTTGGACTATTGTGTTCGTGGATTATGGTATTCTTCTTTTTGGGATCAGAGAGTTCAACAAGTGACACTCACTCACTCTGTGTAGTTGGTATTAAAGGGAGAGGACTAGGAGTCTATCGGTTCTGAGGTGTCACTTCTTTGTTACTGTTGTTAATGTTAGTTTCCCAGTTATTATGGACAGGTCTTAGACATTTCAAAGTCTCTAGGACTTTGAAGTGTAGTCTAGCTCTTCATGAGAGTTTCAGAGTACGTCACGTGGTACAAATTGACACTTCAGGTTGGTAGTTCTCTTCATGAATAATTAATGAGTAGTAGAAATGTAAAGCATCAGCTTCTAGTTGACATCAGTTATGTTGCATCCAACGAATGTCATGGTTGAATGATTTTCTGTTACTCTGAGTAGTAGCTATGTCCTTTGGTTCATATACATTACTACAAAAACTTAGAAGTAATAGAGACAGAATGAATAGCCATGCTTTATCGGATTACAAACTCTGGCGATTACAAATTCGGGTGAGAGTATAAGTCCAATAAAGCACGGACACAAATTATGTATATTGTTTATCAACTAAATGGGTTTTATAACCAATTTCGGCCGAGAAAATCAAAGCAAAAGTTTATGCAAATCAGGATGAATCTGTATCACTTGTCGCACATTGATATCCTTTGTTTTTCCTTCATGAATTATTAATGAGTTTGATTAGTACAGTTATTGAAATAGAGATACCATATACAGGATAAGACCTTGACCAGAAAACAAGTTATGTGTTGTTGAATATTGTTGAGCCACAGATCAGCAAGCAGCTGTTGATCAGTGTGTCATTATCTGTGTGAGATAATGTGTACTCCCAACTTTTTCAGGAGTTCACAGTGGACCCAAATTGTGCTACACCATCAACATGAGGGGCAATTATTATGGTAGCTGCCATCAGTTCTCTAATGGATCCTATGCTCGCTGCAAACTAAAGTAAGCAATCCTGTCTTTTGGGCATACAATTATGGGATCAATCACGGTTTCTGGTAAACCCCCACCCCTCCCCCACACTTCACCCATAGACTCACAGACTAAGAAACACACATAGACTAAGATGGGTATCACACACAAGATTATTAGGAGTTTTAATTGACGATAAACTTAATTGGACAAAACAAATTCTGGCAGTAAAAAAGGTTTTATAATAAGCTCAATTTACTGAAAATACGTTTGTTTTTTTGCCCAGACAGATGCTAATAGACCTTTACTGTAAGATAATTAAACCCTCTGTCGCCTATTCACTGCCTGTGTGGGGAGGTTTTAATTCAATTGAAATACTACATTGTAGAGCAGCAAGAATAATATGTAATCTGGCACAAGATATGCCCTCGCAAGAAGTACTCAAAAGTCGGGTGGGATACTCTATTTTTTACATATACATGTAAGCTAAATATAGGTAAATTAATATTTAAAATATATAACGAGTTAATGCCTCCAAGTATGTCCCACATTATTGATAAGCGAGGTAATAAGTATAGCTTCAGAAGTAAGAACAGACTTATTACACCTCGTTTTAAATAAATATTATGATAGATCAATTATTAATCTACACCTACAGTGTATAGTATATGGAACTATTCGAAAAAAGAAATTTTTTTTTTTAGATATTGTTACATTTTTAACTTTTTAGACAGTTTATGATTTATAAATGATTTAGCCACTTTTTTAATGTATAAAGTTTTTATAGTTATGTTACACACGACTCCACAAGCAGCGACACTTTAATGTATATCGTGTTATTCTATTTTATTGTTCACCCTAACCTTTAATAGTCAATCATTAATAGAATGATGCATATCCAAGGGAGGGTGTGTAGGGAGTTTCCAAACTGGGATTGGGCCCAATTATGTCAGTTAATCTTAATAATTTAAAAGTGATTCAATACCATACTGTCAATACTACCTTAAGAATAATTAGAATCAACTTAAGTGGCACTGCAAATCTTTTTAATACAATAGAATGGCATGTTCAGGGTTGCCACGTTCAGGGAAAAGTTAGGGAAAAACAAATGGAATTTTGCATCCGGTCTGGGAAATTCTAAATTTCTTGTCAAAGTCAAGGAAAAGTCAGGGAATTTTATTTTCAGGTTGCCATGATGGCCCCTCATTTCTCAAAGCATCTGTGAGGGGAGGCTACAGGTTTTGATAATGACTTTTGTTTTGGATAAGGGGATGTCCTTTACTTTGCTAACAGCCTTATTATGGTCAGTGAAATAGTTTTCTGGTCAGTGAAACGTCAGGGAAAGAATTCCCCCTGATGTCTCTACTGCATGACTGAACCATTAGCTAGTGACCTGATGATATCACTGTTCCTTCCTCAGAGATATTTTTTGTGGGATGCTACATTGTACCAACACAAAAACAGACTTGCCAATCATTGGAACAGAACGCCAAGTGTATAAGTATACTTGGCCTACAAAAGATGGTGGAAGTGTTCAGTGCAAGTGAGTAATTATTAAATTAATATGTAAATTAATGCAAAAGCAGAATCCAATAATTGATTTATTCTACATTCAAGTCGTGATCTTGTTTCTGATTGACTGAAAGGCATGTGTCTAATCTCAATGTCAGAACTTCCAATGCCATGCAGAGCTTACAAAGAAGAGAGTGTGTACTTCTCTTCTGGAGTAAGAAACTTATCAAGGGCAACAAGGGCCTGTCAAGGATGCTCACACCTTTAATATTTATTGTCACTCGGCCTTTGTGAAGTGGACATTTCTGTTTAAAGCTCCAGTGCGATGCTTTGTTTGCGTGATCTCTGACATTTGTCATCGCCGTAAATTCAAATTGAACACTTCAATGTTTAAAGTAAGTTTGTAAATGGTTCGAAAACATTATCGACAGGTATTTTGAAGTAACTAGCTTCCTTTTTTTGGCTTATTTTCATTTTAGTCTCAGTAGTATTATAACAGGAGAAAACTGAAAGCTTGCTAACTTGCTTTACATTCTGAATTTGAATGTCAAATTGTGAATCCAAACTAAGGGCGAAAAAAGAGGAGTAGTTTTCTTAACTTTTATAATGCGGGTCCTTGTTTAGCCGGCTAGTCAAGGCTTTATTTGACAATTGCCTGAGGGGCAAAAGTCGAGATTGGAAAACGTTAGCATGTTTTCTATGCCCGACTCGAAACTACAAAAATTATTTTGTGAACTTAATATTTTTCGCAAGTGAAAAATACAAGTGAAAAATTGCCAGCCAATAAAAAAGTATGCATATATTTAACAAATAAAGAAGCCTTAGCCATGTTTTATACTATCATAAAACACGATGGGCATTTGAGAACATGAGAGAAATGTTAAAGCACAAGCCGAAGGCGCGTGCTTTCAACATTTCTAGTGTTCTCAAATGACCAGAGTGTTTTATGATAGTATAAAACATGGATTTAAGGCTTCTTTATCTGTTTTATAATATAGATTTACGCGCGCGATGAAAGGAAACAGCCAGTTAAAAACTATATAACACGGCTAACCATGTTATATACTCTGATAAAACATGGCTTCTTAGCCAATCAGAGCGCGCGTACTATCGTATCTATATTATAAACTCTGATAAAACATGGCTTCTTAGCCAATCAGAGCGCGCGTACTATCGTATCTGTATTATAAATTCAAATATGCAACACATCTTTTTAAATGTTGTCTGATGATGTAGTACTTTAGAGTAACAATGCAGTGGTAGAACATGAATCAAGATATAGAAAACATAAAGTACATTAACTAGAAGTGAAATGAAATACTGGCAGACCAACAGGAAAAGCTTGAAATGTTTTAATTCCATAATAGGTGTGTCAACCTAGCTTTGCAGAATTCACTATTTTTGAAAAAATAAAAATAAAAAGTGCAGAATTTGCCAGCTGAGTGGCCCAGAAGACCATAATTTTGCAGAACTACATGTATACTGCAAAACAACCCCTTTCATATCGCGAAAATCGGTCAATAAATAGGGCTACGAGCATAGTCAGATGAATGATAACAGCAAGAAGCCATGCAGCCAACCCCCTTTTGTCTGACCACTTACTGCCCGACTTTCTTTTCTATAGATGGTTTGCACTCAATCCCCAGAGATTCGAATGACAAAGGGCATGGTGGCCATGTTGGTGTACAGAACAAAAGAAGCTAACAAAGAATCTATTGTTAACTGTACACCAACATGGCGGCTATGACGTAACGTGCAAAGGGTCCATAGCCGTGTGTCCTCTTGCTGTTTCATTCTGATCATGCTCGCAGCCTTGTTTCTTGACCAATGTTCGTGATATGGAAGGGCCTGTTTTCAGTCTATTGCATAACAATTTGTTGAGTATTCTTGTTTTATGTCCTTATCCTAGACAATGCCTAGACGGCAATGGGCTTCCGTCAATCATCAAAATAGGTGGAATCACATGCCTGAACGGTTTCATACAGCGAGATAAACAGTCGGGAATTTCAACTTAGAATTTTAGTCAGAATTTCTGAGCTAGGATGTAGAGCTTGAATTCTGAGCCAAGATTCAAGCAAGGATTTCAAATCAGGATTTCGAGTCAGGCTTGAGTCGGGAACATAGGGAAATTTAATTGCGCCGTTGCGCAAACTTGCAAGAATGAAATGTTGACTTACTTGAATTATTTCCGTTTTGTTCCCCTGTTTACTGATATAATTATAAGAAAATAGCAAAACTGAAATAAGCTACATGTACAATGTATGTGGATTGTCTCAAGCATTCTAACATTATCGAATGTTACGGTAATAATTCAATGTGAGCCGCTTGTGAGTTTTCAAGAAATCTAAATTATTTAATTTGAATTCAAACAAGTCCAACACGTTTGCACTTTTACAAACTGTCTCTTATAAATACCAACACTCCTGGATGTCTTTGTTGACAGAAAAATAAAACTCAGCAGAAGCTGCGGGTCTTCTATTGGCTTTCACGCATTTTATTTGTTTATTTGACAAGCAGCTTTTTATGTAATTTACAAAATCCCCAGGAAAGTATACAAATGCATTACCCTGACTCGAAATCCTGGCAGGGTTAAGCCCTGGGAAAAGGTCTAAATAAAAGATATAGAAAAGGAAAGATAAAAGTGAGAAACATCTGCTCGAATTCCTCATTCGAAGGCCTGGCTCTAAAATAATTAACTTGAATCCCTGACTGTTCATGCAGAACATTTGGACATGTGATCCCATCCACTTTGATGATTGAGGAAGCCCATTGCCATTTTCCGATGGGAAAGTAACAAAAGCCAGTCACGTAACAACGAAAACGGCTGTAAATGTATTCTATTTGCTCTTTCCAACGAAGATCAAATATTATGGTTATTATTTTTAACACTGCAGACTGGATGGTACCTTTACGCCATAAAAAAAACATAAATGGTGCAAGAAATTGATGAGTCACTGAGACGCTTTATGAAATGATATAGCTGCTTTTTGTGACTTGTTTTGATATCTCGCAAATGTACCATATAATTATGATGATGTAACTATCGAGTAAATATAGAATACATACAAGGTTGCTGTATTTAGTACATTCTGTAATATATCACATCTTCAAAAGTGTCCTTCAAGCAGTGCTCATTCTAAGATTGGGTCCAGAGCTCGTCGCATTTTTTAAATGGGGCCCTAACTGGGCTGATGTCTTTACACCCATGTGCAGTTCAGCAAAATGCCATTTTGAAAACATGCATTTAATAACGTGTGCTTGCTCTCATTGGTCAAATCAGTTTTCCAATGACAGTGGATCTTTCATGGACTACTACATGTATATGTACGTTAAAGAACCGGTTCATCGCTAACTAGTATGAGATTTGTATCATAAATTGTATCAAGGCTATACGAAAGCCTAAAGTCACTATAGGTTTATTGTTTGAAGCAATTTGGATGCCCCATCTGACTGTTTGCATTTCTTCTAATTGTTTTGTGCATTATGAACGTTCGTCTTCTTTGATAATGTGGCTTTATGAATAGGACATCATTGTCAGAGCGGGCAAGGTATGTTATATTGTTATGATAAGCAGCAAACTGTTCCTACGACACTAGATGTGAGTAATGATATACCTGATCTTAGGTGGCTATGTTATAGTGTTATGATAAGCAGTAAACTGTTCATCGACACTAGATGTGGGTAATGTTGTACCTGATCCTAAGCTGTCTATGTTACAGTGTTATGATAATCAGTAAACTGTTCCTCCTAGGAGTACGACACTAGAGGTGGGTCATGATGTTCCTGATCCTGGGGTTTCCAAGGAGGGGACCAAATGTGGCGACGACAAGGTAATTCATAGTTCTTCCATTTTGTAGTAGTTTTGGATCTAAAAAACTAGCTTTGCTTCTATAGAAAAAGAACGGTATTGAAGAAATGCCCGATGTACATGTAGATCATGTTGGAATCAACAATTGATGTACTTACATTTCATAGAACATTGCTTATGGATGGCAATTTTCTTTCCTTTTGACAATATAAAGACTTTGTGTATTTTCTAAAATGTTTTGGTAGGTTTGTCTGGGCCGCAAATGTGTTAACATAACCGAGTTGTTGTCAAGATCACCGCAATGTCCCAATGGATGTTCCAGCCAGGGGGTAAGTTTGTGTTCTTCATCTTTTTCTTTTCATTTCTCTACTTTTACTATGCCTCCTTATTTCCTTAGATTTGGCATTTCTATCCTTTGTATGAAGTAATGCTCAGGGAATAGAGGGTGTATTTAGCACAATAATTTCTTTATCCTGTGGTAAATCAAATTTCTTTGTGAGCTGACCTTACTTTCTACTTTTGAACCAGACAATGGTATCATTAAGTAGACTGTTTTATGCTTAATCGACCTCATGGCCTATTCCTAATTAAGGCTCACATGTTTATGTCCAGATTTGTAACAATGAAGGTGACTGCTTCTGTGACGATTGTTGGACTGGAAGTGACTGTAGCAAGGAAACCCCCTGTGCAAAGAGTAAGTATTGCTGTGATGTATCATTACATTGCATTTATACATGCTTTAGTAATGCTAGTGGGATTAGTAAGGGTTGTTCTTGTCTATGTGTAAGTAGTATGGTAAACAGTATAGTTAGTTAGAATGCTAGTTGATTAGTAAGGGTTGTTCTTGTCTATGTGTAAGTAGTATGGTAAGTAGTATGGTGTAGTTAGAATGCTGTTGTGTGGTTTAGTTAGGTTGGTAATGCTGGATGATTAGTAAGGGTCTTGTCTGTGTACAAGCAGTACAGTGTGATTAGAATGCTGTTGTGTGGTTTAGTTAGGGTTGGTAATGCTTGTTGATTAGTAAGGGTTCTTGTCTGCGTAAGTAGTATCGTGTGGTTAGAATGATGTGTGGTTTAGTTAATGTTGGTAATGCTGGTTGATTAGTAAGCATTGTTCTTGTCTGTGTGTAAGTAGTATGGTGTGGTTAGAATGCTGTCATGTGGTTTAGTTAAGGTTGTTGTCTGTATGTAAGTAGTATGGTGTGGTTAGAATGCTTTGGTTTGGTTTAGTTAGGGTTTGTAATGCTAGTTGTTATAAGGGCTACTTATGTTGATTATTGATAGCAGCTCTAGTGTTTGTAGATCGCTGTTGTGTTGTTAGCAAAAAGCAGATGTGATATGTTTTATTGTTACCCTGCATGGTACCTTCGTGGCAGGTTATTGCATTTTGCTTTGAGTAAAGAAGTGATAGTATTTTAACAAATTTTAAACCAGCTGAAGTAGGGCTTGCCATAGTGTTATATTGCATGTCAGAAGAACCACTCCTAAGAACTGAATACATTCATTCTATTTGCCATGTCTAATATCAATTACATGTAAGTAAAATAGTCTGGTTAAGAACTAGGCCGTCCAATGGCTAGGAATGTAGAAAGGTGCTAATTGTGGTATTGTTTCAATCATCCACCTTCAATGGCTTAAAGGAGAACTGAAGCCTAAAATCAACTTTAGCTCAATGAGTAGATCTAAACACGAAAAGACTCATACCAACATTAATTTTACTGTGTTTTGCGTCAAAGGAAAGAAAATCCGCAAATCTTCCTCCCAACCGCCGCAAAGTACAGACAGTTAATTCCTGTAATCTGTGACGTACTATACAGGGAATAAGTTAGTTTTGTCATGTTGTTCTCGGCATTGAATAGACGGACTGACAACTCATAATTGTGCACTATTGTGCTTTCTTTGTGCTGGAGGTGTGGTTGTTTTTCCTTGGTATGCATGACGTACAATACAGGGAAAAAAGCATTGAATTGAGCCGCCACCCAAACTAGCTTTATCAGTGGAGAATTGGTTATTTTTCGACCTTCAATACGTATTTCCTCTTTTTAGACGTGCACCACAAAGAAATAAAACACCAGAACTTATTTCTCTTGAATACAAGTTTGTATAGTTGTCGGATTGATTTAGGGTTCAGTTCTCCTTTAAACATAAAAAACTTCAAGAAGAATATTATTTTCTCTCAGTTTTTTTTTAACAGACTTGAATTCCATCTCGTGAAAAGACTCAGATCTTTTAAAATTCGAGACGAGAATAGACCCTTTTCAGCTTTCCTGTTTGTTGCCCCATTTCAGACCACGCGATAGTTCTCCAGAGGATTTAGTGCTTTGCTTTTCAATTATAGAAATTGGTACTTTTCCTCTTGGGATACAGAAAAATACAAATGCATTACTCAAGGGAAACGTCATGTGGTCTGAAATGGGCAACAAACAGGCAAGCTGAAAGGGTCTATTCAACGTGGGGACATATTATAACTGAAGGCTTTCTTGGTTATTGGACGAAATGTTTTCACACAAAAGGAAAGAAGTTATAAAATGCAGTTTCAGAGGATTTTATTTCATTTGTTTATCAAGGGTTGATATGTCAGTAGTAAAACAGACAATTACCCTATATCATTATGACGTCACGGCTTGTTTATGAGGGGGACAGAATCGACTTGAACAATAGAATTTTGAACTAAATCTGCTCTGCTGAGGAAAATTTAACTTCGAATTGTCTGGTTTACAGATATCAGCTGTATCAATGTTCACCCCACAATATTTACCGTATTTGGTGGCTGTTACCGCTATTCTACGTTCTTCAAAATGCATTTGATAGCGATTTCCTTTGTGTTGTTGCTGTTTTGTCCCTGTTGTGTCCCCCTCCCACGACCGTGATCCTTAGCGTTTAAACAATAGATTGTTTTGATATGACGTCATAGTGATATAGGTCAATTGTACCATGGGGGAAGCCTATTGCAGATGAACAATATAATTGTTTCAGTTTTGTTTATTTACACCCTGATCATTTTACACACAAAGATAAGAATTAATTGTACAACGAATAGAACATAAGGATAATTTTAGAAAGTGACAGTTGATATCAGTTGAGTTGATTGATAGATTGGTGTGTTAAGTGGTGAAAGGAGCGTAGCTTTCCGGTTGACCACTACCTTTTGAGAACAGAAATGCGATACAGTAGTTCTAATCTAAGCAGTTAAATGTACAGTAGCTATTACATTTAATGTAGATATCATTCTAATTAACTAATTAATTATTAATAAGATTACATATTGTAAGAATTTTAAAAATTAGATTTGTTTTCTCAGTAAATATTTCTTTTAAGACTTTTAAGAAATTGTTCATACGCACTGTTTCTTAAGGTCTCGATAAAGGTTGGACGTGTCATTTCGGAAAAACGCTCTTGCAACGTCGTAATTAAAGCGACATAGTCGTACTATATACCGTTTTAAAGGTCTTGAATTGAAGAAAGTATATATTTAATCCATTTCGAGCAAAAGTTAAAAGCGTAAATGTTGTATATATTTCTACGCGAAATGACTCCGTCCGCCAGAAGGAGTTCAGCCCTTCAGGCTTTGAAACATTTTTTTTCTTAATTAGCCCTTTCGAATTCCAACTAAATTGACTCAAATACTGTGTCGGGCATTTTTGATATATTGCGTATTACAGATTTTATCTCTTTTCAAAGTTGAAAAAGTAGTTTTTCATCCCATTTTGATGCAAACTAGGTCATAAAACCTGAAAGAAAAATCTTTCAAAATTCCCCGACACAGTATTTGAGAAACAGCTGTTTTCTACGACTCGTGAAAAAAATAGGAAACTTGGACAAAACGCTAAAAGGCTGGACTTCAACAAAGTTCTGATTTTGGCCGGAAAAAAAAGAGCCGAGAAACAGCCTGATAAATATTAAAGAAGTGCCGCCTCCAAGGGTAATCTCATTAACATTAGCCAATCAGAGCGATTCATATTGTGTTCAGTCTCGGCCGATTACAAAGTTCAGTCAGACGAGCCGCAGAACAGAGAAAGCTATATAGTTCACCGATGCTCGATACTTCTACAGAAACTAGTTAGCTATAGTGTCGATTCCAGCTTAATTTCAAGAAGAGACACTCTTTTAGGAGTACAGAAAAATGGCAAACAATTAATATCATGCAGGGAAAACCACTGAAGCGCAGCTCGATCCACACCATGCACACAGTAGACTGTTTGTCATTCTAAAAAAAATCATCGCGCTGAAACAAACCGGCAAACATTATAGCTTCCTGCATTGAATTATCTTTAAATTTTTAGCCGATTGAAGATAACAAAACTTTATTGCTTCATTCTTTGTGGACTTTCAGTCTTCGATGATTCTAATTTCTTGGAACTTGAGTATAATCCCTCCAGCCATTCTTTGTCCTAATTTGAACTTTACACCCGCTTCCAAATTTACTCACAACTAAATTATTACAAACTAAATTGTGTTGTGTTTTTTTCTCTCCTTTTTTGAATACGGCACCAAGAAATATCTACTTTTACACATTTGGGCATTGCATTATAAACGTAGGAAATCTTTACGAACGAAAAGTAGCACAGAAAATCACAGGATAGCGAGAATGAAATAACATGCCCGGTGAATGACAGCAGCTGTCAATCATTTTTCGCGCCTTTTTTAGCTGGAAATCAGAAAATCGCATTTTCAAGGCTTTAAATAATTTATTTGAGTTTGAGTTCTTATGTCATGCTAGATTAGGGCTTTTAGATTTAGAATTTGCGAAAAAACGCATTTTCGAAACGTTTCCATTTTTAACCTTTATCGAGACCCTTGATCAGCATGATTTTGTGATAGATATAGATGACATGTCAAAAGTTGCTGATATTGGGTATAACAGGAATTAATTACTTCACCGTTTGATACATGTAGGTGGAAAGACTGGCAGTAACGTCATTGCTGTGCTAGTGATTTTCCCCATTCTACTCTTCATTGCTGGAGTAGCTGCTTACATTTACCGAAACACTCTGAAGAGCAAGTGGCAACAGTATAGAGAGTCCAGGGTCAGAAGGTACACTGCTATTATAATACTATTCAGTCCAGAACCAGAAGGTACACTACTATTATAATACTATTCAGTCCAGAACCAGAAGGTACACTACTATTATAATACTATTCAGTCCAGAACCAGAAGGTACACTGCTATTATAATACTATTCAGTCCAGGGCCAGAAGGTACACTGCTATTATAATACTATTCAGTCCAGGGCCAGAAGGTACACTGCTATTATAATACTATTCAGTCCAGAACCAGAAGGTACACTGCTATTATAATACTATTCAGTCCAGAACCAGAAGGTACACTAGTATTATAATACTATTCAGTCCAGGGCCAGAAGGTACACTGCTATTATAATACTATTCAGTCCAGGGCCAGAAGGTACACTGCTATTATAATACTATTCAGTCCAGAACCAGAAGGTACACTGCTATTATAATACTATTCAGTCCAGAACCAGAAGGTACACTAGTATTATAATACTATTCAGTCCAGGGCCAGAAGGTACACTGCTATTATAATACTATTCAGTCCAGGGCCAGAAGGTACACTGCTATTATAATACTATTCAGTCCAGAACCAGAAGGTACACTGCTATTATAATACTATTCAGTCCAGAACCAGAAGGTACACTAGTATTATAATACTATTCAGTCCAGAACCAGAAGGTACACTGCTATTATAATACTATTCAGTCCAGGGCCAGAAGGTACACTGCTATTATAATACTATTCAGTCCAGAACCAGAAGGTACACTGCTATTATAATACTATTCAGTCCAGGGCCAGAAGGTACACTGCTATTATAATACTATTCAGTCCAGGGCCAGAAGGTACACTGCTATTATAATACTATTCAGTCCAGAACCAGAAGGTACACTGCTATTATAATACTATTCAGTCCAGGGCCAGAAGGTACACTGCTATTATAATACTATTCAGTCCAGGGCCAGAAGGTACACTGCTATTATAATACTATTCAGTCCAGGGCCAGAAGGTACACTGCTATTATAATACTATTCAGTCCAGAACCAGAAGGTACACTGCTATTATAATACTATTCAGTCCAGGGCCAGAAGGTACACTGCTATTATAATACTATTCAGTCCAGGGCCAGAAGGTACACTGCTATTATAATACTATTCAGTCCAGGGCCAGAAGGTACACTGCTATAAAAAAGGTAAAGTAAAGTAAAGCAACTTTATTTAACGTCGGTAACTCGTGACAGTCTGGTGAGACTGATAAACTTGAGGCCGACGGGAGTCCTACGATTTTACGTCCTTATCCGAGAAGACGTGAAGGTCTAACCATTTGCAGTTGTTTCACAAAGGCAGCACCATCTACTATTATAATACTATTCAGTCCAGGGCTATTATAATACTATTCAGTCCAGGGCCAGAAGGTACACTGCTATTATAATACTATTCATTCCAGGGTCAGAAGGTACACTGCTATTATAATACTATTCAGTCCAGGGCCAGAAGGTACACTGCTATTATGATACTATTCAGTCCAGGGCCAGAAGGTGTACTGCTATAACAATACAATTTATACTTAACGAACGCTGCTCTGTTTTAATGGATGGCTACCTAACCACTCTAGTGTATGTCTGCATCGGCATGGTATAAACACTGTCATAATCAACTAAGAATTGCCCTATATCATTATGACGTCAAATCAAAACAATCTATTGTTTAAACGCTAAGGATCATGGTCGTGGGAGGGGGACAAAACAGCAACAACACAAAGGAAATCGCTATCAAATGCATTTTGTAGAACGTAGAATAGCGGTAACATCCACCAAATACGGTAAATATTGTGGGATAAAATTGATACAGCTGATATCTGGAAACCAGACAATTCGAAGTTAAATTTTCCTCAGCAGAGCAGATTTAGTTCAAAATTCTATTGTTCATGTCGATTCTGTCCCCCTCATAAACAAGCCGTGACGTCATAATGATATAGGGCAATTGATCAAGGTATTCTAACTGCTGTGATAGGTAAGTTGCAGCTGACCCTACGTCAGAGCTTCACCTTTTTGCTCTATTGAGGGGTCAGCTGCAATTCACCTATCACATCAGTTAGAATACCTTGATCGACTGTTAGTTGATTATACCAGTGTTTGCTCTGTTTTGTCAACTGCAACGTTTTCCTAAGAATTGATGATGTCCGAGCAGTAGCTTGTTTTATCCAGTCTTGTAACACAATCACGCCAAAATGAGACCCTGGATATTAATTGTTAATAAATTTTTTTTTTTCGTTAATTAAGGTACGAAAGTGTAGAGGCAAAGGGCAGGCCATCATCAAGAGCACAAAGAGGCACAGCTCAAAAGCCAAGTACCAACAAACGGCAAATATCAGGACCCGTGACAGAACACAACTATATAGAACATGTTCCTCCCGTCACTACGACCCACAAGCCTGTCCCCGCAGCAAGTAGACCCTTTCGTTTGCCTCCACAAAGACCTATAGGTCAGGCAGCAAAAAAACCTTCACCGGGCAAGATTGAGCTACCAAACTGGCCTGAGGATCGAAAGGAAGGTGAAGCAGCCATCTTACCTGTTACTCGAAGACCCCCTCCACCTCGTCCCACGGCACCTAAGGACAGAAGTCTTCACCGTGCTTCTAGTCCTCCTGCAGTACCACCGGCAACTAAGCCTGCTGCCGCATCAAGGCCCAGTAGCCTTGCTGGTGTCTTAGATAGAAAACCTTTGCCTACTGTACCAGGGAAAAAAGCCGCTCTGTGGCCTCCCCCGAGCAAAGCATCTTCAGAGGGAAGTGCATTAGACGGGAAACCAGCTAGACCTCCACCTGTTCCACCGCCAGCTGCTAAAATACCAGGTTCCTTGCCGGGAGCAAAACCTTTGGTTTCAAAACTGAAACCAGTCATACCAACACCCCCTAAGAAAATTGAAAGTTCCGAGAGTACGGTAAAACCTTCGGATATTAAAAAATCGCAAGGCAAGCCAATGTCGAAACCCGTGGCACCACCCGCTAGACCCACTATGCATTCTCCTGGGAAACCGTTTAAGTTACCACCAGTGGCTACCGATCGTGCCCTACCACCGATTCCCCCTGGAGTAAAGAAATCCACCTCTTGAGTGTTATGGATCAATGGTAGAGCAACCTGCATTCTATGTTGTCTGCCTTTAGATTGAAATGAAGATTTACGAAGTGATGAAAATGGGTATTAATTAGGAAGAAGTTAGGAAGATTTTTTAAAGTACCTATAATATAATGGTATGGCATGTGAATTTGCGTTGCAGTTGAAATGATAGAGATTGGCTGTCTGGATACTGGACCGAGAGTTTGTGTTGAGAAAGTGCTTTTTTTTTTTATTCTTTTCACAGAAAACTAATTGTATTGTTTGAAATAGCATCATGTTTATGACATGGGAGGTGCCATAGCACTGCATCGGGCAATAGACCCCTTTCACATAAACGCAAGTTTAGCCAAACTGGATGAGAAAATAGTAAACCTTTTTACATGAAAATAGAGTTTAATATGCAGAAATGAAAATGCATGTTGTTTGGCTGCATTCCTAGCATACGTGTAAGGGGTGTATTATTTTTAATGAATCCTTAAATAAGGACCTGTACTATAAAAGGGCAAAAGACCCTCGCCCTCTGAGATTCTAAATTTGAATATCAAATTCAGAACAGCCAAGTAAGAAAGAAAGTCCAGTTTAGTATTCGAAAATTACCGCTGACTACGATGACTACAGACACATTTATACAGGGTTAGCCTCGTTCTGAAGTTAAACAATAAATACCAGCGAGAAGGTGCAAAACGCGAAACTACAACAATACGCAGAGTTGTGAATAGCCCACCTTCTCCCTGGTATTTATGAATGTTTAACTTAAGAACGAGGCTAACCCTGTATAAAGGCGTTTGTAGTCATCGCATCCACGAATACGAAACTGGACTATAGCGATATTTCGTGTTGATAAACATTACAATTGTTATGCTAATGTACAACCATGATTTCAAAAGAGCGCTTTGTGTCAGGAACCAATGGATCTCTGGTTGGCAATTAATGACAATGGATGACGTGGCAGTGAGTCGCTGTTGCTGAAGCTAAAATTAAAATAAGCCAAGAAAAAAGTAAACAGCAGGAAGCATTTTGACGATGTTGCGCGCGCAGCTAGAACAATGGCTATCTCTTTCAAATAACAAAAAGCTGGTGAACCAGAACGAGTCTTAGCAGTTCGCGTCTATTCTTCTACTGATGCGTGCGCAACATCGTCAAAATGGCATTTAGCCTTTTAGAACCGTTTATAAACTCTAGGATATTTTTAGACATTAAAGTTTTCGATTTGAATTTCGAGCGATACCAAATGTCAGAGATCATGCAGAGCTAAGACCGGAGCTACTAAAAACCTTTCATTTTACTGGACCCCTTTTGGGTCGCACTATAAAGAAATCTATTGTGTTCGTATCGTTCTTTTGTTGTTTTGTTGGGGTAGCGAGCCAATAACATGTCAGGTTGTTAGTCACTGCAGCCCAACATTTGAACAGAGATATTCACTTGACAAAGGCTGAATGACAATGAAGGTGTCTTCAACCTGGTTGAGGCCCTTTACAGTGCAGGTCCTTGTTTAAGCGTGGCGCTATCGCTGAAAAAAAGTGCTCCAGGGATCGTAAAGATTGAGAACTTTAATCTATTTCCAATGATCGCAACGATCAAATGGACATATTACCTCAATAAAGCTTGTGTTAGAAGAACGACAGGCAGCCCAAGCTCTGTATTTGCACTGTGTGACTATTTCACAAAATTCTCAGATAAAGAAAATTAACTTTGTTGTTGTTATGTCACACAGTGCAAATACAGAGCTTGGGCTGCCTGTGGAAGGACATGCAAGGTATTGCTGGTTTTCACCCAATCCCCAGAGATTGAAGAATCTCTTCTTTAAGGCACCAACATGGCGGCTATGACGTCAAGTGAAAGCCAGCAATAGGAACGCCGTGACTAAGCACGATAAGTTTGACTTGACAACCAGTATTTTGTTGTTGTTATGATTTCCACCGTGACCAACATAATTCTATAAGAAGCGTATACTGTAATATTTAGATACTGTACACATTATATTTTGTTTTTTAACCCGTAGGTAAACATTACAGGAATTCAACTTTATCGTTTATGTCGATAATAGTAAAATGAAATCATACATATAACTGAAAGATTGAAATTTGTGCATTCATTTCTAACTCGTGGATGCTCGCAAGTGCAGAGACTAGTTATTGGGGTTAGGGGAATTTGTGTCGCTCACTCGTTCACTATAGTGTTAGCACGCTAAAGCCTGGGAAGCAGTGTGATGATGATAACAAGTTGATTTGTACCCACAAGAATAGTGTTTAACGAGAGAGTGGACCACCTAAAATAACTACAAAGCTAATCCAGTTAGGTGGGACTTCCAAGACAAATGTATATAAGTGTAGTAATAAACAAGCATGACAGCAAAAGCAAATAGAATCGAGTTAATAAAGTAGATACATTCTACGCGAAAAAAAACGATAATGAACGGAGTTGATACAGTAAGTTAATTTAGTCCAGCAATATGAATAATCCATCAATCCGTTGTGTACAAATTAATTAATTTACACTTTAGTTTGTTTTTAAACTGAAATATGCTTAGGTAAGGGTTTCAATCCTACATCAATACCATTCCAAATTTTTGGTCCAAAAAGTACCATAGTTCTAATATCAGGGAAGGTAACAAAATAATTTGCTAGATAATCTTGTTTTATAAGACTGGAGATAGACTCGAAGAAATTACCAAAAATTATGAGTGATAACAGCACCACTTTCAGACCTGTATTCTGATTGGATCGATTATACTGTAGCTCTAATTGTTTTTTTGTACTTCCCGTTCTGAAGGTTAGGGTGTTTTGTATTGTTGGGTAAGCCAATACTGTGGTTCGTTTCGAGCGGTACTGTCTGGCTCAAAACCGTGGGGGAAGTTTGTTAGAAAGTTTGTTTGTTAGACGATAGCAAAGCGATATACAACTGATTCAATATATGACATCGATATCAATATATGCATACCGCATCACTGGTTAGCTCAGTTGGAAGAGCACGGTCTGGAGTGCGGGAGGTCGGGGGTTCTAATCCCAGCCGTGTCCTTGGGCAGGACGTATAAACGTTGGCTTGTCTCCTTCCTCTTCTAATCTATACGGGGGGACGTAGAAGGACCTGTTGTGTTATTTCGAGAAAGAGTAATCAACTTTATTAACGTGTCGTGCATTCTCGCGCTAAGGCACTAATAGGGGACACAACTTATGGTTTAAAGAAATATAAATGTTGAAAATGTGGCATATATAAAACCTATTCGCCCCATGTAAGGTAATCCAGGGCACTGGTGGATTCCTGCCTCCTGGATTCCGGATTTCTTCCTCCTGGAATCCGGATTCCAAATTATACAAATCGGATTCCAGTGCGCTTTGGCTGTCATTTAAATTTCAGCTATATATCATTTTTTTATTATTATTATTATATTCGACGACCAGAGGAGCTTATGCCTTCCAGACACACTGGTAGGCTCTCGGCAGCGACGGCATCCTCGCGATTCGTCCACCTCGCGTTGCTCTTCTTCATTATCGCCCTCTTCTGACATCGTATCTCCGTTGGCGATTCTGCAAAGATGGTGTCAGCGTATAGCAACCAACTTCATCGGCATTGTAGCGTTCAACTTTCCCTAGTATACATTTCGGGGAATGGGCTTTTATCGCACGGCGGCCACTGATGGTGAGTCCACAGGCAGCCCACCCGCGCGTGGGCGAAAGCACCAGTCCAAATACTACAACCAACACACTCGCGACTTACCAGCACTCACGGAAGGCGATGTAGTACGAATGAAGCCCTTCCAAATGGGAAACAAGGTGTGGAAGAAAGGCACAGTCACGTCAAGACTAGACGAAAGATCATACAGGATAGAAACACCCGACGGAGAAACCTACAGGAGAAACCGCTACCACCTGAAGAAGACGAGAGAGAACCCTGTTATCGCGGAAACACCAGATATGACACCTGTCAGAAACCCTGAGGACAACACATCACCGACCAAGCCTAAAGAAGAACCGCGTACAGACAACACCAGCAAATCTGCAGAAGTCACACCCAAGACTCCAGCACGACCTCAGCGCATCAGACGACCCCCATCATATCTGGGAGATTACATGCGGTAACGAACTGTGATCCTGTGTGACTGATGGACGAGAGACAATGTACAGATAACTTAGAGACTATTAGAAACCTGTTACTGTTTGATAGTGATTAATTTTATGATTACCATTTTTTGTAATACCTTAGTTGCAAGAGACACTTCCAAAACAGGAAGGATGTTACAATATTTCATGTACACGTCAATCATAGATGAATTAGTCTTAGTATAATTAGCATATAATATATTGTATCTTGTGTCACTTTGAGCTTGGGAGTAAAGCACGATTCAACTGAAACTACTCGTATAGTATTGATCCCGAAACTATTGAAACATGGTGGCAGCGGTGGGATCATTCATTAGCAGCTATCATGGGCAGCTATCTGAAGAAGTCAAGAATGTAAGTTATAAGAAGTGGCTGAGGCTGAATGGAGAGGTAAAGGTTATAGTGGCCAATGCAGCATTTGGTATGGGTGTTGATTACACGCAAGGATTCCCACCAGTATTGAGGAGTACTACCAGCAATGTGGGCGTGCAGGACGAGATGGTCTGCCATCTACCTGCCTTCTCTATTATTCATATGCCGACAAGTCAGCAATGTTAAAGATGTTTATGGCACAGCCACATTTGTCATCATCTGCCCATGCTGTGAATGAACTTGTCCAATATCTAGAGGATCATGTTCACTGTAGACACAAAGAGATACTCCACTACTTTGGGAAAAGAAAGGATAACTTCCGCTGTGTCACATCATCTGATAATTGCAATTCTAATGGGAAGTACCAGGTTACTGATGGTACCACAGATGCCATAAAGGTTGTACAGGCTTTAGTCCAGTTAACTGGCCGCACTTTGTCATGTAACACTCTTAAGAATTTCCTTGCAGGCGGTAGACAGAAGAGTATTCTGGAAGCTGGACTGGACACTTTTTCTAATTTTGGAGTTCTTGGGAAGAAAGTTATTCCAACTGTGCTGTTAGGGAGATTTTTGCACCTTCTTATTTTCCAAGGTATCTTAGATGGAAAGCCACATCAAGTTAGGCATGGTAACAACATAGCTTTGTACATTTCCTTGGGCAGCAAAGCAAATGACCTGTTGGCACACAATGTAAGTGTTTTTAAGTATGTAAGAAAGTAAGGTTTTTATTTAGCCCATGCCATTATAGTGAAAAGGGACTTTGCCATATTTCCAAAATTTAAGTAGCCCAATATTAAGCCTGGGTTGGTGTTATTTTTTGACAAATGCCCCACCCTAGGGACTGATAGGCTGACAAATCAAATGCCCCATCCCTCACAGGTTCCATCCGGTTCAGAATCGACAGGCTTGGAATATTTTTGAGATGTATGGTAATACAAATTTCATGACATTTATAATTTTTTATCCATGGAAAGTTTACATTTTCTATAAATTTGTCTTCAAACTGGCAAAATGTTAGCCTGAATTTCAGCCGTCTCCTCTGGTTCGTTCCTCCCGAGAGAGACGTCTGAATCCAATAGCCGATAATGCCGTCCAGTGACGTCACTACCAGAAAACCTGGTAGTGATCTTTGATTGGTTCATATTTTATAATTTTGCATAATTATCAGCCGAGAAGACGGCAGGATTCACTTTGGACTCTCGATTGTTGATCGTTGAGTTTCAGTGGAGTGATTGTCTTTGGCAAAGACCTTGAATTCGTAAGGAAAACATCTGGAAATGGCTTGAAAGTGTCCTGCACAATAACCGGCCGACTGTCCTGTAAACATGTACATTTTATCGCGTCGCGTCCGCGGGGTTGTTGTTAATCGATTATTTGTTTACACTCGTAGTGGTAAAGAATGTCACTACTCTCTTCAAGGAACTGTTTTTTGCCGCAAGAATCTTCGTATTTCTTCGAAAATTCTCCATTATACTTTCATGTTTTTCTACTTTTCTTATCATTTACATAGGTAATATCTCTTAGCTGTGTCGATTCGAACGGCAGATCGCGAGACACGTACAAAGATCAACGCCTGAAAGACAAAGATCAACTGTTTTCACAACATAAGAGGCACTTGAGAAGCAAATGGGATGGCTTTTATTTTGGCCGGCATGATCTCAAATAATTTCTCAAGGTGGGCGATGGCTTTGTTTTTGGGGACTGTTCGTTTATTACGTCGCAGGGGGGGCTGGTGGTTTTATGGGGGAGGTAAAAGTTTTGGACATGCAAAATTTATGGGGGTAAATTTTAAAATTCTAAAGAAATAGAGGGGGTAAAATTTTATAAAGAAGATTTTTATAGATTTTGGAAAAAATATTTAAGAACAATTATAAAGAAAATACGAAGGACGTCCCACAGGAAGTCCGATCGAGTACGATTTAACCGGAGGGCATGAGCATGGCAATAAACGGTCAGCGGAAATAATTATCGGTGATTCCAGTTACACTTGAGAAACGGCAAAGCACCGTGGACGAATATCCTGCTGGTTGCTACGTTGGATCTAAGTCTGATCTAATCAGCCGAAATGAATACGAAGTCCAAGAACTATGGCAAAGCTGACAGCGTAGGATTTTATACTGAATATTACAATATTTCGGCTGGCCAAACCAGCCTTCAGATACTAGATGTTACAAGAGCTCTAAGGTTATAAAGGAGAACTATAAATAGTAAGAGTATAAGAGATAAGCACCATGTTTCATCACGTATCTTCATACCATATGGTTCTAGAATTTTAGCTTTATCTTAGCCTGCGTTGCGGCTCTGGAGTATCGGAGCGCAGCGAGCGGAGATTAGGGGGATTGGGGCGAGGAAAAAAAGAGAGGGGGAGGAGAGGAGAGAGAGCCTGCCGACAAGCCATGGTTATTTTGATATCCACCCACTAATTAAAATGCATACAATTAGTAAGTCATTCGACCGATTCATCCAATCATCATGCGGCGGAAGTGAAAATCTTGTTTAAACCTTTCCCTCCTGCACCGCCCGTAACCGCCCAATATGACGCATGTACCTGGAGAAAATTATTGCATCAAACCTAGACATGCTGGAAATACGATGTTGTGATATTATTTCAAGGGATGAATGACTTCGAGGCCACAGCTATAACGGGGATCACTTGACTCTCCCACTTTGGAGAAAAACTCATTTGTTTTGGAGATTGTTGTTCATTTCTTCGCTTTTCACGAATTTTGAGGAGCTGAAAATCGGCTCAAAAAACCCTTCCCATTCGCACTTGAAATCAAAAGCAAATACAAAATCACCACTCAGTCGCTACAGTACCTTGTTTAATCTTTCCAACCAGCAGGTTTGTTTGCATAAAACGCACCAAACGACTGTGAACCACGCCGATGTTTACACTGCATTTCTCGACCACATTTACCTGCTCCCACCTCCAATTGCATGCTGGGTAATCAATAAAACAATTCACAAGGGGTCCCCCCCTCTGGGACTCCAACAGGGTTTTTTTTTAGAAGTCTTTTACCCCTACAACCAAGAGCGGTGATTTGGACTCAAGCCGTTGCTTTAAAGTGACAAAAACACGTCCTAATAGGTTGAGCAGAGGGAAAAGACAACCAACTGCAAAATTTCAAGGATTTCAGTGTCTCAAAGCACAAACACAACAGAAAAATCCTGTGAAACCCCTCACAAGGCCTACTAAAAGCAAACCAAGTACTTTTCAGCCTTCCTCAGACTTAATGATGTCCTCTAAATCTCTTGCAGTGGCTTTTCTCTCCACAATTAGAGCACATTTCATTGGAAACCCTACCGAAGCAGCCATGCATACTGCTACCGTCAACGAGTGCACAGAATTCTCCCGAATGGCATTGTGGGAAAAGTTTGAGCCCTCGGCTTCAAAAGTCAGCAGTATTTAACTACCCCGGGCTAGCCAAACTTGAACCGAGGGGGGAGGGTTGAGTTAGCGCTCAGGATTTCACCAACTGAGCCAAACATGTCCAGTAATATCAAGGAATCTCAACTCGAGCGTAAAATTCAAA
Source organism: Actinernus sp. WN-2022 (assembly GCA_030867875.1). Classification (NCBI taxonomy): domain Eukaryota; kingdom Metazoa; phylum Cnidaria; class Anthozoa; order Actiniaria; family Actinernidae; genus Actinernus; species Actinernus sp. WN-2022. The sequence continues at coordinate 56,713,032 of JAOWCC010000577.1, read as the reverse complement.
CAAAAAATACACGAACTTGGAGAATGTCAGCTGAAACTCCGAAAAAACATGTGAAGACAGTACAGGGCCTAAACCCAAACCTGTAAATGTCAACGACTTTTGCAGGATATGTAATGTATGTTTTAAGCTAGCATTTGGGAATTCAAATATTTCCACGGCGAGAATCTGTTCAAGACTTCAGAAAGAAAAGAGAGCCGAAGCTTTAAATAATTCTAACTGGTGCTTGCAAAGTATTGGTCTTCATATTCCGAAATCTGCTGCTCTATCAGAGCGAGTCTGTCGTTCCTGAGGAAGGAAGATTCGAAATGCAGTAGAGAACTACACCTATGTTCGTGAAGGTTTGCAGGATAAAGATAACTAAGACAAAGAGAACTCGTTGCCGCTGAATATAAAGTCGCCACCAAATCAGTAAAGAACACTGCCGACACAATAACATCGGAACGAAGTTCTGCCAAAAGAAGCGCTAAAAACCATCCACGCAGCGGTACGAAATAATCAAAGCAGCTCGTATTTTCGGAAGCACAAGCCTGTTCCTCGAACACACCGGCCATGTTTCAACCGTGTGCGTTTCGTCGAGCAAGACGCTTGTGGAGTTCCGATACAGGGTTCTTCAGCTCATCGCGAAATTCGATCTCATTACAAAATATCTGTAATTCTTTCTTTAAATTCATCGCTGAAGGAATTCTCGGTATGTTTGTCGCCATACTAATTGGTTTCTGCTCTTTTCGCATGCCAATGATTTCTGTCAATCACGCATTTTAGCCAATAGCAATACGCGGCCTTCTGAGGCGGAGAGTTATCAAAATAACCATGGGTTGCCGGCAGGCTCTCTCTTCCTCTCCTCCTGTAATAATCTGAATCTGTACTCAATAATAAACTGGTTGTTTATTGTGATTCCGTACTCAACAATACAAAACTATAACTCTCAGTCGTGAGAAATTCCGTCTTCCCTCTCTCACGAATCTGAACTCAAGCTCTCTGACGTCACTGACCATGCGGTCTAGTGTCACGTGATTTTTCCTGCAACGTTATTTACAACACACTCCCCCCTTGATTGTCATGGGGTTGTCAATCAATGATACGACTAATGACAGTTTCACGTCATAATGTTCTCATGTTCAGCATGCTTAACAAATGTTATAGGTACCTCTGCTCTCTTCATCTCATCTGACTTCAGTTCAAAGGGGAACAGTCTCTGTATCGGTTAAGCGATGATTTCGCTTTCACCAATATTGGAGTGGACTATGCCCATTGTTTGTGAAGGACATTTACTCTCAAACAGGCGATATGCATAAGGTGTTTATTGTGTTGTATACCTGTGCGAGCAGTAGAGCAGTACACCTTGACTTGGCTCCAGATGCTAGTTCCAGTGCATTTATTCGGAGTTTTAGACGCTTCATTGGCCGACGAGGAGTTCCAGCGTTCGTGCTGTCTGACAACGGCAAAACGTTCAAGAGTGCCGAGGTACAAGAGTACATGACGACAAGAGGTATTAAATGGCGGTATAATGTAGAGAGCTCTCCGTGGTGGGGCGGTTTTTTTGAGCGCTTAGTAAGGTCCGTTAAGAGATGTCTGAAGAAGACTTTGGCTAGTGTCACGTGGTGACATGGTCTAGTGTCACGTGATTTTTCCTGCAACGTTATTTACAACACACTCCCCCCTTGATTGTCATGGGGTTGTCAATCAATGATACGACTAATGACAGTTTCACGTCATAATGTTCTCATGTTCAGCATGCTTAACAAATGTTATAGGTACCTCTGCTCTCTTCATCTCATCTGACTTCAGTTCAAAGGGGAACAGTCTCTGTATCGGTCGTCTCATCTCGATCGGCTTTCCCTGCTTGTTGTGAACACGGACTACAGCGGCACGCACCTTCCCATCTCTACCCGTCAGCAGGCGTTCAACTCTGGCCATACTCCAGTTTAGTCTTTTCACCTTGTCTTCTTGTACACAGACTACGTCTCCTACACAAATTACAGGACCATCCTTACGACATGAACGATGATGTTCTCGGAGCTGTGTGAGGTATTCAAGTTGCCAACGTTTCCAAAAATGCGAAACGACCGTTTGTAGGTATCGTTCTCGTCTCAACATTCCTTGGCGGCTTTCCGATTGGGTGAATTCCTTTGCTGGTGATTCTGTTGGCGTCGACAGCAATCGTCTTCCTAGGACAAGATGTGATGGAGTCAACGGTTCTTCGCCATCTTCGTAAACGTATGTCAGTGGACGGGAATTGAGCACTCCTTCTACTTGAATTAACAAGGTCAGCAATTCCTCGAAGGTTAATTTGGCTGTAGCCAAAGTCTTCTTCAGACATCTCTTAACGGACCTTACTAAGCGCTCAAAAAAACCGCCCCACCACGGAGAGCTCTCTACATTATACCGCCATTTAATACCTCTTGTCGTCATGTACTCTTGTACCTCGGCACTCTTGAACGTTTTGCCGTTGTCAGACAGCACGAACGCTGGAACTCCTCGTCGGCCAATGAAGCGTCTAAAACTCCGAATAAATGCACTGGAACTAGCATCTGGAGCCAAGTCAAGGTGTACTGCTCTACTGCTCGCACAGGTATACAACACAATAAACACCTTATGCATATCGCCTGTTTGAGAGTAAATGTCCTTCACAAACAATGGGCCTGCATAGTCCACTCCAATATTGGTGAAAGCGAAATCATCGCTTAACCGAAAGTCCGGTAGCGGAGGAGCTATAGGCGTTCCATAACACTTCCCTTCCAACTTCTTGCAAACGGTGCAGCTAGATAGGATCCGTTTCACAACTTGTCGCCCCTTGCAAATCCAAAATCTTGATCGTAGGTGCGTTAAGGTCTCTCGAACTCCGTCATGCATAACATCCTTGTGGTACTGCAAGATGACCAAGCGCGTGAAGTTATGTTCCCCAGGGAGAAGAACTGGAAACTTCGAATCGTAAGGCAAGGGTGCATTATCAATTCGACCATGACAACGTAGGACTCCATGCGCATCCTTGAACAATCTCAGTGACAGTTCCACTTGGTTAAACTTCTCCTTTCTCGACATTGGAGCTTGTAGGTGCTTTATCCACACTCGTTCTGCAGCACATACTTCTTCTGTAGTGAGTTCGCCCTTCCTTGGGTTGGATTTCTTCAGACGGTGTCTCAGGTTGTGTATGAAGCGTAACACATAAGCAGTAACCCTCAAAAGAGTTATTAGGCTGCTGAAGCTTGTCGCCCTTATCACCTCTTCCAGATTTGACTCTTGCTTGGTGGTAGCACTGATAGCTGAGACGTTTACATTAACATACAGTTGTTCAGACTTAAGCTGTCGATTAACTTCATCAGTCGGAACAGTTAAGGGCTGGTTTGGCCACCCTTCTTCAGGTTCTAGTAAGAAGCTTGGACCATGCCACCATTTCTCATTGGCCACTAATTCTGCTGCTGTCGCTCCTCGAGATGCAATGTCAGCTGGATTTTCATGAGTGGGACAATATCTCCATGATTCAATTGGCGCAAGCTTTCTTATCTCAATCACTCTGTTCTGCACGAACTGCTTGTACTCCTTGGTGATACCTCTGACCCAGCTCAAAGCAACTGTGGAATCTGACCAGTAGAACACAGAATCGATCTCCAATCCATCTTCAAGTGCCTTCATTACACTCTGAGCCAGCTTCACTGACACCAGACATGAGAGTAATTCAAGACGAGAAACTGTTTGCTTCGACATTGGCGACACTCTTGTCTTCGACGCAATCAGATTACAGTGAACACCAGAGCTATGCTTACAACGCAGGTAAACGCACGATCCATACGCAGTTTCTGATGCATCACCAAACACGTGTAGCTCAATCGACTTGATATCATGGAACAATTCTGGGCAATAACACCTGTCAAGGGAAATGCTTCTGACTTCCTTTAGCCCACTGATCATTGATCTCCACTCAATACACAGGGTCTCATCTAGTTGACTGTCCCAGTCCATACTCTTCTTGCACAACCTTTGGAACAGCAACTTGAACAATAAAACAATTGGAGATATAAGACCCAATGGGTCAAAGAATCTTGCTGTGGTACTTAGAACAACTCGTTTTGTGAGAGCTTCTACTTCAGCATCTGCCAGAACTCTTGAAAATTCAAACTTCAATTCATCACTGCGATTATCCCATATCTGTCCCAATACTCTAGGACTTGTTCCACTTCCCTGTGACAACACAGATTGGGTATATCCTTGATCTTCTTCAGCAATAAGACCTTGCTGACTTTGACAGGGTGTGCATTCTGGAAACTCTGGGCTATTCTGCATCATTTTCATCAGCTCTTCTGAATTACTGATCCACTTCCGCATGTTAAGTCCACCTTCAGCAAGGCACAACTTTACTTTCTTGGACAGTTCAAATCTAGAAGATGTACTGCTTGAACCAGATACATAATCGTCAACATAGAGAGATCTCAGACAAAATCTGGATCAGTTGCTGCATAATGACTCATGTGGTGGTGTACAGTAGCATTAAGCATGAATGGACTAGACGTAACACCAAAAACAACACGAGCGAATCGCATTGATTCGATTCTTGGACTTGTACTGAAAGGATCATCCACCCACAGGAAACGTAAGTAATTACGATGTTCTGGTGCAACTGAAATGTTCAAAAATGCCTTCTCTATGTCTGCGACCACTGCTACATTGTTCAGTCGAAAGCGAATCAGAATATCAAATATCAAGGGGGTAAGTGAAGGTCCTGCATACAGGCAGTCATTCAGGCTGGGACCAGCACTTCTAGCTGACGCATCGTAAACAACTCTAATCTTAGTTGTGTCCTTATCCATACGTATTACTTATCTGTGGGGTAAATAGTGGATATTTCCCACTGGAGCCGATTCCTCCTCTTGCACATACTCTACAATTCCTGCATTAAGCTGATCCTTAATGATCTTATTGTATTCCTGAAGGATATCTGGTTTAGTCTGGAGGCGGTGGAGCAATGACCCTAATCTCTTCACACAAGCTGAATGATTATCAGGCAGTATTGGGTGGTCTTCCTTGAATGGAAGCTTTGCCTCATACCTCTTCCCATCAAACTGTACTTCTTGGGTGAACTTATCATAGACGGAGGTTTCATCCTTACGAATGCCCAGTGTCTCTAAATCCCAGAATTTGGTCAGCTGTTCCCTGATTTCAACCATTTCATCAGCCAATTTCACTGGCAAAGCCTCGACCTTTAGCACATGAGTTGAATTCAGGTTACTAGTAACCGAGCATTCTGTTTTGTTCTGACAGTTCACAATAACTGGGCCTGACAGTACCCAGCCAAGCCTGGAAAGTATAGCAACTGGACCCTGACCCTCACCCCTTCTGGCTACACTAGTGATAAAGTTCCAGTAGTAATCTGCTCCTATCAATACATCAACTTGAACTTCACTTGACTCAGTTACATCAGCCAAATCTATACCTTGCAGGTAAGGGTACTTGTGCACTGCTAGATCTACTGATTGGTTACTGAGAGGGCTACAAATAGTGGGTACACTATAGGCATTTAGATAAAGTTCCATTCCATCAACGCTTGTTATGGACAACTGAACCAGATCACATGATCTTAATCTTGGTGATTCGTCACCAAATGTATTGATTAACAAGTTATTGGAGCCAATTAAAGGCAATTTCAGCGTGCTTCTCAGTTGATGTTTGACATACGAGCGTTGACTACAAGAATCAAACAGAATTCTGGTCTTTACCTTTTTCTGTGGGCCACCAGGTTTACCAACCAAGGCTTTTGCAGTCTGTAGAAGAACAGATGTGTTACCATTAATACACATTGTGGATGTTGGCTCTACATTCTTTGATGGTTCCTCCTTGTGATCCTCAGCTGCACTATTGCCACCTTGCTTATCCCTTTCACACAAGGCTGTATGATGTCGTTCACCACATTTGAAGCATGTAAACTTTGATTTACAATTCTTCACAATATGCCCAGACCTCAGACATGAAAAACACTTGCCCTTTTTTCTTAGAATTGTTCTCCGGGCTGCCACATCCGTAACCATACTGCATTTAACTGATGCATGTTGTTGATTACAAAAGCTACAATGAGGGCCTGATTCGTTTCCCTTGCCAGTATACAAAGTGGATGCTGTAGTTGGAGATTTTCCCTTATTTCGCATGCCATCTCCTTTTGAAGAGGCAGATGAGGGTGTGCTCATGAATGCACATCTTTCTCTTGCTTCTAATTCGACCTTGAGTGCTGATAACACTTCGCTGACATTCCACTTATCTTTCTCAAATTTCCTGCTGATCAGTAACCTCATTTCTTCAGGTATTTTTGCCAAAATGACTGGGACTAACAGGCTACCATAAGATTCTGATGAAATACCAAGATTCTGTAAGCTTCTAAGATGGGTTTCAACTGTGTCGTACAACTGACGAATCTTTACAATATCTGCCACATTCACCACTGCTTCTTGATTCAACAGAGCCTCCATGTGACTTGACACAATAATTTGGGGTTTTGCAAATCTATCCTTTAACAATTCGAGTGCAGCATCATAATTTTCCGCAGTAAGTGCGAATCCTTCAATCGACGATGCAGCTGGGCCTTTCAACAGGCTTTTCAAATAATTAAACTTGTCGACCTTTGACACGTCGGCATTTTCGTGCACCGCTGCTGAGAAACTGTCCCAAAATGGCTGCCATTCAGTTAATTGATTTACCCGAAAACTCCTTTAATGTCAATTTTGGTAATCTTGCCTTCGGTTTTGAATGAACCTGCATACCCTCGCTTTGCTGACTAGTCGCATTCATGGTACTATTTGCAGTATTTGCGTTTGGAAGCATTCCCACACTATTCAAAGTAAAATCAATCTTAACAAGGCTTCGTGTTATCTGGACTCACCAAATTCGCTGGCCTCGAATATCTCCGTGTTGATGTTTGCATCTTCGACTTCGGCTAGAATAACATCATCCAGCTTCCTTAGAGTTTCCTTCTTCTCAGAAAGAGTTATCTTGAATCCATTTAGTCGTTCTCTTTCAGTCGCTGAATGCTGGTATTCATTCAGGACTTCGTTCACACTTTGAATTGTCTTCGTTGAGTCACAGGGAGCCCAGGCTCACAACATGAAGACAATATAAGGATTTGTATGAAACTTTATCGCAAGTATATATAGTTGAAAACTAATAAGCAAATACAATGTACGTGGACAAAAATCCTGTTAAAATACGTTGGATCCGAAGTGAGGACCTATGCAGCCAAAAATATAAACAATAACGAATGAAAAGTCCGAAGACTACAGCAAAGCTGATATACAACGTAAAAATCTAACACAAAGCACTACGGTTAGCTAGGCCTGACACGAAAAGCGCTCGGACCAGATTGCTCGGACTTTTCATTCGTTATTGTTTATATTTTTGGCTGCATAGGTCCTCACTTCGGATCCAACGTATTTTAACAGGATTTTTGTCCACGGTATTTGCTTATTAGTTTTCTATTATGGATTTTTGTACCGTAGGTCTTATATAGATCCGATCATTCCTGTTGTCATCATTTATAAAGCTGGTCTGGCCAGCATAACTATATCTTTCGCAGGGCACTGACACGGTTTAGTTCAGATTTCCTTGGTTTTTGGCTTTTCGCCACACGTAATGACGTGTGAGCCGATAACCAAGCATTTCTGTTGCTCGAAACTAGATGCTTTTTAGCTCAGTCCGGGTCGATGGTGCAGTGGTACCGAAGCCTGCGTGCTGTTTGCTATGCCATACTGACGAGTTCTAATAAGAACGAAACAGCTGTCTATGGCTGCAATCTGGTCCGAGCGCTTTTCGTGTCAGGCCTAGCTAACCGTAGTGCTTTGTGTTAGATTTTTACGTTGTATATCAGCTTTGCTGTAGTCTTCCGACTTTTCATTCGTTATTATATATAGTTGATGGAAAATGATATCTGTACTCAATAATAAACTGGTTGTTTATTGTGATTCCGTACTCAACAATACAAAACTATAACTCTCAGTCATGAGAAATTCCGTCTTCCCTCTCTCACGAATCTCTGACGTCACTGACCATGCGGTCTAGTGTCACGTGATTTTTCCTGCAACGTTATTTACAACACCTCCCCATCCTTCTCTTTTTGTCCTCGCCCCAATCGCCCTAATCTCCGCTCGCTGCACTCCGATACTCCAGAGCCGCAACGCAGGCTAGCTTTATCTATATATAAGGTGCGCTTCTAGATCTCTGGCTTTACGTATTGAGTCTCGTGAGTAGTATATTATTTCTAGAGGGATAAGTTGCATGTCGGTGTAAGAGTGGTTATACGTCTAGAAAGAAATTCTTCAGATACAGTAGTAGGTTTAGATTTAATGTTAGGCTTGTCTACTGTCCGTCATTCGTTAAATCTGTCTTTGAGGCGTCGCTTTGTTTCACCTATATATTATATGTATTGCAAATGGCAACGATTACATTGTATCACATATATGAGGTTTTTAGTATTAATGTATTACAGGTTATGTGTGAATTAATAAAGCGAGTTGCCTCTTCTAGTTGAAAATGACAATATTCAAGGTATGAAATATACTCCGGAGTTCAAGGAAAGCTGTGAAAGCGAACTCCTTTGGAGAATGATCATCATTCTCCAACAACAAAGACTTCTGATGTGATTGATGTGTAATGATAACAACATCCAGGCCGTAGTAAGGGTCCAGGAGGTTGTCTCTGAAAGCGTGTCTGTCTGGGAAAAAAAACATGAAAAAAGACGAGTACATTTTATAGGCTTCGTTAAATAATAAATAGCCTTTTCCGTACATTAAGCTTTCTTGAACAGTCCTTAGCCCCTGGTCACGTTTCCCTTCCGATACCTTTGTTGATTCCATTGCTGGACCATACACTCCAGCCTATGAAGGACATCAGGTCCATTGAGCGCTAGCCTGCGTTGCGGCTCTGGAATATCGGAGCGCAGCGAGTGGAGATTAGAGGCATTGGGGCGAGAGAAAAATGAGGGGGAAGGGGGTCCCGCTCGCTGCGCTCCGATACTCCAGAGCCACAACGAAGGCTAATTGAGCGCTTGCAAAGAAGATCTAATATATTTGTTAGCTTGAATTCAAGCCTTAAGGGGCACTGTCAACCCTAACAGTCATCAACATTCTGGTAACAATAGTAGAGAACATCTTCTATATGTATTTGTGAAAATTTCATACAATTTGGATGGATGATGGCAAAGATTCATGTGGGATGCCTAATATTGTTGCTAAGATAAATTTATGGCATCTTGAAAGCAGTTCAGTGTAACCAAATTTAAGTTTGTTGTACATGTATAGCACATGTATCTCAATCCACTCGTATCCTTGCCATCATCCTCTTTGAAACTCATTCAAAACATATTAGGACATTCACAGTGTATTTCTTCACTGTTCTAGGGGGTTATTTTTCACGTTTTATTTTACATAACCTTGAAAGTTCAATTGTATTTGCACATATAGCCATTCTTATGACTTGCCAGGCAAGCCAGAAAAAGTAGTAAGGGGATATGCACAACATTGACCAGTTGCACGAGAAAGAAAATATGGATTACATGTATAACTGCTAACAGAAAACTTGAGTTCTCCTTCTATTTATTAAATAACAAACCAGCATTGAAATGGACATTGCCATTTGTTAAATAAGAGTTCCTTGAAAAATCACAATCTTTAGCATTGTTCCCAAAAATGATTTTTACAACCAGAACTATATTACATGTATGACTGGTTGTGTTGTCTGCAACAGTAAAAAAAAAACAGTTCAGGCTCGAACATTTTTTCTCATTTGGTTCCCAATTTCTCAATCAAGTTATCATTTGTTTTAGCCTCCTCCACAAGCATCTCTAACCGAAATTGGGTTCCCTGTGGCAAGGGAGAAGAGACTGAGGTCTCTTCTCCCTTGCCACAGGGAACCCAATTTCGGTTTTCTTTCCAGTACACAAGAGATGCCTTTGGAGGAGGCTACATTTGTTTATTATGTTGTAGCTTCAAGGAGCAATGCTCCTAGGTTTTAATTTTTAGGAGCAAATTACAGTGTAGTATGCAAATACATTAACAGTGGTCATACATGTGCATGTCACACTGTAACTAAATAAGTCACAATTTGCTCTAAACAAATTATTTCAAGCCCATTGATCGACGCTACATAGGATCCATGCCTGAACACAAAGCAGTGCCAGGACTCTTATCTCTTCCATTTACTTTACAAATATTACTGCATTTCATTTGCGAACTTTCTATGCAGAAATGACTTGAACTGTTTCTCTACTTTCTCATGCCCCTTCTCTAATGTACCAATATACTTTGCAGGAACAACTTCACCAACTTTATGCTTTTTACAGCCCATGGGTAAACTAACACTTTCTGGTGCCCTTGGTGTTCAAACCATTCCTCCATCAAAACAAATTGAGCAACTTTGAGTTGACCATAGATGGAACTCACAGGGCTTCTTGTGCTTCTTGGTATTGTGCACATTAAATGCCTCTCTGCTTTTATACATGTTACTGGTCATTTCCAAGAGGTTCACATTGCATGACATTAATTCAACCATAGCAAAGGAACTTTGAGCACGGGCAAATTGCTTAATTGGACGCACAAGAAAGTCCTCAACCCACTCATCTCCTGCTATCTGTCTTCCCTGCTTGCCGTCAAGGTTGACTGTTCTATTTTGCTGGTACATTTTACGGAATGCCACAGGCCACTTAGCTACAGCATTGATGCATTGGGTGAGCGCCTCATCCCGATAGTTGGTTTTACCCACTGGAGCATAAAGAGCAGGGCAAAGCATCCATACCCCTTCTATTGCCACTCCATTGCCATGTCTTATAGCTTCTTTGTACCACCTGGTGATTGGCATAAATTAAGTCATTCACAACTGAAAGGTGGTATGAAAAAACTGCATCCTCTTTTTGTTGTGCAACCCACTTATCGAACTTTAATCAAGAAGAATCCTGTTGTGACATTTGTTCTCCTTTAAACACTCAGCCAGCTCTTTCGGAGTTGGAAAATAATCTCATTTTTTTTAGCCAGGGCAATGGCAGGTAATCCATTAGGGCCTCATCGTTATTATTGTCCTTAAACTTAAGTTTAAAGGTCCCCGGGTTTACAGTTGGCCGCTTCATCACTTTTTCAACCACGTGCCAAAAGCCGCCATGACCAGCTATTCTTGCTATGGATTCATTGATATATCCCCGGTTGTGAAAATCCCAGCCACCAGGTGTGTGGCACCCATAGCGATCTGGGCACTTGTTGGCACAGCCTTGGATTGTCACAGTGTTCTTTTGATCACCGATATTTATTGTCAGATTTCGCGCATAGTTCACGGAGGAAGCAGTCTGTTCCATCTCTTCCTCGGATTGTTCGCCGTCATCAGGTTGAATTCCAGTAGATACGAGGTAATATGGGCTGCTATGGTATCATGTTCTAAAACTTTGCTTCTGACGATATCTGCCATGAATTTATCTCCCTTGACTTTCGTAATTTCCAATGGTGCAACAGTACTGTCATAAAAGCGGTCATTTTCCCTCTCCCTTCCCTTTTGAGCCGCTACGCAGGCTAAGATGCCCCAAGTTCAACGAGTAACGTACTTGGCAGTAGGAGTATGGCCCATGTGTAAGGATAATGTTAAAGCGGTTTGTCCTATGCCATCTTTATCATTAATCAGTGCACCACAACATACTAGGCCTTTCACAAGTCTTGTATCGCCTCTTAGTACAGCGAGATGAAGAACTGGTCTCTCGTGGGAAACCATTCCCCTTTCATTGCAGTGATCTTCTCGTGTATAATATAATCATTGTTATAAACTGATGCTAATTCCCTTAGTGCATCCAAAGTAGCCTTTAAACGTTTGTCGAGTTCATTGTTAGCCTCTTTTATACCAATTTGTTCAACTAAAACATCCCAACTTTCCCCAACTTTCCTCGACTATCGACGCTATGTTTACATTTTCACACATTTTCATGTCAATTCAATGCAAATTCAATGCAAATTCAATGCAAATTCAATGCAAATTCAATGAAAATTCAATGAAAATTCAAAGAAAATTCAATGTCAATTCAATGCCAATTCAATTCAATGCTAATTCAAAGCAAATTCAATGTCAATTCAATGCAAATTCAATGTCAATTCAATGCCAATTCAATGCCAATTCAATGCCAATTAAATGTCAATTCAAAGAAAATTCAATGTCAATTCAATGCCAATTCAATTCAATGCAAATTCAATGTCAATTCAATGTCAATTCAATGCTAATTCAATGTCAATTCAATGCAAATGCAATGTCAATTCAATGCAAATTCAATGTCAATTCAGTGCAAATTCAATCCAAATTAAAAATCGGGATACCTGTTGTAGGTAAATCGCGAACAAGGAGTCTGGTACTGAGCGATCAAACCATGTGCAGTGACGGAAGCCATTTTGTTTTCGAAAGAAGCGCCAAGTGTTGATCAATTGACTACATGCATTATTAATAATACTACTACTTTAAAAATGGAACACAATCTTCGGCAGTTGGTCTCCTGCTTAGATCAAGCATCAGGTTTAGTAACAAGCATTTTAGATAACGAACAAAATGTGGCTACAACCTCTAGATCTGCCTCTACTTCCACAACGAACTCTTAAGTTCTGCTCGTGCGGGCTCTGCCTCCTCTTCACCAGGTGGAATAGGAATTTCAGGAGCATTCCAGACACTTGGTGGAGTGTCTGGAGTTATGAACCGTGCTAGAACCATGATCCAGCAGTCATCAAGGGGCGGCATGTACTCAAGGTTGGGACAACGGCAAAGAGAACGTCTCAGAGGACGGGAATGAATGATATGAATGTATCTTCTCATGCGTTAACCAGAAATAAAAGAAACAAATGAATACAGGCGATGGTCACGTGATCTGAAATGTGACAACATTGAGCCAAGCTAAAGAGGTCTATTTGCATTGCTAGCTTGAAAGCGTAAACTGACGAAAGCAAAAACAAGTGTGAAACCATTCAAAGTGTGCATGTGTACATTATATTGTTGCGCTTGCTATAACATGTTCTTTCATAGAATGTCCTAGCATTTACGCTAGTTTCACAGTTGTGAACCAGTTTTTTTTAGGGGATGATGTCTTATACCCAGTCAGTACTGCAGAGGATTATTCAGTCTTCAGTATATTGAGCTGCAATGTGGGTTTCAACCACGTCTAAAGCTTCGATATAGATATCCGTTCCCATGTGTGTTGAGGACCTTAATGGATCTATTTCCTGATGAATTACCTGCAAAATATTATTTGCATGATCCAAATTAATTGGCGGTACTACTACATTGTTATCGCTGTCTTCGAAGGGGGAAGGCCCTTGAGGATCAAGGCCATAGAACTGTAAGTCATCAGGATTTTCGTCGAGTCCGCCATGTGCTAAAGGATTGTCCTCGTGCAACATTCCATTTAACCACATTTGATAAGGGGACCAATTGTTCGCTGTTCGGATGCCATGATGATTGAAGGCTTCCTGGTACTCGTGAAGTGCTCGGTTGATCCTTGGCATAAACACAAAGTGCAGTGTAAACATATGGACAGGGTTTTCAATGTTAAGAATACCAGAATCCTCCAAAGCATAAAACATAATAAAAACAATGAAGAACACATCCCTCCACAGCCGTTCGATTCTTTGATTATGAGTCGATGGCCCTGCAATAAAGCTACCTCTATTCTCTCCTCTAGCCTCCACCGATAGCATCACAAACTAACACGTTTTCAACACCTCTGTCCACACGGATGCGAGAAGGCCACAGACCACTATCTCTCTCAATGGCATTTATAAAAAGAGATAAAACAGTTCGGGATAGGTTATTGGAGCTGCAATGAAGAAACATAATTCGTCTCGAAAACCCGTCTATGCAGCCATGAACAACGAGCCCCCAGCGTATAAGGGAATGATGCCCATCAAGATGCCACAGAGAATTAGGCCAACACACCTGATACGTCCTCCGTGTGATGGCCATACCCCATCGCAATGCTGAGTTATCTGGATCAAGCCTTGAAATGCTCTCGCAAACTCTACTTCTTTGGACTCGTAAACCAAGGGATCGCAAGTAGCCAACAATGTACGTTTGTCCTGTTGTTGTTCCGTGCCGGCTCATGTATTCTGACACTATTGCATCCAGTTCAGTATCAGACATCAAGCTGAACTCGCTCATAGATTGCAGGCCGAACTCTTGAACCCTCCGGTATACAGTCCATCTCGATACTCCTAATATGTTGGCTATTTTCTGCCAAGAAAAACCAAAGCCCCTAAGGTCCTCTAACATTTCAACTGGAATTTGAAATGATGGTCTTCCGAGTTCTCCTGTGTGCTCGACACTACACTGGCCTTGAGCAATAGTTGTTGGTCGTGTCGATAGTTCCAAAAGTTGCTGTTGTAAGCACACGAAAACGTCAGAAAATGCATTTGAAAGGGACATCCACTCATAATGGTCGTCATTGTCGCTTTCAGACACCGATCTCAGGAAGCTTACAGTCCGATCCATAACAATTATATGCATCTGCAAACTATTGGCGTTGACGTTGTCAGCCTGTAAAACATTTTCTGCTTTATCCAGAACCGATAGTAGAAATTTTGGTAACTCCTCTTCAATATTAAAACTGATTTCTCTTTCTGAATCCATACTTTATCGATACAATTTCCCTAAATAAAACAGCTAGGGAAAAGCAGTGCTTACTGACCTTCGCGTTCCGACATTGAAACCAAAATGGCTTCCTGCAAACTGAATTTCCCTGGCTGGGTACCAGTCTTTTGTGCACGGAATGACGGCATAAGGTGTCCTGATTTTGAACACACAAAACTGATTGACTGGAATTGACATTGAAGTATCGATTGAGTTGCATACACTGACATTGAATTGGCATTGAATTGACATTGAATTTGCTTTGAATTGACATTGAATTTTCTTTGAATTGACATTGAATTGGCATTGAATTTGCATTGAATTGACATTGAATTGACATCGAATTTTCTTTGAATTGGCATTGAATTGGCATTGAATTTGCATTGAATTGACATTGAATTGACATTGAATTTGCATTGAATTGGCATTGAATTTGCATTGAATTTGCATTGAATTGACATTGAATTTGCATTGAATTGACATTGAATTTGCTTTGAATTGACATTGAATTTGTATTGATATTGAAACTTGAGCTTTCTGAATATTGCTACATTCGGCTTGCCATATGCGCGCAGACCAAACTTTACGTTGTACAATACAATACAATACAATACAATAATTTTATTAACGTGGTCAAAAACACTTAGCTATATAAGGGATGCCCCCATGGGAGCAACCCAGCTATTTTACAGGTTTTCTTTTCTTTTCAGTTTTCATAAAAAAATTGATACGTTTATTCAAAAGCTCAGTATTTGAGCACAAGGATACAATACATTGACCACAGGTTACCCAAGGTTTGAAGTCGTCCAAATTAAACATCCAAAACCATACAGATAAACCAGTTCTAGTTAATAAGCTGCAATACCATGTCACTTAAAAAAAATAACTGATTTCATGTACTCACCGAGGCCCACTGTCAGGCATAGCATCCTCCGCAGGCATCTCTTGTGTACCGGAAAGAAAACCGAAATTGGGTTCCCTCTTCTCCCTTGCCACAGGAAACCCAATTTCGGTTTTCTTTCCGGTACAAGAGAGGCTATGTCAGGCATAAAAAAAACATTCTTAAAAGATTAGGGCAAACTAGATACGGTTTCTAGGCAGATTGCTTCGAGCTATATAATTTTACGTAAAACCAATTATACACACTAGAACGGCTTTAAACACGAAGTTTCGGTATAAAAAGGGGAGCCCAGTGGTTCGTTAGTTGTCAGTCAGTCTTTGTGGAGTGAACATCTTCGTGATGCTCTGCTTGAGTGCTCCCTACTGAGTGCTTATCGCGTGAAATTCAAATGAAATACATAAATGTTTAATTTCACATAAGGGCTACAGAGTTCGCAAACAGTCGTATACAATGCATGAACAACTATCTTTCCTCTGGTCACTTTTTTATGGCTTGTTTAATCGCCTTAATAATCAAGCTGATATGCTCGCTTGCTTTCTTTACTGTTCTGCAATTTTAAATTTCGTGCTTCAAAGGCGTGAAAAGAGGAGGAGCTATAACCTATTTATGCTTCCCGGGAAAACAATTTGAATAGTGCAAACATATATTTAGAGTTTGAAGAGATAGTTAAAAAAAACCTGACAGAATGAAGAATGACAGAACTCTGCTCGTAATATTATTGCTACTTTTTATTTCAAAACGCTTTCAGGTATAAATTTTGATTGCGTCCAGAGGTTGTGATGTAAAGCCAGTAAACCAATATGCCATGGTTGTATTTTGTAAAATAACTGATATGTCTGAGACAACATAATAATGTCTTAACCTATGCTATCTGTTTGTTCATTTTCATCGTCAGTTTCATAGTCATATTCTGCAGATTCATCGATAGGACCATCATCCTCATCCGCTAATTCTACATTTGCTTGTCCCCTCAAGATGTGTTCGTACTCCTGTTGTCGTTGCTTATGCTTTTCGAGAGTTTTCATAAATTGTATGCACGATCTAGATCAAAGACTTTCCCTGACCTATTTAATGGTAAATAGTTCTTTCTGTTCCCAGAGGAAAAATGGAACTCATCATTAAATAAATCTAAGTTGCTGGCCACCCCCATAGTCGTACACTGGTTCTCATGAGAGATTGGCAGTGGGTAAATATTACTTTGTTTTTTTGCTAAGCGTGGATAATCCTCATCCACCTCTGGAATATCTATCTTGTATGTTTCTTGGCTTGATTCTCCTGCCTTCGTTAGAAGCTCTTCGTTCGGGGAGTTGCTTATCTCCTCGCTAGATAATGTAACAGTATTCAGTCCCAACTTTAGCTTCCTAAGCAATTCCTTATCTCTGAAGTGCTGCCACCTTTGGTTCTGCTCTTCATTGCATTCTGAGATGAGAAAGAACAAAATAAAAATATTGGTAAACTATAACGATCGACTGTATTTCCTGGAATAGCCACCCCGCTCGAATAATCGACCCTTTTTGAACCAAAAACAAGATTTGACATAATGTAACCTGCATTGCTTTTTGCTGCAATTTATTTGTCTGACATATTAGTAACCTGATAGAATAGCATTGAGGCTAGACCAATGAAACTACTTGGGAGCTTCTCCTAAAAGTCCCATTCAAGTCAAATAAATAAAACCCTACGCTTGAATAACCTGTGATTATCGCGACCACAAACTAATAACCTGATAGAGTAGCATTGACGCTAGAACAATGAAGGCAAACATTTGGTATCTTAACGAAATCACAGGAAAGAATCCGAAGACACGCTAACATTTCATCCCATTGCACGGTCACATGACGTCGATCCTACAGGTGCATTTTAAAACAAGAATGGATTTTCTAAAGCAAAAGATCTGCGAAAAACACTTCAAATGTACACTGACATTCTATGGAACAATCTGGCAGCGCAAGTAAAATTAAAACTGATGGTCGAATGATTGTAAATTGCCAAGTAACTAGCTACTTGACAGAACTTCTCAAGGCTATTTACCTATCCTGATATCTTGGTATGTCAATGTGTGGACATCCTGCTGTGGCTTCGTAGCAGAAACAATGTCTTTGAACAGCTGCTCGAGTCCGCTGATGTTTTCTTGTCGCCATCCTCTTACTGTAAAATCCCACATCTTTCCTTGCTTCAATTTGTCTTTTTGAAGCTTGGAAAGACGCAGGTGCCTCAAGGAGGTTCTCTTCAATTGCATGTTATCTTGATAGGTCAGTATGGGGACATCTTCCCTCGCCCTCTTCGTGATTAGAACTTTGTAATGTTCCAGTTGTTTTTTTTAAACACCAATTCTGGAGAAAAAATGTAGTGATTATATGAATACTGCTTTTCATAGCCAATCGTGTTTAGGCAGTCATCTCAGGATGTTTGGATACATAAATTACTTGTATTTTCTTGTCATTGGCAGCTATGTTTTGAGGATGATACTTACAAAACAGGAAATGACTCTGACAACCCAAGATGATGTAAAACTCTTATCGTGGATGGTCCAGCACCATTATAAGCAGAGGCATAGAAGGCCAAACAGTATAGGGATATCATTCTTGGCTCGCTGATCCCTAATGTCCACGAGAGAAGCTAGGAGATGTATTTCTGCCTATGGTGTTCTTTGTGTTCTTATAAGCATTAGATGAGATCACTAGCTGCTCAATCATATTAGTGATTGTTGGACATTCCTCTTTCATACGATTTACAAGTCTCTGGAATAGACAAGGATCCAGTGTACCCATCAAATCCTGCACCTCCCCATTTCTCAAGTTCAGATTAAACATATCTCTTTTTTTTTTAACTTCATCTCTAATAGCATTCCTTTCAGAAAGTGACAATAAGCCACCAAGAAGTTTTCCTGTACCAACAATGTTGTTAT
The DNA here is from genome assembly GCA_030867875.1 of Actinernus sp. WN-2022. Taxonomy (NCBI): domain Eukaryota; kingdom Metazoa; phylum Cnidaria; class Anthozoa; order Actiniaria; family Actinernidae; genus Actinernus; species Actinernus sp. WN-2022. The sequence goes on along the minus strand of JAOWCC010000577.1, from coordinate 56,694,613 downwards.
ACAGTCCAATGACCTCATCTTGACCGTCAATTATCTTCGTAGCATACTCTTCATAACCATCGATGCTCTTTTGAATTCTTTTAACCTTTTCATGTAGTTCTTCGTTTTCTGCTAACACACTTTTGAGTCATTCCTGCAAATATGAAAGAGAGTTTTGTACGTGACAAAACCTCTCTGAGAAAGTATCTTGGATGTCTATTCCGACTCTCCCTGAGAAAAAAAGTAAAAAGATGATATTTTTGTCTTTAGGCTATTGATTTCTACTCTAGACACCAAACAAGAGCACCCCAGTGTATGCTTCATTTCAGAACAAGTTCTACATAATTTGTCTGATAACAACAGTGCTACCTACAATGGAAAACATCTGTAAAACACAGAATGTCTTACTTTCAAATTTTCAAAAGGATGAGGTACATTGTACAGTAAATGTCAAAGAGTAAATTATTTTGAATTATAGTAAAAATAATGTGTTATGAGTATGTTATTACAGACAATAAAGATGACATGAGCCTTCATATATAATGAAACGAATAATAAAATATAGCAAAAACCGTATACGACAATTCTGTCGGTGGTACGTTGGATCTTGCGGAGAGATCTGATCAGCCAAAAATACTAATAAGTAAACAAGTCCAAGGACTACAGAAAAGCTGATCGAACAACGTATATATTGATAATTCTACGATATTTCGGCTGGCCAAACCAGCCTTCTTCAGGTAGATCTTACAAATGAATATTTCACAATGGCAAGTATAAATATAAAGGCGATTACACAATCTAAGAGGAAAAAGGAAATGACGTAAGTAAAATACGGGTCTACAAGATAACATTAAGTTTCATCACGTTTGTTCATGCCGAGAGGTTCGAGAGTTTTAGCTATGTCGATAAGATATGACTCTCTGGCTTTACGAATAGAGTCTCGCGAAGAATAAATTATTTCTAAGGGGATAAGTTGCATGTCAGTATTAGAATGGTTAGGGCAAGAAAGGAAATGTTCAGAAACTGTGGTAGGTTTAGATTTAATATTAAATTTGTCAACTGCTCGTCTGTGTTCATTAAATCGGTCTTTGAGCCGTCGTTTAGTTTCACCGATGTATTGTAAGCGGCAGCGATTGCATTGTACCATGTATATAACGTTACTGGTGTTACAAGTGATGTGTGACTTAATGAAACGGGGTTTCCCCGGTGGAAGAAAAAGTGTAGCTAACGAGGCCATGATTAATGTAAGGACAAGTGGCACAGGTTTTTCCGCAGCGGAAAGAGCCAGATGGAAGAGCAGGTTCGTTAATCACATTACGTAGTTGTGATTTGACAAGTAGGTCACGAAGGTTAGGGCAACGGCGGTGAGCGACGAGAGGCAGGTTAACAAAAACGTCTTTACAACGATTAGAAGAAAACAGTATGTGAGAATGTTTACGAATCAGTGATGAAATGTTAGGTAGTGCTGGATTATATGTGATGACGAAAGGAATTCGGTTAGAATCTTGTGCATCACGCTTGGCACAAATGACCCTAAAATCTATCACTTTGCTATATTTTCAAAAGTTTCCAACATAGAAGATTGAATTTTTGTGGGATGATGAAGACCGATGACCTAAACAAAATCCGATGATTTTATCTACCGTAGACATCTTGATGACGTCACAGTTACGTCATGTATCCATTTATAATAGGTTTCTCGATGTTTTCAATTACCTTGAACATCAGTAAATTTTATATTTTCGATCTCCCATCATGTCGACAACAAAGAAACCGAAAACCCGAGTTCGATTGGTTAAGAGGGAGAAAAGTTATTAAATTTTGAATTTTGGCAATTTTCCCGCCAAAATTTGGCGGGAAATATTCAATACAGAACCATTTACAAAATAACTTCTTCATTCATCTTTTAGAGTTTAAAATATTTGTTTACGACAATCTAGCAATCAAAAGAGTAAATCGGTACCCACAACCGTATGTTTTTAGAATTTTCAATTTTTGAGAGGAAATACTTTAAAATTCGCAGTGAAAAAGAGGAAACGTCATTATGACGTCATATATTTTTGAAAACGTCTTTTAAAAATAACTATTCAAGTATTTTTCGGGTTTTAAAGAGGAACTGTACTTACTGTACACTGAATAGCCGCAATATGGTCTTTTTTATGTTTCTTCAATTTAGAAAGCATGACTGATGTCAGACCCATGACGTCAGAAAATGTGACGTCACAGGAAACTTCAGTTCTTAATAACTCAGCAAATATTTATCGTAGAGACTTTAAAATTGCGGCAATCAAAAACACATATTTATGTTGTTGTGATAACATGCTTTATTTCAAACGTATAGGTAACGCAGAATTTTACCTTAAAAGGAGTCGTTCGTTATGACGTCACACCAACGTCAATATACAAACGTGTTTGATCCTTAAGACGTTATTTCATTTTAATATTAACATACGAAAATTTCGTTAAATTTGACAGCGAATTAAACAAGATGTGCTGGTTTATATATTTTTGGCTCGCTTTTAGTGATCGATTTTGAGGTAACTTATGCCAGGCGTGCATGTTTAGCCTGTAAAGCATCGTTACGAGAAATATTAGCAGCACGTTGTATTTGTAGATCGAGGAAAGAACGCTTATAACCTCGCTTTAAGAGGTGAGACTTTAATTCATTAGTGCGAAGTTTGAAGGTTTCGTCAGTGTCAGGACGAAACCCTAATACTTGCTCGTGGTTTAACCTTCTTCCCCACACCGCGACACATTAATTGGCCGGAAGTTACAGCCGACATACATGACTTTTCTCGACGTATGCGTTTAACAGAATATTTTCACGATTACAACACTTCTAATTCAAACCAACCTGTTAATCCCTTTCACCTTAAGAGCACTTGGACGCCTCCCTCTGATAGAGACACTGCTTTAAATGCTTTTTTAGATGCTATTAAAACTGAAATTACGGCACTAATAAACCTAATCGCATCTCTGATAATTTATCTAATAGTGAACGTAAAAGCATTCACCGACTTAACCAACGACAAGACATCGTCATCAAACCCGCAGACAAGGGGTCTGGTACGGTGGTAATGGACAGGACATGGTACATAGACGAATGTAATCGACAACTCAATAACCATAAATTTTATAAACAACTCGACGCAGACATCACTAACGACATACAAACACGCATCATATTTTATGTTCAACGTATGCTTAAGAACGGGACTATCAATGTCAAAACCAAACAGTACCTCATACACACCAACGTTAAACCTGGACGATTTTACATACTGCCCAAAATACACAAACCTGGTAACCCTGGCCGTCCCATAGTTTCATCTAATAGCCATCCCACAGAACGCATCTCTGAATTTGTTGATCATCAACTTAAGCCTTTAGTGTCTTCTCTTTCTTCTTACGTTAAAGACACTAACGATTTCCTTAACAAACTTCGCATACTCGCTAAACCTCCAGCTAACGCTATGCTTGTCACTCTTGACGTTTCCTCGTTGTATACTAACATACCTCACAACGAAGGTATTGATGCATGCCGTCACTTCCTTCAAACTCGTAACAACAAACACATTCCTACTGAAACGCTCTGTGATTTAATACGCATGATCCTTACTATGAACAACTTCTCATTTAATAATAATCACTATCTCCAGATCCACGGTACAGCTATGGGGACCCGTATGGCCCCCTCTTTTGCTAATTTATTCCTTGGTAATTTTGAAACTAACGCTCTTTCCAAAGCCCCTTACAAACCACACACTTGGTTGAGATATATCGATGATATTTTTATGATTTGGACGGAGGGCCAAGATCGTTTAAAAGTATTCATCGATTATCTCAACGCTCTTCACCCTACCATTAAATTCACTTCGTCTTACAGTTTCACCGACATCTCTTTTCTCGATGTCACAGTCATCTTTAAAGACGGTAACATCGAGACTGATCTCTACACCAAACCGACTGATATACACCAACACCTTCTCTACACTTCTTGTCATCCTTTACATACTAAAAAAGCTATCCCTTTTAGTTTAGCACTCCGCATTCGTCGCATTTGTTCCACTGACGAAACCTTCAAACTTCGCACTAATGAATTAAAGTCTCACCTCTTAAAGCGAGGTTATAAGCGTTCTTTCCTCGATCTACAAATACAACGTGCTGCTAATATTTCTCGTAACGATGCTTTACAGGCTAAACATGCACAAGATTCTAACCGAATTCCTTTCGTCATCACATATAATCCAGCACTACCTAACATTTCATCACTGATTCGTAAACATTCTCACATACTGTTTTCTTCTAATCGTTGTAAAGACGTTTTTGTTAACCTGCCTCTCGTCGCTCACCGCCGTTGCCCTAACCTTCGTGACCTACTTGTCAAATCACAACTACGTAATGTGATTAACAAACCTGCTCTTCCATCTGGCTCTTTCCGCTGCGGAAAAAACTGTGCCACTTGTCCTTACATTAATCATGGCCTCGTTAGCTACACTTTTTCTTCCACCGGGGAAACCCGTTTCATTAAGTCACACATCACTTGTAACACCAGTAACGTTATATACATGGTACAATGCAATCGCTGCCGCTTACAATACATCGGTGAAACTAAACGACGGCTCAAAGACCGATTTAATGAACACAGACGAGCAGTTGACAAATTTAATATTAAATCTAAACCTACCACAGTTTCTGAACATTTCCTTTCTTGCCCTAACCATTCTAATACTGACATGCAACTTATCCCCTTAGAAATAATTTATTCTTCGCGAGACTCTATTCGTAAAGCCAGAGAGTCATATCTTATCGACATAGCTAAAACTCTCGAACCTCTCGGCATGAACAAACGTGATGAAACTTAATATGTTATCTTGTAGACCCGTATTTTACTTACGTCATTTCCTTTTTCCTCTTAGATTGTGTAATCGCCTTCATATTTATACTTGCCATTGTGAAATATTCATTTGTAAGATCTACCTGAAGAAGGCTGGTTTGGCCAGCCGAAATATCGTAGAATTATCAATATATACGTTGTTCGATCAGCTTTTCTGTAGTCCTTGGACTTGTTTACTTATTATATATAATGAGCCTTCATATATAATATGGACACTTTGATCCGGGAGGTGGGGGGGGGGGGGGGGGGGGGGGTCATCAAATGTGGACCTCATTTAAGAGTAGTTTCATGTTAATTTTGATACCCCATTTTAGAATTTGTTTAGCATTGTAATTTTTGTACGAGGGGTCTCCAGTTAAAACCGGTCACTAGCTATGCCGCTGCACTTCAGTACTATCATATCACAAGTTATGAAGCTCTTCTTATGGTAAATAAAGGAGTTTATTGTTAATAAAATTACCTGTGGCAGGGGTTTCCTCTGATGTATTGCTTTCATCACAAACCTGTACAATATTATAGTTGGCCAAATTGCAGTTTTTCGGATATTTACCTTCTGTCTTTTCGCACCACCTTCATCTTCATTTACTGGTAAAGCCTCTTGGGAGTTTCTTTCTGGCATTTGTTGAAACAGTGAGTTCCAGGGTTTTAGCTGGGGGGAATGTGCTCCGGCTTTGTCCAATCTTGGTGTGTGTTTATTGGTACCTTTTAGGGGTAAAAATTCAGAGTGTCCAACCATCCCGTTTTCGTCGGGATTATCCTGATTGTGCTTGAAAATCCCGAATCCTGACGCAACCTCGGTCGGGATAGGATAAATCCCGATTTTGAAGATCTGCTCCCACGAGCAAAGAGCCCAGAAAGATATTTTCGTCAAATTCTCATAATACTTGAATAAATATCGGATTTCTTGATTTTTTTCTCGGTGAATATGTCTGAGGAATTACGAGAATTTTATTGCAATATTTTTTTTTATGGAAAACAAGCCTAAAATGACGATCAATTTACCGACCCTGAGAGTGCTGGAAATGGTGTTTCAGCTAGGGCCTCCAGGTTTAACCCCCCCCCCCCCCCCGAAACCCTAACCCTTTGGCGCTCACTAATTTCCCCTACAATTTAAATCCCGATTTGGGAAGGTCCAGAGGTTGGACACTGAAAATTAGCTTGAGCCACGCCCATTTTAGTACCTCTGGTGGAAACGAAAATTTCCGACCAGCATCCCCTCCCTTTATATATGGGAGTCGCTCCCCCGGGATGAAGACACCGGGAATGGCCCAAGTCGACGGAGACTTGGGGCCATTTAAGCCTCTGGCTTTGGCCTGCCTTCTTTCTTCTTGTTAATAAATTGAATTGAGACGAGCATCATTTTCTGGGGTGGCGCAGTGGTTAAGCGCTTCGCCTCTCACATCTGTGGCCCAGGTTCGATTCCTGGACGCGGCGCCATATGTGAGTTGAGTTCGTTGGTATCTCGCTCTTGCTCTGAAAATTTTTCTCCGGGTTCTCCGGTTTTCCTCCCTCCTCAAAAACCAACCAAAATTCCAATTCGATCCTGGAGTTTGTCGGAATACTTAAACCCAACTCTAAGACACTTACCCTTAACCTGTATCTTCGACGTAAAATAAACCATTTATTTATTATTTATTTATTTATATTTCATTTTCCGGACGAAGTCTGTCAAAATGGCGCTGACAGAGGAATAGTGTTGAAGCTAATCTTCCATACCTACAGGTATCTGTAGTGCTTAAACTTCCATGGCAAGTACAAGAATAATGCCGTGTCTTTGAGCGAGCACACGGCATGTTACGAAATGAAAAAAATCATGACCGTAATAACTCGCACTCGCTTTCACGACGAGTGTGCCTTTTGCTTCGTCGGGTTTATATCGTGTGCAAGCTCCGTTTTTCTTGTACACAATATATTTTACGGAAGTTATTGAACTAAGTCGTAATGAAGTATGGAGGCTAAGTATTGTGTTTCTTGGCTTAGTCTTGGGGTTTTCCAAGGCATGTACAAAATACGAAAGTTATATTTTGAATCTGCCGGCGTTTCTAATTTATTGCGAATAACCGCTGACTAGCAAAATAAGTGATCGCATCGGCAAAAACGTATTTCCGTACCACGGCTGGTCTTTAGGGGTGACACGCTTGGTCGGTCCCAACCGCTTCATATTTGGCAGGCATCTCTTTCTTCTTTCCTTTCTCCCCCCTTCCCCTCCCCACTTCTTCGCCTCAGTCTCTTCTCCCTTGCCACAGGGAACCCAGGGAACCCAATTTCGGTTTTCTTTCTTTCCGGTACACAAGAGATGCCTGCGGAGGAGGCTAAGGAAGTAGTTGCATTCAATTCATAAAATGCGCAGTCTTTGTGATATCCTGTTGCTGTGATTAAAATACGGCACTCTTTGAATTGCAGGGCACCAAAAATGTATTTTGTGGTGGACAAGGCTAGTTTAATTCGAGTTTGTATAACTGTGGTGATATTATTGTGCGTAAAATGCGACGAAATACGGACACAAGGCGAAGGTGAGTCGGGCATGTCCATGCTTAATACTTCTCCTTCGTGTAATTTTTAATGTTTTATATTGGTACTTTGTCTTTTGGTTTACATTCGTTGTTTTATACTCGAAGAATGCTAAATATATTAATTAACTTGTAAACTATTCAAGAGAGAGTATGGATATTAAGATTTGTTGTTATTTCTAGGTGCTCAACCGGCTGAAAAAGTACGGCGGATGTTGGACGGATTGTTTGAGGTTGTTCATCCACAACAGTTCTTATCTCAAGGACGATGGCGACGATCGATCGATACTCAAACCCAGGGCCAGGTCTGTTTTTTCTCTTCCTTTCATCGTTTTTGATTAAACAACTTGATTATTACTGGAAACATTTTTTTCTGTTCGCAGACTGAATCCCAATGTTAAGCCCGAAGGGGGAGGGGGAAAAGAGATGGGGATTTGACATTTTCTCCCAAAAAAAATCCGACATTTTGAAAGAGGTGCAAACATGGCACAAAATACAGTGTTTGTATGGGAATCCAATGCCAAATTATTTCCGTAAAATCGAATTTCTGAGATATTTACTGTCTACAAACTTTAGATACCAGGTAAAAGATTAACTGATCAAAATTTGAGAGATGTAGCTGTGCTGGGAAGCATGCAATCATGTGTTACAGACACATGTATGGAAAACTGAAAAACGAGTTGACGTCTGCGGGAAAATTTACAGACAAATGTATGAAAAACTGAAAACACAATTGCATGCTTCCCAGCACAGCTATATCTCTCGAATTTTGATCAGTTAAATCATTTATCTGGTATCTTAAATAAAGATTTCAACGAGGTGAAGTGAAATTTCACTTGCAAAAGTGATATATCCCCTAAAAGGGAAATTTCACTTTCCTTACGTGAAATTTCCCTTTTGGTGAAGTGAAAGAGGTGGTATTTCACTTCACCAAAAGGGAAATTTCACGTCACCAAAAGAGAAATTTCACATGAAGTAATATTTCACTTCACGACAGATGAAGTGATATTTCAATTCATCTGAAAGGGATATTTTGACTTTCGTGGTGTTTATCTTTCCCAGCGCACACTAAAAAGAGCGAGCTGCTGAGAAAGCAACATTACAGACAAGACGGACTTAAAGGGGCCGTCTCACCCACAGTGCTTAGCGCGCTCACATAGCATAGCGGGATGCCATCGAAATCCAGAGTTTTATGGTAGTGGTTTTAATCTTCTCTACATCTCTGCCATCCTTCCAGCTATCGTCAAAAAAATCATACTAGGTTGAACCTTTTTTATTGCTCTTCCTATTGAACCTCTTATTTAAGTGTTTTAAATTAGTTGGTCATGCAAATTTTAGTTTTATTTCAGGTGGCCGGTAGTTCTCTGATGGTGCCAGTCTCGTTCGTCCTCAACGAAAGGAAACAATTGTCCGTTTGTGTCCACGATTTCCACTTACAACATGGAGAAGCTATTCTGACCATTAATCTTTATATGTAAAGATATATTAGCGCTTAGTTCGAGTATCTACTGTCTTTGAGCCGATTTGGCGAATCCTGGCTGGTTTCCAGTTACATGTACGTGACTACAATTTGCAACAGAACTCCACTTGAAGAACAGTTTCCTAAAATCATTTTCAGGGCTTTGGCGTTTAACTTGTGGAAACAGGCCTCTCTCTGGTTTCGAAGGGCGGAATTCGGGCTTTTAGACAGTGATTTAGCCGAGATTTTCGGATTGACCAGGTTGATCATTTGAAGTTGATATATAATCGCACGAAATTTGACAAACAAAGCCGCCGTGACCACAGGCAGCCCAAGCTCAAGTTACGAGCTCAAGTTACGAAAATATAAGGGTTTGTATGGGAGCGTAGCGAAGTCCGTTTACAAGCCAGAAATACTGTAAAATATTTGAATAAAATGACTTACCTTGTCACTGTGATGTCTTCTGTCGTGTTTCTCTCCTTGTTGGGTGGTTTTAAGCTGATTTCAGCCGGGTTTTTCTTTTAGGAGCTCTTTCCTAAAAGAAAAACCCGGCTGAAATCAGCTTAAAACCACCCAACAAGGAGAGAAACACGACAGAAGACATCACAGTCCCAAGGTAAGTCATTTTATTCAAATCTTTTACAGTATTTCTGGATTGTAAACGGACTTCGCTACGCTCCCATACAAACCCTTATATTTTCGTAACTCGAGCTCGTAACTTGAGCTTGGGCTGCCTGTGCCGTGACTGCATGATAATAATTTCCTATTCAAGCGAGCTGTTATTCGTGACTATTCTCTCTTGGACTGGTTCTCTGGCACCAGCAACGAGATTGCCTGCTATCAGATGATCTCTCTCTCTCTCTCTGCAGGGAAAAATAAAACCGAGGGGAGGAACCTCTCTTTTCATAATTATTAGTATTCTCTGTTTATAGTACTGACGACAGCCGGTTCAGAAGCGACGGGTGAGCGGTAAATATTATAGTCAACAAAATATTATCGGCAGTGAAACTCCGCTTGGTTGACCCGAAAAGAATTGAGCAATTTCCTAAAATCATTTTGAGGGCTTCGGCGTTTAACTTGTGGAAACAGGTCTCTCTGGTTTCGAAGGGCTTTCACACAGTGATTTCGCCGAGATTTTCGGATTCACCAGATCGATCAAAGTTTATACTCGCACGAAATTTGACAACAGAGCCGCCGTGATAATGATTTCCCATTGGAAGGAGCTGTAATTCGTTTACTGTTCTCTCTTGAACTGGTTCTCTGCTACTGCCAGCAACGATATTGCCTGCTAGCAGATCTCTCTCTATCTCTCTGTCTCTCTCTGTCTCTCGCTGTCTGCAAGTAAAAATAAAACCGAGGAGAGACTGAAATCTCTTGCTTTCATAATTATTAGTATTACCCGGAGAGAGTGTTCTCTGTTTATAGCAGCGACGGGTGAGCGGTAAATATTATAGTACAGCCAAGTACTGCTGTATAACACTTTGTTGACTTCACATTCAACTTGTAAGGTACTATTAGTTTCATCAAGGTCATCCATGTTCAAATCAAAATTATCATGTCACCAACATAAAGAATACGCTTAGTTCGTGAGGTTCCCGCCGTGAACAAGGGGTCAAAGTCCCGGGTATAAACAATAACAAAAGCACGCTAAGCACTGTGGGTGAGACGGCCCCTTTATCTCTGTGTTACTTCATCGTATCATAGCCACCTTTAGAAATAAAATCCAAGGTTTTGCGATGTTTTCAATGCGCTACAAGTTTAATTATTGGGAACGCAGGCTGCTCTAAATTCACTGCTAACTCGTTCACAACGCGAGAAGCCGCTTTAACGAAATAGTCATTTTCAAAGTTCTTCGTAACATTGCATCATAGCCGCATAGCCGCCTTTAGAAATAAAATCCGAGGTTTTGCGAGGTTTTCAATGCGCTAGAAGTTGAATTATTGGGAACGCAGGCTGCTCTAAATTCACTGCTAACTCGTTGAACAAGGACATTATTCACAACGCGAGAAGCCGCTTTAACAAAATCGTCATTTTCAAAGTTCTTCGTAACTGCATCGCATCATAGCCGCCTTTAGAAATAAAATCTATGCATCTCGAGCTTTAAAATGATAGGTTTTGTGCGGTTTTCAATGCGCTAGAAGTTGAATTTTTGGGAACGCAGGCTGCTCTAAATTCACCGTTAACTCGTTGCACAAGAACAATGCACAACGCGAGAAGCCGCTTTAACGAAATAGTCATTTTGAAAGTTCTTCGTAACATCGCATCATAGCCGCCTTTAGAAATAAAATATATGCATCTCGAGCTTTAAAATGATATGGTTTGTGAGGTTTTCAATACGCTAGAAGCTAGAAGTTGAATTATTGGGAACGCAGGCTGCTCTAAATTCACCAATAACTCCGCTTTGCACAAGAACGGTAATAGTGAACAGTCACGTACCAAAGTTGTTGTCGGTAGGTTGTCGGTAGATTGTCGGCCGACAACACGCCAACAACCTACCGACAACTACGCAAATCCCACCGACAATCTACCGACAACCGCAAGAAATCGGCCGACAATCTACCGACAAGTAATAAGCTTATGTGTATCTTCTAAGACAAGATATTGACGAATTTACCGACACTTAAAACTTACCAACAAGTAATATGTGTATCTTCTAAGCTTGTTTTCAGACCCAAAAGTGAAGAGAAAATACAAGATATTGAAGTTTCAATGTTAGTTTCGTCTAGTATCTGTTGTTGGGCGCCATTTTGGGATCAGGTGTTATACTTTGCCTACAGGTTTTGGAAGGTGGCGTCTGAGTAGTCCCGAATCATGTCCTTTTTACGTACATGTGATGATTTTGATTGACAGCTAGTAACCTGTATGTATGGGTAACCTGTGGAAGGTTTGTGTGCGTGGAAGACTTGGAACGAGTAAATATTAAGCAAAATGGTGGAACTTTGAGAGACCAGCAATGCGAATGACATATTTTGAATCTTTTATTGTAATGATACGGTAAGCATAAATTCTAATACATATTCTTGGCCAGAATCATTTTAAACGCTGCCTCGCATCATGGCTAGCTGCCTCGCACTTTGTGTAAACCCACATTTTAACGTAACTCCTAAGTCTCAACTTACTCAAATGTTAACTTTTATTCAATGTTTTGATCTTTGCTCTTTTTAAGAGCCACCAAATTCAATAAAGTTTATTTTCAAAGTTCTTCGTAACTGCATCGCATCATAGCCGCCTTTAGAAATAAAATCTATGCATCTCGAGCTTTAAAATGATAGGTTTTGTGAGGTTTTCAATGCGCTAGAAGTTGAATTTTTGGGAACGCAGGCTGCTCTAAATTCACCGTTAACTCGTTGCACAAGAACAATGCACAACGCGAGAAGCCGCTTTATCGAAATAGTCATTTTCAAAGTTCTTCGTAACATCGCATCATAGCCGCCTTTAGAAATAAAATTGGGAACGCAGGCTGCTCTAAATTCTTCTAGCGCATTGAAAACCTGGCAAAAGATAGCATTTTAAAGCTCGAGATGCATAGATTTTTTTTCTAAAGGCGGCTATGATGCGATGGGTAATAGTGAACAATCACGTACCAAATTTTCGGTCGTTAGGTTGTCGGTAGGCTGTTGGTAGATTGTCGGTAGGCTGTCGGCAGGTTGTCGGTAGACTGTTGGTAGGTTGTTGGTAGGTTGTTGGTAGATTGTCGGTAGGTTGTTGGTAGATTGTCGGTAGGTTGTTGGCAGATTGTTGGCCGATTTCATGTGGTTGTCGGTAGGTTGTCGGTGGAATTTACGTAGTTGTCGGTAGGTTGTTGGCGTGTTGTCGGTACTAGACGGTAGGTTGTTGGTCAATAATCTGCCTTATAAAGCTTCTCTAAAATGCTTCAAACGATCATGTACATGCTTTTACACTTTCAGGACTTTATGCCACCTGATTTTTTCCTCGATGAAATTGATAAACACGGCAATAAACTGGCTTCACATGGACTTCACACGGGCAGCCATCTTAAGACCGCCATCTTGGATGTAACGTCATACTCTGCTGTAGACTGGTCTCGAGTCACATGGCTAGCAATTTAGCTGTGGCTTACCTTAAGAATTGGAACGACAAAATAACAATAAATTTTGATTTGCATGTGTTGTTTTGTCAAAAATGGCGCAACTTTTGTCATGTTGCGAAATCTTTTCCGCACTCAACATTTTGGGATGATTGTCAAACATTTTGGACTAATAAAAGAATTTAGTCAACAAAATGTCGCTAGTGCAGATCGGCCCTTATACTTACAGTTAAATACCAGTTCAGTTAATGAACACAAGAAGCAAATAGGCAATTTACTTTATTGTGCAACGAGTTAGCGATCAATTTAGAGCAGCCTGCATTCCCAATAATTCAACTTCTAGCGCATTGAATACCTCGCAAAACATATCATTTTAAAGCTCGAGATGCATAGATTTCTAAAGGCGGCTATAATGCGATGTTACGAAGAACTTTGAAAATGACTATTTCGTTAAAGCGGCTTCGCGCGTTCACTACTGGAAGGGAAACATATCGGAAACTCATATGACGAACATATGGCGTGCGTACATTTTGCAAAACTCACAAAATCTACAATTTTACCATATACAAGAGCAAACATATGACAGGCATATGACTGACACACACAGAAAACATATGACAAACATATGTCTGAAAGAAGAAACATATACTATATGAATTGCAAAAAGTTTACTTGACAGCACATATGACAAAAACATATGACAGGAATATTCAGTTCAATAAACATATCACAATAACATCACAATAACATATGACTTACCAGAAGCATATGAAATGTCAAAAATTTGTTGTTGGCAGCACATATGACAAAACATATGATAGGATGATCAGTTTAATAAAGTACCTAAATACATAACATATGACAGTAGGAACATGTGACTCCAAAAAATATTCACTATTCTTGCTGGCAGAACATATGACAAAACATATGTACTGTTTAAAACACGAACAGCAGTGTTTTATCAAGTTTAAAAATTCGAGGGCGAAGCCCGAGAATTTTTAGACTTGATAAAACACGTGCTGTGAGTGTTTTAAACGGCTTCAAAAACGCTTCAAAAATGCAATGAAAGAAAGACGCACATCTCAAGGGAATGGTTACTTATTGAACCTTTGTATTCACAACGCCATGCAAAATATTCGAGTAATCACCGCCTGCAATTACGAACATCTCAAGGGAATGACATGAAAAAATTACCATACTATGTTGTTTGAAGCGGCGTTTCGCAATGAAGGATTTGGTGTCGTGGTTTACCTCGATAAAGTTTAAGACTTGGAAAGCGATGTGACTGACATGACGGCAGACTCTAAATTTTTGACTCCGGCACAAACTATGTAAGTTTAATGTACGTTTTTATTATTTTACGGCTTAGAGTTTGGTTTAATAATTGGAACTAAACAGTGGCTCGGTAAACAAGTAATGCGGGTAGTTGGATAACTTCATTTTAAAAATATTATCTGTGTATCTCGGTAGTCTGCTGATATTAGTAAATTTAGTGCAAAATTTATTATCTAGGTACCTTATGTTCCGTGTACTTTTTGTTATCTTTGGGTCTTTATCAGTGAATTCTTAATTAGGATGAAACTTTATATTAAATTTCATGTTCATTGGTATTCTTTATATAAAACGTTCATCCTAATTAGCAATTCAATGAGAAAGCTGAAACATCAATAGAAATTCCATTGTCTCAATCATTAACCCCGTTTCCCCCTGGGACAGAATTCAAATCCCTCCGCGGGCCCTTTTAGTATGATGAGATTTATCAGGTATAAAGGAGCATGCACGTGACTGATTTGCTTCATCTGATTGGACAAAATGATCATTAATTATTCATGAGTTTTTGAAGAATATTTAATATTCATGAGATGATAAACATATGGCAAAGCAATTTGATTATGTAACATATGACTTATAAAACATATGATCTGGTAGGATTTCTTTTTAATCTATATGAATAAGAAACATGACACTTAATGCAGTATCTTGGGTAAACATTATTAATAATCAAATAAATACTATACATGTGTATATATACTTCAAAAACTCATGAATAATTAATGAGCATTTTGTCCAATCAGATGAAGCAAATCAGTCACGTGCATGCTCCTTTATACCTGATAAAATCTCATCATTCTAAAAGGCCCGCGGAGGGATTTGAATTCTGTCCCAGAGGGAAACGGGGTTAATGATTGAGACAATGGAATTTCTATTGATGTTTCAGCTTTCTCATTGAATTGCTAATTAGGATGAACGTTTTGATATAAAGAATACTAATGAACATGAAATTTTATATAAAGTTTCATCCTAATTAAGAATTCACTGATAAAGACCCAAAGATAGCAAAAAGTACACGGAACATAAGGTACCTAGATAATAAATTTTGCACTAAATTTACTAATATCAGCAGACTACCGAGATACACAGATAATATTTTTAAAATGAAGTTATCCAACTACCATTACTTGTTTACCGAGCCACTGTTTAGTTCCAATTATTAAACCAAACTCAAAGCCGTAAAATAATAAAAACGTGCATTAAACTTACATATTTTGTGCCGGAGTCAAAACTTTAGAGCCTGCCGTCATGTCAATCACATCGCTTTCCAACCAAATCCTTCAAGTGCAGGTTCTTCTTGCATTGCGAAACTGAACATAGTATGGTAATTTATCATGTCATTCCCTTGGGATGTTCGTAATTGCAGGCGGTGATTACTCGAATATTTTGCATGGCGTTGTGAATACAAAGGTTCAATGGCTCATTAAGTAACCATTCCCTTGAAATGTGCGTCTTTCATTCATTGCATTCTTAAAGCGTTTTTGAAGCCGTTTAAAACACTCACAGCACGTGTTTTATCAAGTCTAAAAATTCTCGGGCTTCGCCCTCGAATTTTTAAACTTCATAAAACACTGCTGTTCGTGTTTTAAACAGTACTTAATATATATTATCTTAAAAGTGTTTTCTTGAAAACATTATTGTATGATTTTTTTAAATAATAAAACAGCAGTAGTCCACTAGCCCGGGACTAGTAAAAAGTGCAGCTGGGCTAGTAAAATGTGATATCCACTAGCCACAGGGCTAGTAGGTGTTGAGGTAAAGGATTATTATTATTGAAAAAAAAAATATATTTCAAAAACTAAAAGTCAGTCGCGTGCCAAACGTGCAAACGTTCTGTTGAAGATGAAGGACTGGAAACTAGTAGACCCCAGGGCTCATCACGGGGATTCCATCACGGACAGGCTGCCATCTTGACTGTGCATTCGCGAACACATTGTAAATAAACCCTGATCAGTGCTGGAGTTGGCTGTGGGCTAGTAACTTTTAACCATCACTAGCCCAAGGGCCAGTTAGTAAAATAGTTGAGGTCGAGCACCGATATATGTTCAAATGATTACTTTTATCAGTCGAAGATCGACTTAACTTTAGAGATCGACAAACCCATGTCCAGTACATACTTCGGGAGTTCGGATTTCCGACTCTGGGATTGGGAAGTTGTTTGAAGACTTCTTCTTGTTTTGTCGCCATTTAGTAACTCTTGGTTTCAACTGATCGACATCGATCCTCCATGCATGGACGGCGCTTTCCCCAAGGCAAACGACATGGAATTCATTACTCGGCAGGCCTTCGGCCGGCACGAGTCTTAAATCGCAAGTGTTTTTCCTTTATTACTCGGGCCAGGCCTTCGGCCGGCACGAGTCTTAAATCGCAGAGTGTTTTTCCTTTATTTTTTATTATTATTTTATTTTTTATTTGTGTCGAGTTTTGGCGCCGTCGACCAATCAGATTTCGACTGGTCACGTGACACGTACGTTGCGCCAGCCATCTGACATGTGAACAGTGGACAACATTTTCAGGTTTTCTAGATATCGGCGAGTGGGAGTTTTGACTTAGCAAAACCTATAATATCAGCTTTTTTTTGTGTGTAAACCAAAGGTTCCTTCATGTGCAATACCAAGATTTTGGCAATCACTTTATGTAGGACGACACGAATTTTTACCAAAAATACAATAGAATACAACACAATACAATTCAATACAACAATAGAACGCAACACAATACAATACAATATAATACAATTTGGTAGCAATTCGTGTCGTCCTACATGAAGGGTGGCCCGGACTTTTGTCTTTTCTAAAGCTGAGAGGTGTTTCACGGGCTTTGGACGGGAATTTATCACATATTATGCGACATGCTTTAAGATACACACGTGACAGTCCGCTCTGCGATCAACACTGACTATTAGGCGTAGTCCACACGAGCAAGTTTTCCTTGACAAGTTTTCCCTTGACAAGTTTTATTTGCTCGTGTAGACGACGAAAAATGACAAGTTTTGCCTTGACAAGTCTCCTTGTTGAAAAACTGGCGTGCCAGTTATTGAACAAGGCAACTTGTCAAGGAAAACTTGTCAAGGAAAACTTGCCAGCTTGTAAATGTAAGTAGCCGCTAATCTGAACATGATAACCTTTATACCAATTGACTGTCGTTGTGTTGTTATTTATTGTTATTAACCTCTCGAAAGTATAGTAGAAATGACCCGATTTCTCAGTTCTCTGACTGACAGGGGCTTTTTAAAATATTATAATTTATATGCATGCGCATGTATTTAAATGTTTATGAATTCGGGAACGAAAATCTAGCATGCAGTGAGTGAGTATAAACTGAGTAAGTAATCTGAAATGAAGATTTTTTCAAACGATCGGTAAATGACTCTGATGTGGAAATCGCGTATTTATCTGTGGCGTGTATAACACAATTATTGACTTTTTATTTTGTTCTATTTCTCGGCTCTATTTACACTTGGCCTGTACCTCTTTGTATTTGATTATTATCTCTGGGTTCAGGCATTCTACAGTGTATTATTTTAATGGTTTTTTAGAACTGACATAATGATATTATGTATAGAGTAGTGTATTTATCATTATTGCAAGTTTATAAAATAAACTAAATTTGGTCCAGAACTGAGAGAGTATACTTACATGCAAGTGGCATTCTTTCTTTTCCTTCCCCTTTCTTGGTACCATTATATATCCATGCAAGCTAGATCTTGTTTCAGTGTTTTCCATCTGAGGTGGTCCTGGCTTAAGGTTACCGGATACCTTCAGGGTGCGTTTCCAGTCAAAATTATGTAGCGCCTCGAGGAAACATCGTAGATAAATCATTCATGTATCATTTTAAAGCTTATAAAATTGGCTACAAGAATACATAAAAAGTTTTGAGTTCTTTGAAAATCTCGAATTTTCCGCCATCCCGTTTCACCGATCTAGTGAGATGGCTTTCAGAAGCTCCGACTGCGAAAATATTTTAAAGTTTAAAAATCTGTTTGCTTTGTCGTATTTCAGAGGAATCGTATTACAAAAGGGTGTCGGGGAATTTCTAAATTCGATTTAGTTCAAAAGTTATCATGCTTCTCGTTCAAAGGCGAAAAATAGTCCGAGTAGATATGCGGGAAACGTCGTCAAGAGCTCTCTTTTTAGAATTTCCCAATTCGCCGACAAACTTTTGCAGCGGAGATATCAATTGACATTTTGTGAAAATTTTGCACAAATCGAATAAATTTCTCTTGAGTGGGAGCTTTTTTAAAACTCTATTTTGATTGAAAATCGAAAGCGAGAAAATTGCACTTCAAAAAATTTACCCGTCTGTCGTGCGTGAATCTGAAGCCCCGCCTCTCCAACAATTAGCAAGCTCTTAGCCCATCATTTCTCATCACAGTTCAACTATCTGTCAAGATTTCCCGCCAATGTTGATTTCCGATCAAAGCTACACGCCGCATCGAGAAAATGTTTGTTCTCTTTTGTGTGACTTGACAGCGGTAAGAGTCGGCTGGTTTCCCAAGCTAGAAAAATGGGAAAGACAAAAAGACCTCGAGGGGCGAAACCAAGGTGAACACCTATAGAGACGCCTTCGATGCCAGCATAGTTAGTAGAGGAGACAGCGATTTGCAGGCATCTGAAACTCCACGGCGAAATCGTGGTTCAACCGATTCAGGGTCACCGTCAGACTACGTTTCGATCTAAGCTTTCTTGGAAACAAATATTCTCTCGGCTGGCTCTTATCAATTCTTCTTTATGTTCTGATGTGGATCACTCGGCACTCTGTCTGAAAGTGAAAATACGAACGCTTGTCGGGTTTTGCGAGGACTCGTTTGTGTTTGGCCTCGTTTTGCTTTTCTTTTTTCTTTGTTTTTCAAGCTAAGGGCATCCTGCTTGCTTTTTGTAAGATATAAGGCCAACAACCGATGGAATTGTGGAATCGTGTGTGGAAAAACTTTCAATAAACGTAAACATTGGTATATGAAATGAATTTAATATGTGCCGATAGCTATTCCCCACACCGTCGTTACGGGCGAGTGAGCACTTGTCATGTGTTTATTGATCTGCTGCCAATCAAAAAGAACATTTTACTTCCGGTTAAAAACTTCCTTTTGGTATTTCTCCGTTAATATTATTTTTTATTGAACGGAGTTTTGGTATATGAGACACTACTACTAAAACTACATTTCTGTGCGAGAAAAATATTTTCCCATCTTTTTCGTTTTGAAGGTATCCGGTAACCTTAAGATAACCCTAAGGTTACCTCAAGGACCTACCTTCTCATCATTGTATTTCTTATTATGCCTTATTACTCGTATACATTTCCATCATCTTATGAGAAAATAAATGTAATTGTTGTTGTTGTTCCTCAGTTCTTGGCGTCAGCATCGTCACTTTCGCTCGGTCACGATCAGGAGTACGAGTACTTTTAAGAATTATTTGGGAATGAAAATTAATCTTGCCCAATGATAGAAAAAAATGAGTGGACATTGCATGTTTCTTTGTGGCTTTCCATTATAAGTTTCAGTCTCCTTCAAGATGTAGAAAATGAGCACTAGCACAGTGGCAACTCACTAATACTAGAAAATGGTGGTCTGTAGTTTACGCCCCCAATCGAAAATATTGTATTGAGAATTTAGCCTGAAATTCAGCCGTCTCCACTGGTTTGTTATTGAGAATTACAAATGGATGACTTTATTATTTTCACATGTAGAACGACATTACCTAACTATTCACAATGAATAGCAACATTGTGGAATTTAATGTTCTAAATTGCTTAATTTATTGTAGTCGTACTGCACCTGATATAATTACAATGCATCAAATTTGAGTGACTCGATATCGTGCAGACTACATGTACTAAAATAACCATTGCACTTCAATCAACAAGGGACAATAATATTGAAAAGAAAGTAATATTAAACTACAGAATTGAAGGAAATTATGGCTGAAATGTACATGCACAATATGTGTATGTGTGTTGTGTGTGTATTATGGCTCTATCATTTCAAACCCCCCCCCCCCCCCCCCCTAACCCTAACCTACAGTAAGCCCCCCCCCCCGGCATACCATAACCCTAACCTAACCCCCCCGGCATACATGGGGCATTTGCACATTGACATTTGACAGACAAGAGCATCAGTAGAGAACCAATTCTCTGGCTACTCTAGCACAAACCATGTTGACACAAAATTATGCTAGAACTCCATGCAGTACATGCTATAAGGCCACTCAGGGCCTCTCTAAAACTATCAGATTTTTTTGAAAAAATTACAACCATTTGCAAGCAAGCGTTTAGTGTAAACTTTTTTGTCTGTTGTTTCAAGTTTGAAACGCATAGTTTACTAATTACGCGGCGACGTTTGGCGTGTGATCATGAAGTCTGAACTTTTAACCGCAAAATGTCAAAGTTTGACAGCTCCTATCTATAGGTTTTGTCATGCAAAACATAGCCTTTTGTCATGCAAAACAACTTGTTTCGCGCGGGAAAATAGTTTACATTACAGGAGCTGTCAAACTTTGACATTTTGCGGTTAAAAGTTCAGACTTCACACGTCAAACGTCGCCGCGTAATTAGTAAACTATGCGTTTCAAACTTGAAAAAACAGGCAAAAAAGTTTACACTAATGCACTAGTCAATTGAACCCCGGCCCTCCGGCCCCCCGACCCCCGTGACACAGCGGGACATTAACGGGGACATGGCCGTGGAATAACGCACATTTAACGCTGCATTTTTCCGGTGGAACGGGGAAAGTAACGATTTGCAAAATTTGCGGGGATTTTAGCGGTGGTTGTAGTGCCAGCCACGACAGAGCGGGACTGGGCCCGAGCATCAACAACGTGTATCAAACATGGCGGAAGCTAGGGACACGCAAAAATCGTAGTTAATTTAAACAAGTCCTGGGTGTTCCCATCAGAGGCAGTGTTTATACTGAGTTAAGTCACGAGCAGTAGATCAGGAAGTGTTTATTATTACACACTCTTTGTTACATGTATTTGCGCGTCACGGCAAAATATCAGATTTAATAAATTTAAACGCAGCTGCATGCCATTTCCTTTATATTCCTTTGTCGCATTGTTTTTTTTTGTGGACAGACAACGGTTTCTGATAAACAAGCCAATGGTGGAGACTGTAAAAGTGCGGAAAGCATGTATAGTAATAGAAAATGTACAGGGGCGGATACAGGTTTTGTGAAAGGGGGGTTTGCAAAAGGATTTTTTTTAATCTAGAGATTTTAAAAATGAATTTACAGTGATTTACAGGAATCAAGTGGATGTTGCAACCCCCGAAACCCCTCCCCTGGATCCGCTAGTGATGTGCTACAGAAAATGTATTTTTTTCAAATAATCACAGTGGAACAACAGATTTAAGCTTATGTATATTCAATTTATCAATGCCTCCTCCCAATTGAAAATTCTGAAGCACATGCCGGGGCCATAGGGGCGGGTATTGTAACAGCCAACTGTTCCCGATGGGCGGGGAAAAGATAAAAATGTAAGGCTCTATAGATGTTACATTCCCCGCTATGTCCCGGGGGTCGGGGGGCCGGAGTTTCAATTGACTAGTGCATAAACGCTTGCTTGCAAATGGTAGTAAAATGTAAAAAAATAATTGTAGAAAGATGAGAGAAATCGTCTCTGCTTGCCGCTCTATTTGTCTCAAAGCCGGCGCGATAGATCTGTTTTAACAGCCTAGGTCAGCCTAAACATGTACGTTACACTTATGCACTAGTCAATTGAACCTCCGGCCCCTCGACCCCCGGGACATAGCGGGGAATGTAACATTTATACAGTGTTACATTTTGACCTTTTCCTCGCCCTGCGGGGGACAGTTGGCTGTTACAATACCCGCCCCTATGGCCCCGCATATGCTTCAGAATTTTCAATTGGGAGGAGGCATTGAGAAATTGAATATACATAAGCTTCAATCTGTTGTTCCATTATTTGAAAATATTACATTTTCTGAAGCACACTTTCTTATTGCTATCGTCGACATCGACCGGTTCGCCCCAGTCTTCGTCAAATCTTTGTAAAAACACCGCATGTGATACGCTAAACGCTTGGCTTGCTTGGAACAAAAACTCACTTATAGTGGAATTTCTATCCACAACCACAACTTTCGTACGATCATTGTAATGAATAAGCACCTGATATGAGAAGTAAATACAAGTAAATACAACCGAAGTTCGTGAATAATGGCGACAGAGATGATTGAATATTTATAATTCATGTTGAAAACGAATTGCTACGGAAATAGAGAGCAACAATTCGGGAAAATACAGTCTCTAAGCATTAATAAACCAAGCGTTTAGGACTAAAAATAGCAATGCGTAAAAAAGGGATGATTTCTAAGGATGCAACTTGCCTTTTCCAGCGTTGTTAATGCTCGGACCCAGTCCCGCTCTGTCGTAGCTGGCGTTACAACCACCGCTAAAATCCCCGCAAATTTTGCAAATCGTTAATTTCCCCGCTCCACCGGAGAAATGCAGCGTTAAATGTGCGTTATTCCACGGCCATGTCCCCGTTAATGCCCCGCTATGTCCCGGGGGTCGGGGTTTCAATTGACTAGTGTATTAAGCAACACCCCAGGCATGTCATGTGGCCTTTGCCCTTTTGCGCTACATTTTTTTTACTTAATGTTTGCATGGACTGTTGTCAAATAATGCCAATTTGATGGTAGTTAACACTATATTCTGGAATGGAGAATATTTATATTTATTTATGAATTAAATGCAATCCTGCAAGTGTGGCATAGAAATGGCGTGGTAAGTCACATGGTGGAATGTATACCAATATGTCCATTAAAATAAGATCACCGCAACAGAAATATACATATCTAGTGGTTATCGCAAGTCATTTTGATAAAGTTTAGTATTTGATCACCCCCCATACATTAGGCCTTGGTTCTTAAAAATAGACAACCAACTGAGACAGAAGTGCATTTGATTTAGCTTGATTTCTGCTCCTAGCTCCCCTCTGGAAAATAGTTACACATTGAAACTTGCTGCAAAAAATTATCTCCATGTGTGGATTCAATGTAGTGATTTTAAATGAAAATAACCAAGATTTCGATTTTTATGATAAAATGTGTTAATAATATCCCTTAAACCACCATAAGGACCATATGGCACTATTACTGGTTACTTGCTTTGAGGGTTTAAATCTGACTAAGTTCAAAGAGCAATGCCCTGAGATTCCCACACACCTTAATGTATAGACCAATGATCCTATTGAACTGCATTAGGCATATTAAAAATGAATAATTTCATCTAAATCCTCCTTTCTTTGCATAAGTTAACTATAGTTGACATTATTTCACTGCAGAAAAAGGGACTAAAATGACTGTTACAGAAAAAAAAAATTCTTCTGAGATTCTAAATTTTCTCACAAAAATGCATATTTCACATAAAATTTAGAGTTTCATGTTTGCACTAACCTCACTTTCTGTCTCCCAACACCTAAACTTGCCCAGAACCATTTCATTCATTTTTATTTCGAATGAAAAGTCCGAAGACTACAGCAAAGCTGATATACAACGTAAAATTCCAACACAAAGCACTACGGTTAGCTAGGCCTGACATGAAAAGCGCTCGGACTAGATTGCAGCCATAGACAGCTGTTTCGTTCTTATTAGAACTCGTCAGTATGGCATAGCAAACAGAACACAGGCTTTGGTGCCACTGCACTACCGACCCGGGACTGAGCTAAGGAGCATCTAGTTTCGAGCACACAGAAATGTTTGGTTATGGGGTCACACGTCATTGCGTGTGGCGAAAAGCCAAAAACCAAACAAATCTGAACCTAACATGTATTTGCTTATATGTTTTCTATTTTTATTTCGCACTATTTACAACGACAATAATTTCATATACAAAGATGAGCAATTGTAAAAAAAAAAAGATACATTTAATTATAAGATTAAATAAATAATAAAGATGTGCGCAGTGGTCAAAGGAGCGAAAGCTTTCGAGTCAACCACTGCAACCAAGCCGTTGTGTCCACAAGCACTTCACAGCAAGCTAAATTCATCCATAATGACCGCAAAGCATGCTGGGAAATCCTACCAAACAGCGACATAGCCCTTCCCCCATCTTCATTCTTCAAAATATAGAATGTCTAAAGCCATTTCGACCTAATAGCTTCATATCGGAATCAATGGCAAGTAAATATTGTCCAATATTCCAAAAAAAGCTATGATAGGTGGCTCCAGACCCCCATTTATAAAGCCCACGCTAAAGTGACAGAAAACCTAGCCCATTCACGAGTGGGAAATGAAGCTCATTCTCTATCACAATTACACTGGCACTGACTCTGTTCTTTGAGAAAGTGCTGATTGAAGCTCTCAACAGACTTAATGATGTCCTCCAGCACTCTATAAATGGAGAAAAAGGCTTTAAAAAGCCTTAAATTCTGTATTCCCCCAAACGAACTTCCCTCCAGCTCCGTAGAGATCTGACGTCAACATATCCAAAATGGCTGACAAAAAACTTTGAGCCCCCAGTATTATAGGTCAGTTGAAAATTCCATGGTAACAGTGACCACAGTTTTCTTAGGGGGGGAGGGTTTGTTGCAGTCTAGAATGAGCCAAAAATCAGTTAAAAGTACTTGGGGCTTAAAGAGTTAAACACTTGCATGGCTTCCTGCGAAACGACCGCATGGAAAAAAGGTTGCCACGCCTTTGTCTTTCTCTATCTTGTTTAAAAAAGCGATATTGAACTCAATGAGTTTAAAGTCGAATGTTTATTACAAAAAAAGCAAATGATGTGCAACATTAAAAAAAAATAAAAAAAATACCCTTTTCCTGTGACATACAAATTTCAGCTACTAAATAAATGCACAATTATTTACGCCTAAATTTTGGAGAATTACGCCTAAATTTTTTAAGCTGGGCGTAAAATAACGCCTCCTTTTTTTTCTTAATTTCGAGCCCTGTAGCTTTTATCCTAGTTTAATTACTGCAACTGCCTTTTGAAGAAAAATTGTTTAGACAACTCAACTATAACAAAATATATAACTTGAGCAAAAAGAGTTCATGCTGTGTTAAAATGTTACTTGCTCCAACTGGAGCAATGATAATGTTGGACCAATAATCCTAGTGATATAGCCCCTTTAAAAAGTATGTAGATAACTGAACTCAGTCTTTTCTGTAATGTTGCTTTTTCAGCAGCTCGCTGTTCGAATGTTTTTGGTGGGCACTGCAGGTAAAGTTCATTTACCAGGAAGATCGAAATATTCCTTTCAGATGAAGTGAAATATCACTTCACCTCTTGTAAAGTGAAATATCCCATTTGAGGAAGTGAAATATCACTTCACGTGAAGTGAAATTTCCCTTTTGGTGAAGTGATATTTCTCGTCATGTGAGGTGATATTTCCCTTTTGGTGAAGTGATATTTCACTTGAAGTGAGGGGATATTTTACTTCACGTGAAGTGATATTTCACTTCCCTAAAAAGGGAAATATCCCTGGGGATATTTCACTTCACCTCGTTGAAATCTTTTTCCCAGTACTGTATCATGTCAAAAAATAAAATTAATGTTGTACTATTGTGTTTGTTTCTCACAAAAAGGTATTAATTTTGCAGATTTTCTGACATTTAATCCCTAATTTTGGTTAATTGTCGTGAATCCTGTGACGTCATAAGATGAATTAACTCCCTTCCAAGAGAAAACTACTAGTTACAATAAAATCCTGTAGCTAATTCAATGATTGCGACATCAATCCCACAATTCGGGTAACTTTTATTGTAGTTGAATTGCTGCTCCAGTCTCTTGAAGAAAACTAATTTAGATAACCAAAGTATATTAGAAATAGAATTTGGGGCAAAAAGAGTTAAATAAAAATAATGTTGTTTTATGGTGCTACTTGCACTTCAAGTTTGCAGACAGTGAATATTTCAGAAATTTGATTTTACCGAAATTATTTGGCATCAGATTTCCATACAAACACTGTGTTTCACACCCTGTTTGCACCCCTTTCAAAATGTTAGAATTAACCAATCATCTATTATATTCTTAGGGTTGATCCGCACTGTTAAAAGATAAAATCCAATTTGGCATGGGCAAAATCACCACTTCCAGGACTTTAGCCTGAAAAAGTGTTTGTCTTTCACCATCCACACTATAATCCTACTCAGGTATTCAATTTCAATGACATTTTCCCACTAAAATCCTGCCAAAATCCAAGGTAGTGTAAACATGCTGCCAATTTGCATCTCTACATTGTTTTTCCGGGTGTCTAGATAACGAAGATCTAGAAAACGAAGATCGAAGACCCTAGATAATGAAGACTCAAAAACGAAGACCCTACATAACGAAGACCAGAAAACGAAGACCCCCTAGATAGCGAAGATCTAAAAACGAAGACCCTAGATAACGAAGACCCTAGATAACGAAGACCCTAGATAACGAAGACCCTAGATAACGAAGACCAGAAAACGAAGACCCCCCTAAATAATGAAGCCCCCAAAAACGAAGACCCTAGATAACGAAGTCCCCAAAAAACGAAGACCCTAGATAACGAAGACCCGAAAAACGAAGACCCTAGATAACGAAGCCTCAAAAACGAAGACCCCCTAGAAAACGAAGATCTAAAAACGAAGACCCTAGATAACGAAGACCAGAAAACGAAGACCACCCTAGATAACGAAGACCAGAAAACGAAGACCCCCCTAGATAACAAAGAGCCGAAAACGAAGACCCCCCTAGATAACGAAGACCCCAAAATGATGACCCTAGATAAGGAAGACCAGAAAACGAAGACCTCCCTAGATAACGAAGACCCAAAAACGAAGACCCTAGATAACGAAGACCAGAAAAGAGTGTCTAGATAACGAAGACCTAGAAAACGAAGATCTATAAAACGAAGATCGAAGACCCTAGATAACAAAGACACCAAAACAACGAAGACCCTAGATAACGAAGACCAGAAAACGAAGACCCCCCCCTAGATAACGAAGATCTAAAAACGAAGACCCTAGATAACGAAGACCAGAAAACGAAGACCCCCCTAGATAAGAAAGACCCGAAAAACGAAGACCCTAGATAACGAAGACCCGAAAAACGAACACCCTAGATAACGAAGACTGGAAAACGAACACCCAAACAAGTTAAACCTACCAAATTTCTAGCATTGCATTTACTCCTGCATGAATTTTGCAACAGATGGTCACGTGACTTGTTGGCCCATATCAACGCCATACTGGATTGCAAGCTAACCAGCTCTCCCTTGACAACAACAGATGGTATTATAGCTGGACTTCGAAGCGTTTTTCTTTCTTTTTTTTACTAAATTCTTCTCGAAGTAAGTCTGATACAGAAGAATAGTAAAGGTTTTTCTTTACTTTTGATCCGGTATTTTGTCAAATATGCTGGGCAAAATAGAGTTTGGAGTCAAACGAATTCACCTCGAATCTCTAACATTTGGCAAACATGGCGGCTGCCGAACACAACTGCCATTTTCGATTGCTTGTTTTAATGCTAGTGAATAATCGGACAAATACAATAAGCTTTTGCTCAGGACTCAAAAGAATATTGGGATGAATATTGTTTACTCTAGGCGCTCGTACTAATAAAACAACTTCAAGTAAGTCTTCTTCCTTTATTTACCTTGTATTACAGAAGATCTGTAACTAAATTTATGTTATTATTCTGAGTTATCGGAAGAACTCCCATACAAACCTTGTTATACAGTCAGAACTTGGGCGGCCTGTGGAATAGCTAACTTGTGGAATTGTATTCCTGATACTATTAAAGCCGCTCAGTCCTCTCACTTCTTTCAAACGACAACTAAAGTCATTTTATATTATGCGCTTACAGAATGTTTTTGATGGAAATAATATTAGATCATATAAAGTAATTTGTCCCAAATGTTGCTGCATCAGCCTTATGTTGGCACGTCCATGTTGAGTAAATAAAAATGTAATTAATGATAAGTAATACTTTTCCCTAAGATGCCGTTCTTCTTTCCTAGTATACTGTTGCTTCAATGTAATTATCTATATTATACAAATTATGTCTAATTTATATTTAATATATTTAACTTAGTATTAATTAGTTATTAATGGTTATAATGGTGTATGTAAAATAACTATGAAGAAGCAAAGACCGATACAACGTAGAATTTTGAAATTAGTGGTACAATATTTCGGCTGGCCACACCAGCTTTCTTCAGGTACAATGAAGACAATTTACATTGGCGTGTATTTTTGAACGTGATACTGAGCTGTCATAAAACAGATTACAATATGATAGACCGTGAAAAAATGTTAAGAAGGTGAAAACAGATATCTAGTATGACTCTTCCCGGGTGTTAAGGCCATAAGGTTCGAGTGTTCTCGCCTGTGCGATTAAAAACGCTTCTCTGGCCTTACATATAGAGTCTCTCTTAGAAAATATTTTTTCGATAGGAATAAGTTGCATGTCTTTGGCAGTGTGATTAGGAGAATTAAGAAAATGTTCGGCAACTGTTGTGGGTTTAGATTTGTTGTTAGAGTTATCTATCGTCCGGCGGTGTTCGTTAAATCTGTCTTTTAAGCGTCGTTTAGTCTCACCTATATATTGTAGATTGCAGCGGTTACATTGAATCATGGAGATTAGATTTTTGGTGTTACAGGTCAGATTAAATTTGATAGAGCGCGTTTCACCGGTGGCAAAGAAAGTATAGTTAGTAAGTCCGTCAGAAATGTAAGGGCAAGTGGCGCAGTTCTTCTTACAACGGAACGAGCCAGGTGGGAGTTGGAGCTGGGAATTAGTCGAGTTAGAAGGGAGTTTAGCTTTAACGAGTAGGTCACGCAGGTTGGTGGTACGTCTAAAGGCTACCATGGGCAAGTGTTGAAAGGTTTTCTTACAGCGGTTAGAAGAGAGCAGCAGGCTGTAATGTTTCCTAATGATGTTAGAGATATGTGGAAGGGATGGATTAAAAGTAATAACAAAAGGGATACGGTTAGAACTGTGTGCGTCTTTCGTTTGTAAAGTAAGAGTGCGAGGAACATCGGCAGCGCGTACTTGTAAAATACAATTTTTACCTTTTTAAACGTTTTATTAATTTTGTATTATTATTTGTATTTTTCGTTTGGGTTAACTTAATATGAGACCCTTGTCCTTGTGTACTTGATCCCTTCCATTTTTGTCCTAATGTCTTGTATTTAGTTTGCTGTGTGTGCATGTCTATCATGACTACATGTAGCTGTAAAGTTAATAAATAAATAATAATAAACTTTTGCAGGGAACAAGCCAGGCTGTGCCATTGCACCATTCCCACTTTAAAAAAATATTTGTCCCTTGAAAAAAATACAATAATTGTCAAATTGACCCGCTTAATGCCAAATTGTCCCTTCTGGCTCAATTTCTGGCTCAATCCCTGCATTTAATTGTACCTGTTAATCAACCATTTATGACTCTAGTGGTAGCTGGAAAATTATTAAGGAAGCAGCATTTAACCACAAAAATTGGTTTGGCATATATATAAAACCAACAAATTAAAGAATTAGGGTCTGATAGTGTTTATTAATATAGTATATTTTTTACATATGGTGTAGTGGATGTGAAACTGAAAGGGGTACTCATGCGATCAGTCATTGGAATTGAATCTTCAAGTTTCAAAACTACAAAAATAACACCCTGAAACCGAAGAGTAAATACCCAATATGGTTTTTTTTTTTTTTTTTGATAAAGGATGGAAAAGTGGATTTTAAAAGCTAATTCTATAAACTTGATTTCGGATACACTAGTGAACATATTTCAAGTCCCTCTAAATTTCTCTTAAAATTTTATAGTGAGGGGTTAATATATTTGCCTGTTATTGGCAAATCAGAAACAAAATTTATAACATTCTCTGCATTGACTAAGTATTGTATAAGGGATGTAAATCTTATCGTTTGACTACAAACTCTATTTTGCCCAGCATATTTGACAAAATACCGGATCAAAAGTAAAGAAAAACCTTTACTATTCTTCTGTATCGGACTTATTTCGAGAAGAATTTAGTAAGAAAGAAAGAAAAACGATTCGAAGTCCAGCTACAATACCACAGGTCAGTCAAACTCTGTTGTTGTCAAGGGAGAGCTGGTTAGCTTGCAATCCAGTATGGCGTTGCTATGGGCCAACAAGTCACGTGACCATCTGTTGCAAAAGGCTTTGAAATTCATTCACGCAGGAGTAAATGCAATGCTAGAAATTGGTAGTTTGTTTGGGTCTTCGTTTTCCAGTCTTCGTTATCTAGGGTCTTTGTTTTTCAGGTCTTCGTTATCTAGGGTCTTTGTTTTTCGGATCTTTGTTTTTCGGGTCTTTGTTATCTAGGGGAGGGTCTTCGTTTTCTGGTCTTCGTTATCTAGGGTCTTCGTTTTTAGATCTTCGGTATCTAGGGGGGTCTTCGTTTTCTGGTCTTCGTTATCTAGGGTCTTCGTTATCTAGGGACTTCGATCTTCGGTCTTCGTTTTCTAGGGCTTCGTTATCTAGACACCCTTGTTTTTCCTCTTTCAAATTAAGATTTGAATAATCATATTGCTATATGCTGTTTAATGAATCTCTTAAATGACCTGCACCCGGGTTTGATTCCCATTTGATTGCACATGATGTGATATGAAACTAGACACATGGAATTTGTCAAAATTGTACACTAGCTGCTTGTCAAAATTGTGTCACTTGTCAAAAACACAAAATAATGTAAACTCAGACAAAATTTTGCCAGCCTCAGAGGCAGGACACACTTGCCTCCACACTACAACTCTGAGTTTGCAGTTGACAATTTTTTTCTAATTAATGAACAGATTTGCCTATAGTGTGGATCGACCCTTAACAGCTGACTGTAAAGTCTTGTTTATTTTGCTAATTGCAGAGAAGGCATCATATGGACAGCGTGTTGTTCTACGTGCGAGGGATGGGAAAGCAATTCCTTTTGGAACTGGCTCTTAACAAGTACTGTTACCGTACAATTTTCAAGTAATTTAATGACCTAGTATAATTTTACTGGTATTATTTTTATGCTGCTGTTCTTTTCTAGGGTACTTTTACCTGTCAACTCCAACGCAACCCACTTTAGTTCTTCTGGTTTCCCAATTGTGCAAACTCTTTTGGTATGTAATGCCCTGAGCTGTTGACAACTTTTTATTGATATGGAATTTAAGGAAGGTTTAGTTTTATACTCTATGAATGTCAAGAGATCAATGGGATTGTTCATTACTTATTACTGGGAGGATGGGTCAGTATTTTATACTTGGACATTAAAACTTTGGGCTTTAAGTTGCAGTCTGTGACAATATCCCCTTCACTCAAAAGATCACTTGAAAACTGTGCTAATTAATTAATGCTCTATATCAATTCCAAACCTTCCCACAAATACCCCCCCCCCCCCCCCCACCCCCCAGGTCCAACCTGGGTCCTTTATTCCTACTCTTCAGGACGAGTCCCCCCCCCCTCAGAAAGGGAAATTGATCTACCATTTAAACGAGGCTTTGTCTGATGCAAATATCTTGGGCCACTACTCTTCTCACGGCTCCCGCTTGGAGCAGCTTCATTGGCCAGGTTATCAGTTGCAGATCGAAATCGTTGGGCGATGGTCTAGTAATGCCTAATAGATATTTATATTGATATTTTTGATTAACCCCAGCAGTGACTGCAGGTGCCCCTCAGCCTCTGCAGCCATAGCTTTATTTTGTAAATATTGGTTTGGTCCAAACAATTGAGTGTTCCAGCAGTTTGGCATTGCTGTGCTGTCTGCTGCCCTGCTTCCTTCATGGTTGAGTGGTAGCTGTTGGGGCAGAGTGGTTGAACCAAGATGCCCTACTCATCCAGTTTTGTGTAATTGAGGATGTGTTGTTCTTCCACTTACACCTTGAGCCGGGCAATTGGGAGCATTCCAGTAATTCTGTGCTGTCTGCTGTCTTAACTACCATCATAGCTTTAGTAGTAGCTGTTTTAGGAGTGAAATGGTCGAACTGGGATACACTACTCATCTAGTTTTGTGTCTGTGGATGTGTTCTTCCACATATAGCTTGGGCTGGACAATTGAGAGTGTTCTAGTAATTCTGTGTTGCTGAGCGGCTGCGCTGTTGCTGCCCTGCAAATGGTCTGAGGTCACTTGGTTTGGGTTAGCTAGTTACATGTACCTAGTTCCTTCCAAGGCATCACCACCAGCTAGACCTAGGCTCTGCTCATCTGCAGCACCAAGCAGAATATCAGCACACCATGTTTGGGGGCTGGGGCCACTCCCAGCGAATGGCGCTCTTCTTCAACAACTTATAGCCCTTGTGGCAGTCATCAGGTAGTTCTTAAGCAGAAGAGGTCTGCTTTGAGTGGGAGGCTTAAGGGCCATTGCCAGTGAATGGTCTGGGGTCACCTGGTTTGGGTAGCTAGTTGCCTAGTTCCTTCCAGGCTGGGACTATGGCCTAGCCCCCTGTGTTGCTTGCTGTGTATGGGTAGGGGCTGTGGCCACTCCAGCGATTGGTTGGGTCACTTGGTTTGGGTTAGCTAGAGGCCTAGTTCCTCACAAGGTCACAACCAGCCCCCAGCTCTGCTGACCTATGGATCCAGAGCAGAAGTTTTGTGCTCATGCTTGGGAGGCTAGGGCCATTTTCAGCGAATGGTCTTGGATCACCTGGTTCAGGTCAGCTAGATGCCTATTTCCTTCCAGGTTGGGATTATTGCCTAGCCCCCCGCACTGCTAGCATGTATGGGAGGGGCCCGGGGCCACTCCCAGTGATTGGCGGGTCGCTTGGTTCGGGTTCAGGTTGGAGGCCTAGTTGACCTTCCAAGATTGCGACCAACTTCCGGCCCCCAGCTCTGCTCACCTTGGACCCAGAGCAGATGGTCTGTGTTCATGCTTGAGGGGCTAGGGCCATTCCCAGTGAATGGTCTGGGGTCATTTGGTTCGGGTCAGCTAGATGCCTAGTTCCTTCCAACTGGCCGTGACTATCGCCTAGCCCCCTTTGCCACACACAACAGTTCTGTCTATTGCAGGCGACCCTGCTTACAACAGCGTCTCGGTTGCGAGTGTGTAAGCCCGTCATTGTCAGGCTTTCAGGATAGTGTGGTTCATCTTCGGTGCTCTGGGCTGCAGACAGTCCTTCTTCAGCTCGCCTCTGGCTCGTTTGGGCTGTTCGGCTGCCAGGATTCCTGGCAGCCGAGCTCTCTAGCCTGCAAACAGTTTCTCCTTTTCCCTCCCAACCATTGATTGTAATTTGCGAGCGGAGCGAGCGAAGAGAAAATATGGCAGGTGTTCGAGCGGAGCGAGAGGAAGAATGGGGACGAGAAAGAGGAGAAGAAAAGGAGGGACTGCAGACATCTCACAGAGGAAATGATTACCGCCCCCTTCTATTTTTACGATACATGCTTTCATCGAGTTGCCATTGTCCCACCCCTTTTCATCAAGTCATCATTCTCAGCTCCGCCCCTTTCCGTGAAATCCGATGTAAACATAACATTGCTCCAGCTCTACTTGAGTCCCAAAATATACCGCCAAATGCAAACTCAGGAAAGCCCAATGTTGTCGACGACTCCGGTGAAGAGGCAGAAAACCAAACCAATCTTCGTATAACGATTTCTGCCGTGTTTGCAGTTGCTCTTTTAAAAACTATTATGGAATTTTTTGGGAAAACCGGGTCTCCACGGAAAATCTATTTTCAATCCCTGGCAAAGCTGGCGTGTTGAAGCTTTCACTTGCAGAAATTTTGCAAAACCTGGCTTATTCTCAGCTCGAGAAAACGATTGGTTCATCCTCCCGTGTTTGTGCAAAGTGCGCAACAAAGACTAGGAGAGCAGCAGATCTAATAATAATAATAATAATAATAATAATTTATTTACCGTCGATAACGCAGGAAGTGGTTGCCCAATCTCCCGAGCCAGGGGCTCATGATATAAGCGCTCGACAAATTAATAGTAACAAAATATAAAATTTGTAGTAGGACAATAAAGCTAGGGCATGACATTATAACACGAATGGAAGCTAAGATAACTCTAGTTTCAACTATTTACATAATTTACATATATATAGTAATATTGTTAGTACATAACAAAATGGATAAAGGCTAAGAGAACTCTAGTTCAAACTATTTACATATATAAGTAAGCAAGTCTAGCTATACTAATACCATACGATTTATATACAAACTCTAAGTTAAAGGTGCCAAAGTTTAAAGATATCAATGTAAACTAAGTAGATCGATTATATAGGTGCATGTGTGCAGGAGCTAGTTAGAGGCAGTTTTTACACTGGCATCCAATAAAGTCAGACTTATTAAGATATTGCCGAAACTGTGTTAAAGAAGTTGTAGT
Source organism: Actinernus sp. WN-2022 (assembly GCA_030867875.1). NCBI lineage: Eukaryota > Metazoa > Cnidaria > Anthozoa > Actiniaria > Actinernidae > Actinernus > Actinernus sp. WN-2022. The sequence goes on along the minus strand of JAOWCC010000577.1, from coordinate 56,660,146 downwards.
TTTAGCTGCCGATGGTAGCTGGTTCCAAATGTGAGATACTGTGTATGAAAAAGAATTATGCTGGAAAAGGCTGTTATAGGATGGCTGAACTACATTATTACCGCTACCTCTTAAGTTATAGCTAGTGACTCTAGGTTTAAAAAGATTTGATATGTATACAGGACCTTGATTTCTGAAGCATTTAAAGAATAACATTAGAGATTGTACGTTGCGTCTATGTTTCAATGACCGCATTGAGGCCATGTCTAATAGTGTTTCTTGATGATTTGCGTAATTACCTAAATTAAGTAGTGTTCTGATAGCATAGCTATTTGCAGATTCGATTTTGTTGCTAAGACTTTTACCAATGCCTAACAAAATGGGACTACAATATTCTAAATGCGGTAATACATACGCCTTGTAGAGTCGTATCAAGTGAGCTGTTGGCACAAGGCGCTTGAGCCGGCGCAGTGCCGCTATTTTCGCGTAAGCTTTCTTTAGCATTTCGTTAATATGTGGTTTAAATGTAAGGTCCTTATCTAGAGTCACACCTAGAATTTTCAAGGTGTCTTTCACAATAATAGTATCTTCATGGACTCTTAGGTCGTACGTATACTTTGATTTTCCTAAAGTCATGGCCTGCGTTTTAGCGGCGTTTACTTGAAGAAAGTTATCAGAGAACCAGTTCTTCAGCGACTTGATGTCATGGTTAATGGTGAACTCAAGTGCAGCTGGACTCACGTCAGCTGCATACTGGGTAGTGTCATCAGCATACAGGCGCAGTGATGAAATATCAACAGCTTGATTAACATCGTTCACGAAGATGTTAAATAAGAGGGGGCCTAGCAGGCTTCCTTGTGGGACACCGCAACGAACTGGGAGCCAGTCAGAGAACTGCCCGTTACATTTAACTCTTTGTTGACGATCATGTAGGTAGGACCGAATTAGTGATAAAGCACACTCCCTGAAACCATATGCTCTTAGCTTAGCTAGTAGAAGGTTGTGGCTGATAGAATCGAAAGCTTTGGACAGATCTATGGCCACAACTCCGACCTCATGACTCTTATCAAGTGATGTGCGCCAGTCGTCTGTCATCTTAACTAGCGCTGTACAACATGAGTGGCCACGAAGAAATCCCGACATCGTATCTAGATGCTGGCTTGGCAAAAAAAAATGTGCCCCACAAATCGAAGTTAACTCACTGCAGCGATTCAAACGTATGTTTTCGTCACCACAAGTTTCGGCTGCAAATTTACTCGCCTGGAGCATAGTATGGCGTATAACATGATATGTATCTAAAAATGACAAATATACGGCCATCTACAAAGTCGATACATCATGAATTAAGCCTGGTTACAGTTTGAAATTAAGATTACATTGTGTTTTGGTTTAGAAACAGCGTGTAACAAACATGAATACAGGCCGCTTTGAATGTACCAATAATTATGAATGAAACATCTGTCTTCAGAATCAACCAGTAAAAGGTGTTTGTGTTAATTTTGAGATTTCATAAAAGCAATAAAGGCATAGTATGACTAAGTGGGATAATCAAAGGAGCTCATTTGGAATTGTAATAACGACTGGAGAACGCAGGGGTTATAGAAGTTAATTAGAGTTGTTTAGTGGCCGAAAGACGAAGAATTTGACGAGGGCCGAAATTAAACAGAAGTTGAAATTAGGTTACTAAACAACCATATGTTTCAAACTCAAAGGCGCCTAGACTTTCGACTGTTCGCAGTCTAGAGCTCTCAAGCTCTGTTTGCAGCCTTGGGCACTGAACTTCCAACTTAGAGTCTTAACATGTCGTCATTGTTCCGTTTTTGAATTAGCTCAGGTTATTTAATCGAGACTAAATGTAATTTAGGCATGGTTAAAGTTCTAGCGACTACTGGGGGCCCTGTGGAGCGCTCGCGTGGCCCTGGGGTTGCTTACATCCGGGACTGTACATGTACTTCTGTGTTATTGCTCGTGGCACGGAGTTCTGCTTGTCAGTTTCAGCTCACTGTGATCGCAAGATTTGAAAAAAATAATTTTGTTCTCTCGGGGGTTATCATGGCACCCAAGCCATTGACCCCTGATTCGATTTATCAACACTTTTTTTTTTCATTTCTCCATTGGAAATATCTTTAATATCATTCAGTTTGTTTATTCCACACCAATATCCTTTGAAAACAATTAATAGCCCCCCCCCCCCTCCCCCCCTCCCCCCCCCCCAAAGAGCTCTGTAATTTAGAACTGTGAACTAGTTGTTTACCGGAGAGCAGAGTTGAACATGAGTTAACAATATGTGTGGTCTTCTGTTTTGGATTCTTTGGCTTCAAGTCTTCCGTTAAGGTTACTGGATACATTCAGGGTGCGTTTCCAGTCTAAATTATGTAGCGCCTTGAGTAAACATTGTATATAAATCATCCATGTATCATTTTAAAGCTTATAAAATTGGCTACGAGGTCATCACAACAAGGTCATCACAAACAAGAGTAATAATGAACTTTCTACATAAAAAAACACAACTTCAAAATATTAATATAAACTAAAAAAAAAGAGGCAACCGCAAAAAAATGGGGGAAGAGTGTTGTGCAGCCGATTAAATTGCACTTTAACACCCATTTTGCACATGAGCACAGGCTTTGATTATTGATTTCTTAGAACTTCAAATATAGAGGAAATGAACTCCCTGTTGACATTCGTTTTACACAGTCGACCAAGTATTTGTGTAATCTTTAAACAGGGAGAGGAGCGCTGTTATTACCAGGGATCTGTTCAGGGTTTGCCCGGATCTTCAGTGGCAGTTAGTACTTGTCATGGCTTAGAGTAAGTAGCAAGAACATTAATATATGGTAAGGTCACTACTGGCCAAAGCAACTGTTTTTGCTCATTTTTAACTGAAATGCAAAACAAAGCCCTCAGCTTGTCAAGAACAGTTGTAATTAAAAAAAGAGCCAATAAAGCATGACTTAAGTGCTGAGTTGGCCATAAGCTCAGTATGATGACAGTGAGTTGAGTAATTGTTTTATTACCCGAAACACTTACTGGACAGCTAGATAATTTATGTGATTTCCAGCCTGAAAACAACAGCACGTAATTCGATCTGTTGATATGGGACCATTTCCTCAGCTGTTTAATTTTCTACTTTGGATCAACTATCTATATATAGGCATGCAGTAAATATTGAAGATAAACGTTGTGCTTTCCAAATCCACAATCCCTATGTAAACTTGTATTAAACAAATCTAACTTAAGTTAAGACTGATAGGTCTTATACTTTACAAAATGTTTTAATCTAAGACTGGTCTGTATGCATGCATGTATGAATATAAAGTGCCATTCAATTATTTCATTTCTACAGGGGTCTCATATTTGATGGAAATGAGAGCTATTATATTGAACCAGTCACACACAATAACAGCAAGGTAAACAAAGTTGTGATTTAGGGACTAGCACTTAATTGGGATGTTTGTTGTGGAGTGTCCTAGTTTACTTAAAAATGCATATGAACCAAACATTACTGGTATTTATTAGTTGATCTCAATCATTATTGGAACCTGCATGGTTCTTTTGAAAGGAGGATTTAGGATGGCATTTTCCTTTTGTCAATATCTCACCTCATTCCAGAGATATTTAACTTTTTGTAATCTAGGTAAATGAGATGATCTACATGACATCATTACATGTATATTGTTTCAAATCTTCTGATGCTCTCTCAGCAGTAAAATAATAGTGTTTGATAAGAGAGAAATTATGGAATTTCTTTTTTTATGGAAGTGGCCTGGGGCCAAGAGTGTTTCTATGGTGACATTATAATATGTATTTTCCTTATACTAGTATACTGTAAGTAGCACACATGTGCAAAGTTCAATTGTTTTTACCAAGTATTTGCAGAGATATTATTCAAGTTGTGATTTGTCTCCTGGGCTGTGTCAAGGTCATGATGTCATAGATCATTAAATCATTTGCATATTATAAAAGCCTGAATATCTCTGAAACGAGGTGAGATACGTACTAGGTAATTGTAATGACAAACAGAAAATTAAATGCTATCCTCATTTGGAATGGATTTTCAAATGAGATATCGATTTAATTTCCAATTCATAGGCACTTCGATGATTGATAAATTGTAATTTTAGAATTATATTTTAAATCATTCTACTTGTTATTCTTGACATTTTTGAGGGATACAAATTCATTTTCCTCAAATCAATTCGTATATATAATATTGAAATTCATACTTTGTCATTTTAGTGATAATTATTGTTTTATAATTACATATCACATGTACAATGTATGAAACTGTCAACTGTTAATATTTGTTTTAGACCACTTGGCCTCAGGCTTTAATTAGTACATGTGTCATGTACATTGTATGTTTAGTTATATGAGCTCATAACATAATCGACAAAATATCTGGATTCTGATTGGTCAATGACGAGTGCATCTAAAGGTTATTGAGTGCACAGTCCCATGCTCTCAGCAAATGATTGCTCAGTATATTATAAAATAAATTTCATTAACTGCTCATGCTATACTTGATTTGTAGGTACTGAGTGATATTTTGAAAGTTCTCAAATTGCACTTGCCTAAAGGCTTGTGCAATTATTATAACTTTCAAAATATCACTCAGTGCCTATAAATCCCATACAGCACGAGCAGTTCATGCAGCACGTGTTTTATCAGGTCTAAAACTGCTGCGCCCTCGAGTTTTAAACCTGATAAAACACTGCTGCTCGTTTATTAAACAGCTTCAAAAACTTAATGGTTACTTAATGAACCATTGAACCTTTGTATTCACAATGCCATGCAAAATATTCGAGTAATCAAAGAAGCAAACAAGTGCCTTAATTTTTATTATTAGAACTCTTCGAAAGGAAGGGTGTAGTCAAAAGGAACTCGACCATCTCTTTAAATCACTCATCCTATCTAAATTAACTAACGGTTTATCTGTCTATGCATGGCTCTAGTGAATCCGATCTTACCACAGTACAGCGCTTTCTTAAAAGATGCCATAAGAGAAAGTTACTCTTCAGAGCTTAATTAATAGCATTCATAATCTTTTAGAGAAAAGTGACCGACACATTTTTAATAAAGTTAACTCTATTTCTAATCATCCATTACGATCACTGCTGCCTACGGTTAAGCAGTGCTCTCGAAGGCTTAGAAAACAAACTGCTGTATATCCTAAAGTTAATACAGAGCGTTTTAAAGGTAGTTTTGTAAATAGATTAATTTTTAAGTATAATCTAGTTTCTTAATTCAAGTTTTGTCCTATTTTATAATCCATGTAAGATTTTATGATAGCTTTTAATATTACCTTCTTACCTTCATTTACATTTTGTAACATCTGATATGTACAATATCAATGTATAATAAAGACATATTATTAATTATTATTAATCACTGCCTGCGATTACGAACATCTCAAGGGAATGACATGAAAAAATTACCATACTATGTTGTTTGAAGCGGCGTTTTGCAATGCTGAAAGCATTGTGTGGCAAATAACAAGCTAGGGCAAGAAGCTGCACTTGAAGGATTTGGTGTCATGGTTGATATTGATAAAGTTCAAGACTTGGAAAGCGATGTGACTGTCATGACGGTAGCTAGACTCTAAAAAAAATTACTCCGGCACAAAATTCGGAAGAGGATGTTTGTAAGTTCAATGCATGTTTTTATTATTTTACGGCTTTGAGTTTGATTTTATAATTGGAACTATAAACAGTGGCTCAGTAAACAAGTAATGGTAGTTGACATGGTAACTTCATTTAAAAAAATATTATCTGTGTATCTCAGTAGTCTGCTGATATTAGTAAATTTAGTGCAAAATTTATTATCTAGGTACCTTATGTTCCATGTACTTTTTGCTATCTTTGGGTCTTTATCAGTGAATTCTTAATTAGTATGAAACTTTATATAAAATTTCATGTTCATTAGTATTCTTTATATAAAACGTTCATCCTAATTAGCAATAGGCCTTTTGCATCAATTGAGCATGCGACGATTTCCCCATAGCAACACCTGTGTGGAGGGTAAGCCATCCAAACATTCCTTGACAACAGAGAGAGCGTGAGAGACACGAGTGTGAAACCTCAATACTTGAAGGTCTGCCGGTTCCTTTGTTATTCGTTTTCAGCCCAAATTTATCAGAAATATTTAGCTTTAAATCTTAAAGTTCAGTGTTAGAGGATTTTAAGAGCCGTAAGACGATCAGAAATAGCTTTCTGAAGCCAAAACCGAACCAGACTCTGCGAGTTACTCGCAACATGATCGTGGCCTCAACAGTCAACAGGTAAGAAGCTGACTTCGGGAATGTACTTTTCTTCCACGCTTTAAATCGTACGATCTTCATGTTCTAGAAAAATTATATGATGACAGGAGATGTATCTATTACTCTACCATAGCCAAGGAGATGCTGGTGTTGTATGAACTGGAGCACGCTACCACTGTTGTGTGCCACGTACAATGCAGTGGTGATTCACGCTACAATGATGGACTTTCCTTTCATCGCAAAATTCCCGGTAAAGACATGGATTAAGGTCTCAGTGGGTCACCAAAATCCGAAGTAATGAGGGGCTTTATTTCAAGATTACAGTCTCTAGTGTTGCTGGTGATCTGGAAAAAAAAGAGAACCTGTCACATAGGAAAACCAGTTACTCAACAACCTATATCAAGTTGTTATATTCGTACTTCAGTTATCCCTGTAGCCTGTAATGCATTCCAGTTCATACAACACCACTGTCTCCTAGCGTCTCCTCTGCTATGGTAGAGTAATAGATATATCTACTGTCATCACATAATTTTTCTAGAACATAAAGACGATTTAAAGCGTGGAAGAAAAGTACATTCCCAAAGTCAGCTTCTTATACCTGGTGTTGTCTGTTGAGGCCGCGATCATTTTGCAAGTAACTCGCACTCTGGTTCGGTTTTGGCTTCAGAAAGCTATTTCTAATCATCTTACGGCTCTTAAAATCCTCTAACACTGAACTTTAAGATTTAAAGCTTAAATAGTTCTGATCAATTTGGGCTGGAAACGAATAACAAAGAAACCGGCAGAACTTCTAGTATTGAGGTTTCACGCTCACATCTCTCACGCTCTCTCAGTTGTCAAGGAATGTTAGAATGGCTTGCCCTCCACACAGGCGTTTCTATGGGAAAATCGTCACGTGATCAATTGATGCAAAAGGCCTATTCAATGAGAAAGCTGAAACATCGATAGAAATTCCAAGAGTTGCAAGGTGCTTATCCATTGTCTCAATCATTAACCCCGTTTCCCCCTGGGACAGAATTCAAATCCCTCCACGGGCTTTTTAGAATGAGATTTTATCAGGTATAAAGGAGCATGTACGTGACTGATTTGCTTCATCTGATTGGACAAAATGCTCATTAATTATTTATGCGTTTTTGAAACATACTATATTGCACTTGAACTAACAAACCCTTGTTTATAGGACCCTCTCGCAAAATGTGTCTTTTGGTGGAAATGTTTTGCAGCTTTAATCTGTTGGGCATCTTGATCTTGAAAATTAAGTATGACACATTATAAACTGTCATTAAACTGCTACATTTATAACAGACAACAAGACCATACCACATCATGTACAGAATGAAAGATCTCAAACTTCCAGCAACAAAATGTGGTGAGTCTCTCATATTTACAGTGTAACAACCAGATTGAAAAGGGAACAGAACTAACTCATCTGTAGCATGTGATACATTTGTAGCATGTGATACATTTGTAGCATGTGATACATTTGTAGCATGTGATACATTTGTAGCATGTGATACATTTGTAGCATGTGATACATACATGTATGTAGCATGTGATACATTTGTAGCATGTGATACATCTGTAGCATGTGAAACATGTACATCTGTAGCATGTGATACATTTGTAGCATGTGATATATTTGTAGCATGTGATACATTTGTAGCATGTGATACATTTGTAGCATGTGATACATTTATAGCATATGTGATACATTTGTAGCATGTGATACATTTGTAGCATGTGTGATACATTTGTAGCATGTGATACATTTGTAGCATGATACATTTGTAGCATGTGATACATGTGTAGCATGTGATACATTTGTAGCATGTGATACATCTGTAGCATGTGATACATCTGTAGCATGTGATACATCTGTAGCATGTGATACATGTGTAGCATGTGATACATGTGTAGCATGTGTAGCATGTGATACATGTGTAGCATGTGATACATGTGTAGCATGTGATACATGTGTAGCATGTGATACATGTGTAGCATGTGATACATGTGTAGCATGTGATACATGTGTAGCATGTGATACATCTGTAGCATGTGATACATGTGTAGCATGTGATACATTTGTAGCATGTGATACATGTGTAGCATGTGATACATCTGTAGCATGTGATACATCTGTAGCACGTGATACATGTGTAGCACGTGATACATCTGTAGCATGTGATACATCTGTAGCATGTGATACATCTAGCATGTGATACATGTGTAACATGTGATACATGTGTAGCATGTGATACATGTGTAGCATGTGATACATCTGTAGCATGTGATACATCTGTAGCATGTGATACATCTGTAGCATGTGATACATTTATGACTTGTAAAAGCCATATTACACAACTTTGTGTGTAGTAACTAGGCTCTATGTCAATGATGTTAATTATTACTTTTACAATATTTATAACAATATAGGACAAGGCATGTTAGATTCACAACACATCATTAATAACATGTATAACTCTAACAGCCACAAACGAGTAAGTAGAAACATCATATTGTTCTTAATGTAAAATTTGGTGTTGTTTTATCCTTATTTTATTAAAACATTACACATTGATCAGAATGATTAGTTTATGACATTTTTTTTTCAAATGCAGGAACGTCGGAATATTAAATCAGAACAAAAGTTTGTGGAACTTATTATTGTGAATGATTTTAGTCAGGTGAGTGGTCTGTCCACTGTAAAATGTATACAATGCATGTGCTTTGTAAGAAGAAAATGGTAACCGCCTCCCGGTTAGCTCAGTGGTTAAGCGCTGGTTTGTTGTGCGGGAGGTCGACTGTTCATACCCTGGCCTGACCAACACTAGCCCAGGGGGCTAAAGTGAACAAGTTGCACCGTAAATACGTTGTCGGTAAGTGGTCGGTAAGTGGTCGGTAAGTGGTCGGTAAGTGGTCGGTAAGTGGTCGGTAAGTGGTCGGTAAGTGGTCGGTAAGTGGTCGGTAAGTGGTCGGTAAGTGGTCGGTAAGTGGTCGGTAAGTGGTCGGTAAGTGGTCGGTAAGTGGTCGGTAAGTGGTCGGTAAGTGGTCGGTAAGTGGTTGGTAAGTGGTCGGTAAAATTGTGTCGGTAAGTGGTCGGTAAAATTGTGTCGGTAAGTGGTTGGTAAGCTGTTGGTAAGCTGTTGGTAAGCTGTCGGTAAGCTGTCGGTAAGCTGTTGGTCAAAGCTGTTGGTAAGCTGTCGGTATGTGGTTGACTCATTTGAACCAAAATATGCTTTATACCTTCTTAAGTTTCCAACGTTCTGGCAACGATAAACCGCTTCGATAACAGATAACAAATTAAAATATCCGCGGCACTCACTGTTGGGCCTCTCCTGTTGTGTCAAAAACCAGACAATCAGTCTGAAAGCGCATGAATCGTTATCTCATACTGGCTCAAGAATATTTTCAACCAAAATACGCTTAATAGTTTCCAAAGTTTCCAACGTTGTGACAACGATAAACCCCTTCGATACAGTGCGATCTCACGGCAAATTAACAGATAACTACAGTATTGTGCTAAAGTCATGCAAACATATTACGACGAATTTCGCTCTTAATGTTCCTACGAATGCCAACGCGAATTCGAATTCATGACAAACAGTTTTACAAACGTACAGTAAGATGGTTTTGGTAAATACCCTGCGTGCCAGAGGCGTCAAAAAGTCAGGATTCTAAAATAATAGATTTGCCGCAGTTTGCCGCAGTTAAAGAACACGTGATATCACGTGGGAATCCAAGATGGCGCGGGTTCACTAATTTACGGTTGAATCGAATATGCTGCAAAGAAGAAAAGACAGATTATTGAGTACACTGTTTTCATCAATATCCAACTATCTACAACGTAGTAAGAATATGCTATTGACAAATTTCGTTCTAACATTGGAAAGCTACGTGATATCAAGAGCGTAGCGAGTATGTACGCACAAACGCACACTTTGAGTTTGAGACGAAAATTCCCTATTTGTACTATCAGCTGGATTTTACTTTGAGACGAAAATTCCCTGTGGAAACCATTCGTCAAGTACTGTCGGTAAGCTGTTGGTAAGCTGTCGGTAAGCTGTCGGTAAGCTGTTGGTAAGCTGTCGGTAAGCTGTTGGTAAGCTGTCGGTAAGCTGTTGGTAAGCTGTCGGTAAGCTGTTGGTAAGCTGTCGGTAAGCTGTTGGTAAGCTGTCGGCCGACCACTTACCGACAACAAATTTACGGTGCAACTTGTTCACTTTAGCCCACTCAGGGTCTTAAAATAACTGAGTAGAAGGTGCTGCCTTTGTGAAACAATTTCGCGCACGAACTGCAAATGGTTCTAAAGATCTTCACATCTTCTCGGAAAGGACGTTAAAACGTAGGCCCATCAGTGGATGAAGAGCCACTTCATGGATATGCCACTGATTAATCCCATCATTATTATTATCATTATTTTCACTTTCATTATTATTATTATTATTATATACTGCCAAATTACAGCCACCCTTACAGTTAGACAAACACTGTACACAATGGGCACACACGCAAGCTACACTTAATAACATGCATGTACATGTACATGCACAAGTATGTATGACCATGTTATATTGTTGTGTTACTTAATGATACTGTACATAGTCATTGTTTGGTTCTCAGGTTATTATATTTTTAATGCCGAGTACTAACCCAAGGATACTTACTGGTTATTTCGTGGTTTTCTATGGAATACAGGCGCATATTTCAAGAGAAATTTGTATTACTTTGTATACAATGTGCCTTTAGGCGAGTTGTATACCAAAATAATATGAATTTTGAGTGAAATATTCACCAATATTCCATTAGAAAACCATGAAATGACCATATTATCCTGGCTATAAATAACAAATTTATGGGAGGATGATAGTCTGAGAAATTTCTCGGAAAACAAAAGTTTCAAGTGGCAGATGAATCTGTAGCCTGCTATGCAGACATAGTAATGTACGTCTGCTTACCCAAGCACTGAATTAGTTTCCAATATGCAAGCATGACGTCAGCACTTTTGTTTTATTTTTCTGCCCAATCAAAGTCATTGTTAGAATATTTTTGAATTGGAGTGTCATGCAACCGTCATGAACTGTCAGCTGCTTGGCGACATGGTACAAATATATCAAAACAATCAAGTTACCAAATCTGCTTTTAGATTCTCTGAAGCCAAAATTTGACTCAATCCATTTCTGCTGTTTCTCTCATATAGCGCTAGCTTTCAATTAAATTTTATTGAGCTTTTGGAGGTTAAACATACAAGACACATGAATGAAATTTAAACAATGAAACATGAAATGTACACATTAGTCTAGTCTCAAGCATGGTGACACTCTCCTATATATATGATTGGTCAATGGTAAATGTATTGTCTGAATTCCTTTTAAATGTAACATTTATGTCACTTTCCAGGATATGTAAGGTAAAATTTATTTGGTCCATAACACAATGAAGTGTGCATATTGGAAACTAATTAAGCACCCCGGTAATAAGCAGACATTACTTTTTTCTCCGAATTTATGAAAGTGAAAAAATATGTCTGCATAGCAGGCTAACGCATCTGCAGACTAAATTATTATGTATTAAAAAATCTTGAATTCTTATTGGCTGATAAAGAAATGGTAAGAATTTCATGCATTTCGATTGGCCTGATCTGATCTAGCCATGAAATACCACTCTGTATTTCATAGAAAAACCATGAAATACTGCCCTGTATTTCATAGTAAAGCTGAGCTCTGATTGGCTGAAATATGAGATTTATAGGATAATCATGATAGTTACTGTAGCTTAACAACCTGTAGTTTGGGATATATGCTCCTGTTTATACTGATATTTTGTTTATCAGTATGACTATCACAAGAGAGATTTAGACAAGACCCAGAAAAGAGCAAGGAGTATTGCTAATCTGGTTGATTCAGTAAGTAGATATACATACTTATGGTAATATAGTCATGTACATGTACCAATATCATTTTATAAAGAGGTTTAAATAATATTTGGTAAAAAAAATCTGAAACTTAAACCCAAAGAAATTTATGATTTATTGGTATTGATTTCATTTCTTACTGAGGGAATTTTTTTAGTCCTTTGAACAAGCACTTATTTTGCAATCATTTTAACTTTTGGTGTGTGCCAGCACAGAAATGGGTTATTGGGATATATATGAATGAACAGTACTTAGATAACCTAATAAAAAATTAACATGTGAACAGTCATTTAGTTGCATTCAAAGGATCGCATACCATATGAAAACACCATGAAAATGCTATGAAATATTCATAGCATCAGCATACATGTAGCCTTTTCATAGGGAAACCATATGAAACAGTTATACATTCATAAGCATTTCATAGTGTTTTTTCATAGTACTATGAAAAAAGCTATGAATATTTGTCCCGTTCCATAGCCTTGTTTCATAGGTTAATGCTACATGTATGTAATTTCAAAGATTTTGGAATAACTATAAAGCTATGAAAACCCTATGAAATCAAAACCCTATGAAAAGGCTATGAAATCTGCATGCCTATGAAAAAGCTATGAAGCTTAATTGCCATGAAATACCTATGAAATGATGTCCATGAAATCCCTATGATATTATTACTCGGGCTGCCTGTGGCAGCGCCGAGTCTTAAAATGCAAGTCGTTTTTTTTTTTTATATATATAATTGGTGTCAGACGGCTTCTGCGCATGCGTTAAAGGTCAAATTCTAACCAATCGGATTGCACTGTGCTGGTCACGCAAACAAAGGTTAGATTTCCTCAGGCGCGCTCAGATAAGAAAGTTGTTCCAAGCTCAGACTAGGCGAGACAAGGAGATATCAATTTCAAATAGTCATTGTCAGAAATCTATTCCATCGTGGGCAATGATGCAATACAACCTAAATTTGGGTCAGGTCCATGTTTTACGACAGAATAACCAGAGTCTTTCTACTGGATTCGGAGAGCTCGAGACATTATACAAGTCTGCTAATATGGGGAAAACAATGTATTTCATCTTCAAATTATCTCATGTGGCCCGAGTGAAAGGCCAGATGGGCTCTTTTCTACTTTCAACACACAGTCGCTAAACTGTACGAAATCTCCAAGAATAAATCCCTAATGTCCAAACTAACGGGAAAAACTGAAAGAGGAAATCCTTGTGAGAAATCGACGTACATATGAAGCTATATAAGTTATCATCGACTATATGGGAGTCAAACATCGAGCTGCTATGAAACCGCTTGTGACAGTTTGTTTACGCACTTTCATGACAAACGAACGTTTCTACTTTCGACACAACGGTCGCTAAACTGTACGAAATCTCCAAGGATATATCCCTAATGTCCAAACTAAAGGGAAAAACTGAAAGAGGAAATCATTGTGACCAATCGACATAAATATGAAGCTCCAGAAGTAATTATTGAATACATGAGAACCCATAGAGAAAACCGATAATAATGAACACGGTATTAGTTTCACCGACATTTGTGGCGTAACTGAACTCGCACTACAGCATAGCTTGAAATACTGTACGAAAACTCCCGTTTAAAAATTTCCTGATGCCGAAAGGACCGTAGCATTTAAACAAGATATCCTTCTGACCAATCGACATACATATTAAGCTGTGAAAGTATGTTTCCATTCCATAACAGCCGATAGTGCAAACTAGTAAACTGCCACTAGTAAATTGACCTTGCGAGTACTGAACTTTCTAGCGTCAAATGCATGTGTTACGTTTCCAAACTTTAGGACAAGAAATCTTCCACAGAATGTTCTATTTTATTTACAGCTGAGAACTGTATTATTAAACATAAGAAATAAAACAATGGTGCCATTTGAAGAATTATATCATGTCAAAAGTGCAAACGAAGAAATATATATCTACGGACGCGAGCAGCTCGATCGTTTCACTTTGGTCAAACTCGGACTGTTTACGACTGGAACCTGCAGTTTTATCGGACCTGCAGACTAAATTGTAAACGTGTGGCCGTGTTCAGGCTAGTAAATCTAGCTAGCTAACCACAGGAGGTAGCGAGCTTCTTTAGTCTGAACAGTTTTTCTGCTCTGGTGATTAGCTAGCTAGTGGTCGGTGGAATACTTTGAAGTTCCAGGCTACCTAGCGAGGTAGCTTGAATAGAATCTAGCGCGCTAAAAGCCCATCGATGACAACTACCGGGTGTATTGTACGTCAATTGAGCCATCATGGATAACGAGGATCGCCAAACACCAGTCAGTAGCAGTTTTTCGCACAGTTTTAATATTTTGGTTGAAATTTCAATTGAGCACTTTGGCGGTCAATTATTTGCGATTACGAAACACTTGCGCCAAGGGCAGTTATAGACCAAATTTCTATCTTTTAGAGAGGGTCTGAATGGGGGGGTCTACATGTCAGTTGTCAGTTAAAATGTTGGCCATTTGTCAGTTGTCAGTTAGCCCTAGTTAATCATTACTAGAGAAAATTTACAATGTTTGACCCACAAAAACCAAATTTGTCAGTTGTCAGTTATTTTTCGGTTGTCAGTTGTCAGTAAAAAAATCGTCATTTGTCAGTTATTTTTAAGGCTGTTTGTCAGTAGTCAGTTAACCCCATTCATGCCCTCTTTAGAGATAGAAACAAACCAGAAGAGGGAAAAACAAAAAGTAAAACCTACTAAGTTACTAGGTCTGACCAGTACTAATTTATTAACTAGCTGCGAGTTGCTGACAGATATCTCAAGACTCTAGCTAGCTGCACGATAGTAGTCTGAACATACATACACACATGAATAAGTAGTGTTTTCAATAAAAGATCAACTACTTTAATTTACATACGAGAAAACAAAAATATGAAATTACATACATGTATATATATACTAGGGGAGCAGAGAATGAAAGTCACCGCGCTACCGGCCACTCCTAAAGACTGCTAATAATTCTTCCCTTTGGTTATTACTAAGAGGATTTCAAATGAAAGTGTATTTCATCTTCAATCTCATGTGGCCCGAGTGAAAGCCCAGATGGGCTCTTGTTTCATAGTAATTACCAATGAAATATGAGAAGTTACATAGGAATTTCCTTCATTCTCCCTATGAAAACTGAGTTATGAAAATTTGTCCCGTTTCACAGGGTCATTTCATAGGAATATTCCATGAAAAGTTTTGTATACATACTATGATTTTTTTTCATTTCAGGAAAGTCACCTATGAAAATATTCCATTGAAATAAACACAATTTCTCACTTGCATTATTAAAATTATGTTGTACTGGTATGTAAACTTTAAATTATAGAAAAAATATACATATATCCTATTGAGATAGCAGATACTTAAGGTTACCGGATACCTTCAGGGTGCGTTTCCAGTCAAAATTATGTAGCGCCTCGAGTAAATATCGTAGATAAATTATTCATGTATCATTTTAAAGCTTATAAAATTGGCTACAAGAATACATAAAAAGTTTTGAGTTCTTTGAAAATCTCGAATTTTCCGCCATCCCGTTTCACCGATCTAGTGAGATGGCTTTCAGAAGCTCCGACTCCGAAAATATTTTAAAGTTTTAAAATCTGTTTGCTTTGTCGTATTTCAGAGGAATCGTATTACAAAAGGGTGTCGGGGAATGTCAAAATTCGATTTAGTTCAAAAGTTATCATGCTTCCCGTTAAAAGGCGAAAAATAATCCGAGTAGATATGCGGAAACGTCGTCAAGAGCTCTCTTTTTAGAATTTCCCAATTCGCCGACACCATTTTGCAGCGGAGATAGCAATTGACATTTTGTGAACATTTTGCACAAATCGAATAAATTTCTCTTGAGTGGGAGCTTTTTTAAAACTCTATTTTGATTGAAAATCGAAAGCGAGAAAATAGCACTTCAAAAAATTTACCCGTCTGTCGTGCGTGAATCTGAAGCCCCGCCTCTCCAACAATTAGCAAGCTCTTAGCCAATCATTTCTCATCACAGTTCAACTATCTGTCAAGATTTCCCGCCAATGTTGTTTTCCGATCAAAGCTACACGCCGCATCGAGAAAATGTTTGTTCTCTTTTGTGTGACTTGATAGCGGTAAGAGTCGGCTGGTTTCCCAAGCTAGAAAAATGGGAAAGACAAAAAGACCTCGAGGGGCGAAGCCAAGGTGAACACCTATAGAGACGCCTTCGATGCCAGCATAGTTAGTAGAGGAGACAGCGATTTGCAGGCATCTGAAACTCCACGGCGAAATCGTGGTTCAACCGATTCAGGGTCACCGTCAGACTACGTTTCGATCTAAGCTTTCTTGGAAACAAATATTCTCTCGGCTGGCTCTTATCAATTCTTCTTTATGTTCTGATGTGGATCACTCGGCACTCTGTCTGAAAGTGAAAATACGAACGCTTGTCGGGTTTTGCGAGGGCTCGTATTTGGCTTTGTAATTGTATGCATTGTTTGGCCTCGTTTTGCTTTTCTTTTTTCTTTGTTTTTCAAGCTAAGGGCATCCTGCTTGCTTTTTGTAAGATATAAGGCCAACAACCGATGGAATTGTGGAATCGTGTGTGGAAAAACTTTCAATAAACGTAAACATTGGTATATGAAATGAATTTAATATGTGCTATAGCTATTCCCCACACCGTCGTTGCGGGCGAGTGAGCACTTGTCATGTGTTTATTGATCTGCTGCCAATCAAAAAGAACCTTTTACTTCCGGTTAAAAACTTCCTTTTGGTATCTCTCCGTTAATATTAATTTTTATTGAACGGAGTTTTTGGTATATGAGAGACACTACTACTAAAACTACATTTCTGTGCGAGAAAAATATTTCCCCATCTTTTTCGTTTTGAAGGTATCCGGTAACCTTAACAGGATTGGCAGGTAAGAAATTATATAGTGAATGACATAGGACCTTCTATAGCTACTACACATGTAGCGTTGCTTGGTCCTATAAAAAAAAGCTTAATTAAGGAAAGCTTTTACGGTAGCCAGTGTTTCAATCAATTTAATAAATAGATGAAGGGCTCAGAAAATTAAAGCTGAAATGGTTGTTACATGTATGTCTATCCTGTTATACGTACTCTCTTCTGGTATCAGATTTAAACCACTGGCTATAGTCTGGTAACATAAAATCTAATAAAAGACCTCTACCACAAAACATGGCAGAATTATTGCAACCATCAGCGTTCATTGGCCTTCATCAGGGTTCATTGGCCTTCATCAGGGTTCACTGGCGTTCATCAGTGTTCACTGGCGTTCATCCGGATTCATTGGCTTTAATCAGGGTTCATTGGCCTTCATCAGGGTTCATTGGCCTTCATCAGGGTTCATTGGCCTTCATCAGGGTTCACTGACCTTCATCAGTGTTCATTGGCCTTCATCAGGGTTCATTGGCCTTCATCAGGGTTCATTGGCCTTCATCCAAGTTCATTGGCCTTCATCCGGGGTCATTGGCCTTCATCCGGGGTCATTGGCCTTCATCAGGGTTCATTGGCCTTCATCAGTGTTCACTGGCCTTCATCAGCATTCATTGGCTACTTATTTTTGACACAGGTTCATGGGTGAACATTTCATTCAATGATCTTTGCAAACTGCACTGAATTTAGGATTACAGTAACGCTGTTAGCAGAAGACCCTTTAGCGATGGTTTGACGATGTTTCGTGATTTTACGGAAGTTGTTGTTTGCCAAAAAAGCAAATAAAGGCAACTGAACGCTAATGAACCTGATGAAGGCCAATGAATCCTGATGAAGGCCAATAAACACGGATGAAGGCCAATAAACGCTGATGAAGGCCAATGAACCTGATGAAGGCCAATGAACCCTGATGAAGGCCAATGAACCCGGATGAAGGCCAATGAACCCGGATGAAGGCCAATGAACCCTGATGAAGGCCAATGAACCCTGATGAAGGCCAATGAACCCTGATGAAGGCCAATGAACCCGGATGAAGGCCAATGAACCCAGATGAAGGCCAATGAACGCTGATGAAGGCCAATGAACCCTAATGTAGGCCAAGTTAAGGAAAATGCAGGTTAACGGACTTCAATGAAAGCAAATGAAGGCAGATAATGTAGTAACATAAAATAAATACTTATATGCTCTTTGGCATAATATGGGAACTGTGGTGTGCATACCATGAAGTCTTTCCCACTTCACCTGAACTGGCCGGGAGTGCTCCATCTGAGGATTAATTTGCGAAATGGACTGGCTATATATTCAAGGAATCTAAATGCTAATGAACTGGTCAACCAACTCCTCATCTGTTTTGCTGTGTCTGTCAGCTGGGAAAGCATGTAAGTCATAAGGCCATTTTAACACCCAAGGCTGCATGTTAGCTGGGCCTGTCAGAACTGGTTCTCGCTTTTATATTAGTTTTACACAAACACTAACCTGTATGTTTTCTTCTCCTTTTCTGGTTGCATGAAGCCTTAACCTATAGCGCAGCCAGCAATGAGTTGTATCAGGACTTTGCTGTTTCTAACGGAAATTATTATACATGTAAGGCCCTGTTTATATGAAGGAAAGTTGGCTCAGGGGGGAGGGTCCGAGCTACCTTGGGCGAGCCAACTTTTCATACATTTCTTTATAAAACGAAGTCAACCGTCTACATGAGAAACCGCAAACTTGGCTCGGGGCGGCGGGTGACCCTCCTCCCCAAGGCACTCGGTTCACAAGGTAGGGTGACCCTGGGGGGCGAGCCAACTTTTTCTCATATAAACACTTTGGCTCGCCCAACCGGGCCAACTCGGGACACACAGAGCATGCGTAATCCAATATTACGTGCCCAGACTCACTCAAGACAAAGTTGTCTCGGGCACCCAGGACAACTTTTCTTCCATATAAACGCTCGGTAAAATTAGGTGACCCTCCCCCCCCCCGAGCCAACTTTCCTTCATATAAACAGGGCCTTATATAGTCGAGTCCACTCGATCGATCATCGCTGAGCATGTACCTCGTAGACATCGAGTTTAGATAAACTGCAGCCAACTCGCGCAACTTGTACTTCATTTCTGTATAAATCTCATAATGTTCCAGCCAGTCATCAACGTTCCTCTTTTCCGGAGAAAGTTACGAAATCTGCGCTTCTGTAAGCCTCTGGCTTCGGCTATGTAAAAAGAGACACTAATGTAAAACTGAGGGATATAATTTAATATTTAAAAAAATTAAATTAGTAACTTTAGATCGTTTGAAAGCCAATTTGTTATTGGTTGGAGTTCCAATTTGTTCTATCAAGAATTGTTTGGGTGGGCTAAAGTGAACAAGTTGCACCGTAAATACGTTGTCGGTAAGTGGTCGGTAAGTGGTTGGTAAGTGGTCGGTAAAATTGTGTCGGTAAGTGGTTGGTAAGCTGTCGGTAAGTGGTTGGTAAGCTGTCAGTAAGTGGTTGGTAAGCTGTCGGTAAGTGGTTGACTCGATCGCGACGTGTAGCTGTTTCCTTCACTGTACTCATTTGAACCAAAATATGCTTAATACCTTCTTAAGTTTCCAACGTTCTGGTAACGATAAACCCCTTCGATACAGTGCGATCTCACGGCAAATTAACAGTTCCCAGACCGGCGGTGCGTGGCCCGCTTTAAAGCTTGACTCACTCACTGAGCGCAAAGCATAACACCAAATAAACTTTTGCTTCAGTGTAGTTTCACATTTACAACAGATCCTTGTCTTGTTACTAGTATTAAAAGGTTTCGGCAGAAATCATTGTAAATGGTTGCGTATTAAAATCTCAACTCTTCTTCTTGGTGTCTGAATTTCTACGTTCAATCAGTCAGGCGTAAATGGAAATTAATTGCGCCCCGCGGTATTTGTGTCAGAAATGAAACACGCGTCTGGCTTGACAGTTCACGATTGACGGGGACTTTTATTATATAAGAATCTTGACTTTTTGACGCCTCTGGCACACAGGGTATTTACCAAAACCATCTTACTGTACGTTTGTAAAACTGTTTGTTATGAATTCGAATTTGTCACGCGTTAATCCTGGTGAAAGAAAGGTTAAAATACGAAATTGTGCAATGAACACATACGCTTGCCGAAAATTCTTCGAAATTTCGGATCACGATATTTCGATAACCTGGTCCGAATTTTCGTTTGACAATAAACGAAATATCGTTGAAATGTCCCTCGCAGGTTGGCGATATTTCGCCTTGGCATTAGAATTTCCGCGTATCTGAACGATTTTTCGTCAAAATTTCGAACGAAAAGTTGCCCGAAATTTCGACGATATTCGTAGGAATTAACAAAGAGCGAAATTCGTCGAAATACGTTTGCATGACTTTTGCACAATACTGTACGCACACTTTGAGACGAAAATTTCCTATTTGTACTATCAGCTGGATTTTACTTTGAGATAAAAATTCCCTGTGGAAGCCATTCTCAAGTACTGTCGGTAAGCTGTCGGTAAGTGGTTGGTAAGCTGTCGGCAAGTGGTTGGTAAGTGGTCGGTAAGTGGTCGGCCGGTGCAACTTGTTCACTTTAGCCGTTTGGGTGTATGTTTCCTCTGGACATGGATCTGTCAGGTGCCAAATAAACTTTGCCTTGTGAAATCCACAACAATTTTTACCATGTGATGGTTAAGGTATCTGCACTGGCAAAAATTGGTTGTTTTTGAAAAAAAATTGTGACCTCCATAGACCAAGTCAGTCCATTTACTCTTTCCAGGTTTAATCTACCATGTTCAAGAAATAATATGACACACCCAATTTTCCCATTTTCCCAATATAAGGTGTTAATTGAATTAAATTATTGACATAACATTTTGAGAGTTATTTCATTTTTATAGCTAAACTGTTCAAGTTATGCCAAAAAATAAAACTGAATCTGTTTTTTTATTGACTTAATGAATAAATCTGTGTTTAAGAAAGCTGGATTTTAAATACTTTCCAAGTTACAGCAGTTGAAATATTTGTTTACATTGCTTAAACGTCACAGATTAGTTACTGATTAGTTCTCGTTACTTAAACACAGATTTCTTCGTTATCATCTAATCGTACCTTGTGCCAAGTTTCATAGAGAAGCAATGCCTACTTTTCTAAGAAAAGTAGATTTATTACACCTTGTCGATATGGTAAAGTGCTATTTACTGTACAAACATCTCAAGATTCACTCAAATTGAGTCAAAATGTCCAAAATCGACTCCCGAGGTGAAGTTTACATCGATATCCGCCATTTTGTTTTGTTTGCCGCTGTACGAAACGACAGTAGACAAGAAAATACAAGGTGTGACCTTGTGACGCAGTTGACAATAGCCATGCGCATGCACCGACTTTGCTTCCGTTTATTGCGTTCGACGAAGGAGAACGCATACTAATCTTGCAGTGGACTCCCTGTGGTCATGTGTGGGCTACCTGTGCTTCCCCAGGCGAAAGAAATCGAGATTCGTGTATGTCCTCATGTCATCATTCGCTATTATCGCACTTCGGCCATCTTGGATTGAAAGCGAGGCTTCCGGGTTGTCGGTTACGTTGCGCTTACTATTTGCTCTGTTGTTGGTCGCGAGTTTGGATGAAAAAGCTACTTCATCTCCACTTCTGTAATTCCAATTGTACAAATAATAGCCAGAAAAGAAGATCTAGGGATTCCTTTCACATATTTCATTCCAATAAACAGCTCAGAAAGCGATGGAGTTTGAAAATACGCGGAGATGTCGACCCACACTTCAGACTTCGATAAATATCCAGAGGTAGAGTGAGGAAAAAAAAACAAGTAATACTTCTTCGGTTAAAGTGTCACAGGTTCCCTCAGACTCACAGCTAGCACCGGTCTCTACAGGTAAAATAAGAAGAGAGAAACCTCACCTAGCAGGGCGAATGGAACATGTTAAGTTATTGTTCTCAATAAATATATATACACCCGTACACGTGCACCAGCCACCCTCTATTATTATATTTTGATAATTTTTAATGCACATGGGACTATTTTCATGTTGATCGTTATTTTTCATTTTACGAATAAGACTTGTGTACTTTGCACACCACTAATAATAAATTGGCACTAATTTTGAAAGTGTCATGACCATCATATTAAAGTTTTAATATGTGAATAATATTTTTTATGTAAAATATAGTATATATCATATGTATTTGTACTGAATCAAAGGGAAATATTTTGGGAGGTTTTATTAGAATGGTCATGGGTGTTAATATGCAATGATATTTATCACTGTCAATTTTCTGGTATGAAATGAAGGTTTATTTATTAGTTAATCTGGGATTTTCATGTGTGATTTTCTTAGTAATATCACAATCACCTCTGCTTTCTTTGTTTGTTCAGGGACATTTAAACTCTAAATTCCCTCATCAGCATGGATACTTGTTCTACGTTTCTCTCGTTGACATGCAAGAATGAAAATTAGAAGGGCATGCATGCTGATGAGGATTATGGCAGGTCATTATAAAAATTAGTCCCTAGCAGAGTGCATGTGGATTGAATGCCTGTCAACCCTGTACCCTACCTATTTTATGGCTCAAGAAAGGTCTTCTCTTCATTTGTCAAACCCGCTTCTTCCGTACATGTGAGATAATTATACTTAAAACCACAAACATGACATGATTAAACTCTATGCGTGCTCCTGGAATATTTAGTCAGCCACATATTACATTTTATTTTTACATTTTACTTGACATTTTATTTATTCTTCAAAAAATCAACACACTTGCAGGGTCCAGTTCAACCAATGGTGCTCAATCAAGCATAACAAAACGTTAAAAAAACTCAACTATGGTAACTTTAGTTTAGGCAGAGAAAAACTAAAGTCCTCTGAGATTAGTTTCATTAGTCAGTGATAATAGTATTACAAAGTAATAGCATGAAATTAGCTAGTGATAAAATTTCCCCTTGACCCTTGGGAGGATTTATGCAAATTCTCCCTAATCCCCCTCAGCCATAAATCCTCCCTCAGCTCTCGGGGAAAAATTGATAACTAATTTACCTTATGCCATGCCATTACTTATAATAATAATATTTTGGAGTTTGGACTGATTACCTGACTGTTAGCCTGGTCTATTCGATTTTATTAAACAGGATTAAAAAATATGCTCTATCTGTGAATAAATTCAAATCAAGCTATCCTCCATAATTTCTGTGGCTTGGCTTGGGAAAGAAATAATATTAATTATAATAAATTGATAAAAAGGATGTAAATGATGCTGGAGTACCCATCCAGCTAGCAGCTACATGTAGGTTATAAAAAAAAAGGGTTGCATCATTGCAATGATTATGGCAGAAGAAAATATATTGTACAAAATGTTGTAATATACCAAAACAGATAACTGAGACAGTGTTGGGGTCTGGCAGTATTTATTAACATAATATAAATTATTATTACAATATATTTTAATATGTTTCAATTTATTTACATGATTGAAATATAATATTAATAGTGATACAAAAGCTGTATGGTATATTGTTAGTATGGCTGCTCCCCTAAAGCATGAGATAGTTGGTTTACAAAATAGTTACTACCGAGACATACAAGGCCTAACCCATTGGCTATATCCAGCCTGATGATAATTTTACAGTATTGCTCAACTAAAAGTAGGCTGTACCCTGCCAGACTCCAACCTGATCAGCTGATTCTGAATATCTAGATTAATATTCACTTCAATTATAAATTATGGAAATTAAAATAATTGTACAAAGTTTGAAAACTAAAGTTAGGTGATTTAAAAACAATTAGGTAGTCATTGTTGCAATTTTTATTGCCATTATTAGCACTGTCGTCAATATTGTTTTGCATTAATACCATCACCAGTACCATTTCCATTGTCACTATCATCTGCATTGTACATGGTCAAATGACCCATATCTCAGTTTCTCTACAGGTAATTTTGGTCAATTTACAAGTAGCCATTTGTTGATAATGGCCCAACATTGCAAGCCAGTAATACTGTCATTATCATCATCTTAACATACACTGCCTGGTATACATATGATATATGTATCAGGAGCCATATTATGTATATATGATATAGTTACATTACCAGTGCAATGTTATCAGCCATCCATGCAAGTGAACCATTTTGGTTCATTGATAATGCATTTTCTCAAATCCTCATACAAACCTTCTAAAAACCTAACCCAAAATTTGCCAAAACCATTCCTAGAACGAGTACACCCAAGCTATAAAATTATGAAGGATTTTTCACAGCTTTTCAAGTGATCATTTGAAGTGGCAGGGTATACTGCAGAGGTTTCTCTCTTGTTTTTTTTCGTGTAGAAAATGGACTTCTGCTATCTGTTAGTCTGGGGGAACCTGTCACACTTATTTAAGCGAAGAAGTATTTTATAATCAGCAGTTTTTTACTCACTGGATATTTTATCGATGTCTGAAGTATGGGTCGACATCTCCGCGTATTTTCAAACTCCATCGCTTTTAGAGCTGTTCATTGGAATCAAATATGTGAAAAGAATCCCTAGATCTTCTTTTCTGACTATTATTTGTACAATTGGAATTACAGAAGTGGAGATGAAATAGCTTTTTCATCCAAACCAGAGCAAATAGTAAGCGCAACGTAACCGACAACCCGGAAGCCTCGCTTTCAATCCAAGATGGCCGAAGTGCGATAATAGCGAATGTGTGTTTGTACTTTTTAGAATAAATTATCTCGGCCGGGGAACTGGTAACCACAGGTACACGATGCGAGCGGCCATTTTGGTGAATGCCATCATGGCTTCTGTTTTGTTTCGCGATCGGTTAGTTACTTGCCTTATTTTCCGACAATGCAATGCAATGATGTTTCAAAGGTTCGCAAGTACAATTGAGCAAAGCCTGAGGAAAGTGTGTAGTACATCTGGAGGACCTTGAACATTCAACTCGGCCATAATTATTTATTTATGCTGAATCCGAGTGAATGTGCGATCGAAAAATATGCTATTGGCTTGCTGTGCTGTTCGGTTTGCCGATACCAAAACTGCAAATGGTCAAGATGCTATAAATCATACCTGAAGGCTGAAGAGAAATACATGGATATGAATATTTCAGTGTGAGTTGTGAAGAAGCTTTTTAAATACTACACGTGTACATCGTGGTGGTTTAAGTCAAACATGGTCTGTTACGACCGAGTGAATTCTGTTGGCTTGCTCGCTGTACTGGATTCTGCTTTTCGCTGTACATACAGATACCGAAACTACAAACAGTAAGATGATCTGGCTGAAGAGAAACAAGGTCCGAGTTTTCTAGATCGCCGTATCTTGTGTGAGTTACGACACTTGGTTATACAAATTAACGGATTCAAATTAACACTACATTCAGACAGAGAGTTAATCAATACCGACACTTTGATATGCCAGGGAACTGGAATATCAACACAGTACAAGGTGAGGGAAATTTAAAGTACTGACTTCATTGCTGTGTTCAATTAATCTACACTGAATTTCTAACAGACCTGAAACAAGGCTGATCAAAGCGATCAAAGCCAGGACCCGGCTACCAACATTGACCATAAATTATTCTGGAACTAACGATGGCGCTCAATATTCTGCAGCCAACCTTGTTCTCACTTGAAAAATACCCGGGAAACATAATGTGAATGATCTGAATCGAAGGAACTGCATGGGCTGTACTTTATACACATGCATACCTATATAGTTTATGTTCTAGGAAATGGAATTCAGTTTATACACATCTGAATAGTAATATTTATTTATACGTACTTTATATGAATCCCTTTATATATCCTGTAATATACTGTATTTTATATATCCTGTAATATAGTGTCCCCAATAGTAGCTTTACAGCTAAATACTATTGACACTGAAATAAAGTTCATGTATGCATGTATGTATATAAATGTATGTAGCCATAGCCTGGGTTGATTTGTGTTCTACACTAACTTCAATTATTGCTTTACACTGTATACCACACAGCAAAATGTGCTACTAATTCTCAAATCAATGCCATAACCATATAAAACACACATGTATACATATAGCCCCATAAGCATCGCATCCAATGATTTAATGTTACACAAAGATAATTACAGTTTTATACCCAGATGCATCCCCTTGTATATTAACATATAAGTTAAGACATCAAAATTTACACATTAGTTAAAAAACAAGCACTTTTGATCAGGATTACGTACACCGTCCACATCATTGCAGCAATTTTACAGCTTTTCTGACTGTTACCACAGTGCTTTCTCTTTCAAAAAATATGTCGAACGCACTTTGATAATCTATGATTACTTCTAGTTTATAGAATATAGACTTAATAGTTCCTAAATATGCCGCCGATTGAAGAGAAACTGGATGTTGAAGAGAGAAAAAACTAGCTAAAGCAAAAGAGAGAAGTTCGAAGTCTAGACTGGCATAGTAGTTGGTGGAAGAAAGAGATTCGTCCTTCCTGCACGCCAGACAGAAGAGCCCAGACCAAAGAGAGATTCGTAACCAAACCCCAGGGAAGACAGTTTGAGTTTACCGTGCAAAGAAAAGTGTGGAAGCCGTTCTTGTGTCAAAGAACCTCAGAGACTGCTTTCCTGATCAATCGGCTAGTTCAGCAGAAGACAACACGGATGAAGATCCTAATTTTAGTCTAACTTATTAGTATGATTGTGAAGTAAAGTCGCTGACTAGAAAGTACATGTACAGTCGATGAAGTCGATAAACAAAGGAAACCTGGAAATTGAGCATAAGGGTGATAAGATGTTTCTGTGCGAGTCTTCACAACTGGTCGACTTCATTCAGCAAATAAATGCCACTTCTAAGTGCTCTATGCCGGATTGTAATGGTTGATTCTGAAGTTAGATGTTTCATTCATAATTATTATGATAATTCTAAACGGCCAGTATTCATGCTGTTTCCTGTTTCACAGCATGTTACATCTTAGGAATTGTGCTTATGTTAAACTCTCAATCTAAACCAAAAGACACTATAATTTTAAATTGTAACCCGGCTTGGTTCATAACGTATTGACTTTGTAGATGGCCGTATATTTGTCATTTTTATATACATGTCATGTTATACGCCATATACCATACAGACGTGAAGATAACATGGTTCTCAAATTTCAGACTTCCTTGGAAACGAAATGTAGCCAGTTATATCCGGTTCCGGTTAAACCAGCGATTTTTAACCCACCGTTACGCTGCTTTTAAAAAGGAAAACTCTGGGGAAAAAGCTATTTCTCAAAATTAGGACACTTATTCTAATATTCTGTTAAATATAAAATGTTTCTAAGTTGGTCAAATTTTGCCAGTGCAGATACCTTAATAAGGGTGTTCATTAATGTTCTAGCTGCATGCAAATTTGGAAGCAAGTGCTGCATATAACTTTGCATATGTATATCCTATGAAAAGATTTAGTATTTACACTGTAACACAGTTTTCATAGTATTTTCATAGTACCTTAATTTCATAGCCTCTTGTTATACTGATTTCATAGTCATTTCATCGGATGTAAAATTCAAAGCCAAAAAATTCATAGGGTACTGTATTTTTCATAGGATATAATTTCCCTTTATAAAATTTCATAGCCTTTCAATCTTTCATAGGTCTATGAAAAGAAACCTTCATAGTGCTATGAAAATATTTCATGGGATATTTCATAGGTTGGCCTAGTTTCATAGCCTTTTCACGTGGTCTTCATAGGATATTGCACTAGTAGTCACTTTAAAAATTCTGAACACAGCAAACCCAAATGGAATAAAGGAACCATCAAAGATAAAGCCAAAGAAGAGAGTCAACATTGCCTAAAACAGACTAGTGGTCTAAAATATTTTCTAGCAGATTAAAAATGTTTTTCTTATGAATCAATATATTGTAATAAAACTTGCTCTGAGTTCCAATGGTTTATTGAACCTTGAATAAAGGGATACAATAATTCCAGTGACAACTAAACCGTACACAACTGGTTTTTCCACACGTGCTCCGAACTGCTCTAAACGTCATGTAAGCTATACATATACGTACCAAGAGTAACCTAAGCATCATTCATTACACTATCCTCTCTCTTGAAAAGGCGTGAATCCCCTGGTTCACACTCGGTCAGACTCCGACAGTTCTAACAAACTAAACAAAATTTGACAAGTTTGTAAGCTATGATCTAAGGCAAATTGTTCTTTACAGACTTATCTCTCAATTGTTCTCTTAATGCTTGAGCCTTCTTTAACAATTTCGGCCTCAGTTTCTTTATCCTATTTCTGTCCATGTCCTGCTTGTCCCCCAACAGCAGTAGGCGTTGTGCTATTTGCTGTAAACTGCTAACAACCCATTCACCGTACCGATCCGGGGGTCTTTTCACTCGAACTGGTCTTTGATTTTAAGAGGTGAGTTCTGGTTCCTCCCTCTCTTCCCCTGCACTGTTATCCTCCTCAACCTCAGAACTGGAGTGTCCAGGCAGGGAGCTGTCACTTTCACCTTGTGGGGGAAGGATGTTTGTGCCTTGAGTATCGAACTTGACATGATCATTATTGCTATCAACAGCTGCTTCAGTAGAAGTAATGTCTTCATAGCTGAAAGACTGAAACCCGCTGTCTTCCAATTCCTCACGATCCTCACTTGACTGCTCGCATTCGTCTTTCACAGGTACAATCTCCTCTTCCGGTGTACTCACAACTTCTGCTACTTCCTCCACCACTTCTTCCTGCTTCCTCTTGTACAACCGCAGGTTGTTGAAATGAACCACTCTGGATCGCCTCGATGATCCTCCAACCTTTCTGATACTGTATGTAACTTCTGTGACACGCGCAATTATATTGTACGGTCCCTCCCACTGCCTATGGAACTTACTTGCCTCACCAGGCTTCAGTTGTGGACTGTAACGTAGTGATTAGTACTAAATCACCCGTTTGATAACTAGTGTGCTTAACTCCCTTGTCGTAAGCATCCTTCTGGCGTCGTTGAGCCACCTTAAGGTTCTGCCGTACGTCTTGATATGCCGTATCCAGATCCTCCTGAAGATCAGCAACAAATTCACCGTATGAGCACTCACTGTCCTTGGCCCTACCCATCATCACATCTAAGGGTATCCTCATCTCCCTTCCGAACATCAGCTCAAACGGTGTATGCCCTGTGGAGGTATGTACACTACTTCTGTAAGCCATCATGCAGTAGTCTAGGTGCTCATCCCAGCATTCTGGCTTATCTTCAACCTTGGCCTTAAGCATGCTCTTTAGAGTCTTGTGCAGGTTTTCAATTTGTCCATTTCCTTCTGGATGATAGGCAGTTGACCGAGTTTTACTGATTTCCAGTAGGTCACACATCTCCTTGAACAGCTTCGACTCAAAATTACGTCCTTGGTCACTGTGTAGACTATCGGGTACTCCAAACCTGCAGATCCAGTTCCTCACAAGAACGTTTGCACATGTAGCGGCACGTTGGTTGGAGATTGCATAAGCTTCTGCCCACTTCGTAAAGCTACACTGGATAGTTAGAATAAACCGGTTCCCTCTTCTTGACCGGGGCAGTGGGCCAACAATATCAATGTGGACCCTTTGCAGGGGGTTACCAGAAGGTATTGGCTGTAGGGGTGCCCTTTGCCTAGGTCTGGACTTGCACTTGGCACACGTTAGGCAATCATCACAATATCTGTGCACTTCCTTGGTCATTCCAGGTCTCCAGAACCTAGCTTTCATCTTCTTCAGGGTCTTCATTCTGCCTAAGTGGGCACCAGCAGGGCCATCATGGATTTCTTCGAGTGCTTCTTTGACTAGTTTTTGTGGTAGGGCCATCCTGTCCTTAGTCGTAGGGCCATGTTTGGCTGACTGGAGGTAGAGCCCACCTTCGTGTATCTGTAACAGATCAAACTGAGCCCAGACTGCCCTCGTAACTTGACTCATGGGCTGTAGCTCCGGACTACTAGGTTTCCGCCACTCTTGTAACAGCTGGTTCAACACTGGGCCCATGTATATATCCTCTCTTTGGGCTTGTGATATCACCTCAGTCGACCATGAGACCTTGTCCTTGCTTTGGCCATTGTCCTTTCGAGGCTTGCTTGTAACTGCCGCTACCTGTGGTTGGGCTGATGGTACACATGATGGACAGTTTCCATGGTAGCGCTTTGGCCGTCTAGACAAAGCATCTGCATTGCAGTGTAACTTCCCCGGCCGGTGTTCAATTTCATAATCATATTCTTGTAAGCGCTCGAGCCAATGGGCTACCTGACCGTGGGGCTCTTTGAAGGACATTAACCAAGTTAACGAGTGGTGATCAGTCCGCAGACGGAATCTCCGCCCTAACAGGTAATAACGAAAGTGCTCAACATAGGTGACTGAAGCCAACATCTCCAACCGCATTGTACAATAGTTCTTCTCATGCTCATTCAAGGAGCGACTTCCATAAGCTATCACCCTTTCTGTCCCATCTGGTTGTACCTGGGACAGAACAGCTCCAATTCCCAGTAGTTGGCTTGCATCTGTATCAAGTATAAAGGACCCAACACCTGACGTGAAGATTGGATATGCTAGTACAGGTGCACTAACCAAGCAATGTTTCAGATTTTCAAAAGCAGATTGCTGTTCCCATTGCCACTGAAATGATACGTCCTTCCTGGATAGCTTGTAGAGTGCCTCTGCAATAATGGAGAATCCAGAGATAAACTGCCTGTAGTAGCTAGCTAAGCCAATGAAGCTCTGAAGTTCTTTGACATCCCTGGGTATTGGCCACTCTTCGACTGCTTTAAGCTTCTCTGGATCCGTCTTAATTCCTTCGGAGGAAACCACATGTCCCAGAAAAGTAACTTGTTTCCTCAGGAACTGACACTTGGCTGGTTTAAGCTTTAGTCCAGCTGCCCGTATTCTGTCAAAGATTAACTGAAGACGATGGAGATGATCATCAAATGTAGTTGACCAAATGATAATGTCATCTAAGTACACAAGGCAGTGAGTCCAAGTGAGCCCATCCAGAGCTAGATTCATCAGTCTTTGGAAGCTGGCTGGCCCATTGGTCAAACCAAATGGCATAACCCTCCACTGAAATTGGCCGCGGTGAGTGGAAAATGCAGTTTTCGGTCTGTTATCCTCTTTCGCCTGCATCTGCCAATAGCCAGAGGCCAGATCAAGACATGAAAACCATTTTGCACCACCCAATGCCTCTAAAACATCATCAGTCCTAGGCAATGGGTGAGCATCCTTTATCGTGCACCGATTGAGTTGTCTAAAGTCAATACACATACGGTATGTTCCATCATGTTTAAGGGCTAAAACAATTGGGCTGCTCGAAGGACTTTGGGACTGTTCAATCCTACCATGTGCTAGGAGTTCATCTAACTGTTGGTCAATAATCTCTCTCTGGTGAGGTGGTGTACGACGGGATGCTGCTTAATTACTCGGGCTGCCTGTGGCAGCACCGAGTCTTAAAATGCAAGTCGTTATTATTATTATTTTTATTTCATGTCAGACGGCTTCTGCGCATGCGTTAAAGGTCAAATTCAAACCAATCAGATTGCACTGTGCTGGTCACGCAACAATCGCCAGGTTAATGTATTTACATAAGTGAATACAGTAAATCAAAATGGTCGACCCGCGAGGGCGAAAGCCTTCCAACAGGCTCAGGATATTTCAACTGGCGCTCTTGTTGACCATAAAAATACATGAACAACCAGGAGCCGTAATACATTCGATCAGCGCTGTTTGGACAGATCCAATGTACATTTAGAAACGTAAGCGAAATACAATATCCAAACACGTTTGGATATCAACGGGTATCGAATTATAATCAAAGGTTAGATCTCGTCAGGCGCGCTCAGATAAGAAAGTTCAAAGCTGTCAGACAAGGCGAGACAAGGAGATATCACTTTCAATGAGTCATTGTCAGAAATCTATTCCATCGTGGGCGGTCTTGTACAGCTAAGGCATGTTTTACGACAGAATAACCAGAGTCTTTCTACTGGATTGAGAGCTCGAGACATTATACATGTCGGCTAATATGGGGAAAACTGAAACAAAAAATGAACTTTGACGGCAGAAACCCTCAATTGAGCCAAGCGGAATATTTACATGATCCGCTAAGATTGTTACAAATCTTAGTTAAGCAGATGTTTTCAGTGTATGCCAACTGAAATGCGGCAACTACACGAACAAGAAGCATGAACTGCCAGCAACGAGAGAGGAAAAAGTATTTGAAATGCACAGCGCTAGCTGAAATAGGGCATATATATAATATCTGAGACGTTAAATTACGTTACTGTGAAGAGGATCAAAATTCAAGTTTTGTAGCTTGAGACTGTCTTCTGCCGTGACTCGTGAGAGAAATTGGAAAAGATCTAGCTGTTTCATTCAGACACTGGCAAATTTATTGAAAGCTACGGGCTTACTTTATGAGATTATTATTCATTGTGGAATGAAAGGAAACAGGTTAGCTGAAAGTTAAGTTCGAGGTAGGCTTCGACTTTCATTCCGATTCAGTGCATATGTGCACGAAGGTGGGTGCTGTCAACATGCAACACTACCAAAAGATCCAAAAAGAAAGTTCAGTTACGTAAGTACTGTAAGTAAACTCTTTTTGATTTGAATAAATTTCCTCTCAGTTTGTCTGTTAATGTACTTTTTCTTCTAATTATCGCTTTATTTAACATCTGTGATTTAGAGTATGCGTACCTCAGAATAAATTATTTGAAAGGTCAACTGAATTCTTGTGTCGATAAGCGCAAATGTTTTTTTGTGAAACAGTCTGTGTATATGAGAAGCGGCTTAATAGAAGAGCTTTCTCATTTATAGGAATTCCATTTTTTTTTCTTGCTATGAAATTTATGTTTCATTTCACATTTATTCATACAGTTTTAGCCGGACATTGCCCCGAGTTTTTGATCTATTTTCAATCAAATTCAAAGTCTGAATATGTCATTGTATTGCATTTATACACTTGAATTGCCAGTATTCTGTTGTTCGAATCTTGCGTTATCATAGTCATGCCATAAAAGCGATTAATAGATCAGTCTGTTTTTTTTTTACGTTCTCACTGGCGAATTAAAGCACGACTTGATACTAAGAGGATTTCAAATGAAAGTGTATTTCATCTTCAATCTCATGTGGCCCGAGTGAAAGCCCAGATGGGCTCTTGTTGGTTTAGAATCCCCGGTGTTAATTTCATGTTCCATTAGATCTGATTTCCCTAAATCAGATCTGTTCATTGCAAGTATATCTCCATATTTATCCATTACTGACAAAAACTGTCCCTCCTGGTCTTCTGATAGCCCTTCCAGACTCTGCTGTGTACTTAATCTCCAATTTTCTGCTTCTTCTTTCCCCTTTTTCTGCTCCCCATTCCCCACTGTTACGTCAACGGATGAACAAGTTGGACGTGAAGTACCTGTACTTGATGACTTGGAGTCCACTTCACTGGGAGTAATTTTTCCACTAACACTGCTAAGGGGATGATATTCAGCAACTGGGATATCTGAGCGTATCCTAATTGGTCTGTCAGTAAAATTGGCTAGGCGAACTGGGGTCTGTCCAGCCCTAGGGCCCACTAGGGAACGTGCAATGCAAACCTCTGATATTTCCCTGAGTTCTTTCAACCCCTCCAGAATTCCTGGGCTACCCAAATTCCGTTCATACCCCTCCTCTAATCTAGCTCCTATAACTTGTTCTGTTCCTGGTTCTATTTCAATATCCGCACACAGAAAAATTTGACAAACACTAGGTTTTACCTTGCAATATCTGATTGGGACTTCAGTGTCTCCCACTACAAGGGTTCCTGTGTCATAGCGAATCAGACAGCCATGGTGCTGAAAAAAGTCTGATCCAAGTATACAATCATGAGCCAGCCCACGTGCAATGATAACTGGCCATAAACAATCAATATCTCCTATGCGGAGTCTTACATCTGCTTCCCCAAGAATGGACAATTTATTACCATTTGCTGTAGTTAATGTCCCTGTCACAGGCTTAAGTTCTGAGAGATATCCACTTTTTTTCCCATGTGCATTCATTTAAAACACTAACAGTTGCACCCGTGTCTAACAATACACAAGTTGTACGATGATTCACCAGTCCCGTAATATATATTCCCGAATCTGATATGGCTGAAACTGCATAATCATTCGTGTTTGTTTTGTTTACCTGGTGGATGTCAGCTACTGTTGGGGTCAGATGTACTGGATCTACGGGGACTGGCTGCCCCTTGGCAGACCCTGATTTATTATTCGTTTCCCGTCTTCGTTGGACAGTCCCGCGCAAAGTGGCCTTTGTTATGGCAGGCATAGCACACCACTTCTTCTCGGCGCCGTGCAGGTTTTACTTCAGTTTTCTTTTCTAGCTCACGGATTTTGTCATTCATCCCCAGAACGATTTCCTGAAGCTCCCGTATTTCAGTAGATATCTTCTCATTATTAGCTGAAGCACTAACTGCATTTACAGATTTTTTCTTTTCAAACGATGGAGCTATTTTGCAAGCTTTACAAGCACTCTCCAACTGGCGTACAACACGAACAGCTTCCACCAGTGACCCTGGTTGATTCATAAAAACTCTCTCGAATATCATCGCTGACAACCACACCTTGAATGAATTGAACCCTATAAGCCAACTCCACTTTAAATGAATAGGCAGCCTCTGGATAGGCATTCTCGGCCAATTCCATTAAATTGTCGGCGAAGGTTTCGAAGTCTTCATTTGGCTTTTGGCATCTTGCCCGTAACTGGAGTTTATAATCTTCCTTCGTCTTCCCCGAATCAAATCTTTGAGCCAACTTTGTCGTGAATTCCTCAAATGGTAGCGATTCCGATAGCTTGAGCAGCTCCACAGCTAATTTGTAGGCCGATTGATCCAACAGGGTGAGTAAATAAGCTCGATGATCTGATGGTTTGATGTGTACGAGATTAGCATATTGAATGAATTGCGAGCCATGTTTTGAAAGTCTGACCAACCGAATAAACCTGTGGCGCTCGCACATTTCTCCTAGCCTCGATATTCTCATTAGAAACTCCAATGCTCTGCTTCAGAGCCTTCGCAAGGGTATCTGATACCAACAGTTGAATGTCGCTAATCTCTTCTTTTGGCTGTTTCATTGAAGGTCCGGGCCCTGCCTTTTCCTTTGGCAGCCCACCTTCGACACTTTCGGCTCCATTTATCGTTTTCTTTCCCTCTTTATCCATTGTAATCTCCGTGGTTACGATCCCAAGTCACTGCCACCAATCTAATAAAACTTGCTCTGAGTTCCAATGGTTTATTGAACCTTGAATAAAGGGATACAATAATTCCAGTGACAACTAAACCGTACACAACTGGTTTTTCCACACGTGCTCCGAACTGCTCTAAACGTCATGTAAGCTATACATATACGTACCAAGAGTAACCTAAGCATCATTCATTACAATATCTATAATGAATCATAGCATTTTACATAAAAACAATGGGTCGAAAGAAGGACTTTTATTGCTGAAAATATTATTTGCATCTTGGAGTTCTGTTTTGTGTTTACTATTGGTCAATATCAGGAAATACAGTACAATTATGGTCCAAAAAATCTCAATGATTGGCCAAAACCTTTCTGCTGAAAAGTGTGAATCTTATGGCACCAATTCAGCTTTCACAATACCTGCAGGCTACCTTAAATGGAGTACTGCATAGTGTCTAAACTTTTAGGAGACCAGATATCCACAATTCTCACAATTTTGGACTGGTCTTCTTACAAGTAAATTCTGCTTTTTCATGTACATGTAACTCTAGTCTATTGAATGTAGATTCTTACAAGATTCACTGAATGATATATAAATGTAGTCTGTAATATAAATCACAAAATACTATAAACCAAATACTAGCTAGGTTATGAAATTATCAAATAGCTTGCTGTACTTGAATGTACATGTATTTGTTAACTTCAACCCAAAACACTGAAGTACGTGCAAATCTCTGTGAAGCATTTTAATTGAACCTTCCATGGCCTTAACCTACTAGTTGTTATTTTCTTTTTCAGTTGTACCGCCAATTAAATGTACGTGTTGTTCTGATTCATATGATTACCTGGAATAGAGGTGACCCAGTACAAATTGTGCCAGAATCTGATACAACTTTAGACAACTTTGTCAAATGGAGAAATGATGAACTTTTTAAGAAGTATCCAAATGATAATGCACAGTTGTTAACGTGAGTAAATCCAAGAAGCTACTTTATTTATATGCATGTACGCCTCCATATACCTGTTGTGGTTAATTTTATTGGGGTTATATTTTTAAGGCCCAAGGTCGTCTTTCTGATTTTTAACTATTTCTAGACTGACCTTCCAAATAAAATAGTAGGCCTTGTTGCCATGGAAATTTTAATACTGAGGGCTCGTAGTTTTAGTCCATCATTTGATCACATCAGCAGCTTTCTTTTCCAGTGGAGCACAGCAGCAAGTTTATTTGTATAGGTAATCATACAGTTTCAAGTGCAATTTGGGATTAATTTGCACGATTAATTTGCGGGCTCGTGCAATTTTGATACTCTTTGAAAAACACATGAGTGAAAATTAATCCAAAATTGCATGAGAAAACCGTATGATCACTTATTAATAATATACATGAAAAACATTGTCAGGAAGTGATGTTGGCGACTCATGTGACAAAGTAATTTATTCAGTCAGCAAACCATAATAGTTCACACTTTCAAATTCATTCAAATTGTTCAAGTGTTCTCAGAAGTCGAAAAGAAATGTTTCATTAATTGCTTTCCAAAGAAATTTGCATCGTATTTCCTTTTTTCGGCACTATGTTTCATTTCCTTTTTTCGGCACGGTGTTTCCTTGAAATTGCATTGCCCTCAACCAATTAGAATTGAGAATTTTTTTCATGTATATTATTAGAGAGGGAACACTTGCAATTAAAGGTTTGAAGCATGTTTCCCCTGAATATATAGAGGGCTGGAGGACAACATTAAGTCTGATGAAGACTTCAATCTGCACTTTCTCAAAGAACTGAGTCTGTGCAAGGTATTTTGCTGGGGAATAGCTTCATCAGTCTTTCTTGTAGTATGGGCCAGAATGTTTCCAGTCACTTGTGCCGTGAGCTCTGTAAATGGAGGTCTGGAGCCTGTCTGTCGGTGACCTACCATAGCTTTTTTGGAATATTGGACAACCTTGATTGTGCTTGTTAGTGATTCCAATATGATGCTATTAGATCAACATTGCTTCAGACTTTTTATGTATCTTGGAGATTCAGGCGAGGGGAGGGCCATGCCAGCTACTGGTTGGGTTTCCCAGCATTCTTTGGGGTCAGAGTGTTGAATTTAGCTTGCGGTGAAGTGCTTTTGGAGAGAATGGCTTGGTGCTGGGCAAGTTTATTATAAGTATTCAGAGACAGAAAGTGAGGTTATAGTAGCCAAACATGAAAATCTAGATTTTATGTGAAACATGCATTTTTGAAAGAAAATTTAGAATCTCAGGAGAAATAAATGTATTTTATCTGAGGAGAAATAAATGTGTTTTGCATGATTGTGCAATTTTTAGTCCCTTTCTCTGAAATGAAATAATGGTCACTGTACAGTAGTTAACTTACACAAAGAAAGAAGGATTAAGAAGAAATTATGCATTAATTGTTAAATGATATATATGCCAAATGCAGCTCAATATATGATCATGTGTCTACATACATTGTAGATACATTATGCTGTGTGGGAATCTGAGGGTGCCTGCTCTTAAAACTTAGTAAGAATGAAACCCTCATAGCAAGTTATATTGTGCTGTACATGTATATGTTGCTGTACCACAAATTGTATGCATCAGGGACTTGGAGGAATAATATAAAATAGAATCCTTATTTAAAATCATTCACTTTAGCCCATTTTTATTTCTTTGAATTAGTTTAAAAATTGCAAACCCCAAAAAATTAGCTACTGTACCATAACATATCCAAATAACTTTATCTATTACTATTTATTTGTGTCAGGCATATAGACTTTAAGGGAGGAACTGTAGGCAAAGCACATGTGTTTACTATGTGTACATCTCGTTCAGCAGGAGTGGTGCAGGTTTGTGGTACAATATAATAGACCCATTTGAAAAATGGCATCCAATTTAAATGTCTCTTCTTAGATTGACTATTACCTTGTGCTGATGTTGCCACATAAAAGCGTTTTAACATTCCTAAACAATATAGTTATTTAAATTGGACAAGATTTGTTTCAATAGGTCCATAAAATTATTTGTTTATTTGTTTGTTTGTTCATTACATTTCCATTAGCCCAATAATAATATAATTGTACTTCAATAAATACATGTTTTGTAAAAATATACTGGTAGGTGAAGAACAAACAGTTTATTATGTACTCCTCCATGAAAGTTTTAATAATAACACAACTGAAATAATCGTATTGATTGCTTCAGATAATATACCATTCTAAGTAAGAAACATTTTATTATATGCAAAAAAGTGTTCAAGGAGGATTTTATTGAGATCAGAGTGTTGGAAGGAGTTAAACAGAAGAGAAAGAAAAGTGACATGACTTTTATTTAGTGATAAATAAATGTGCTTTTTGGACTAGTTTTGGATGTGATGACACAAAATTAATATGAAAATACAGGGCTGCAAATTGCAACCGATACGGTCACGACTAGAATTTTTTGTTTTGCGACTAAAATGTTTCATCCAGTCACAAAATTGCAACTGAATCACAAGTATAATGAAAACAGGTATACTTATCTTCATTAAGAATGAGATTTTTCATAATAATTATCACTCAAAATCCTACCTTACACTTCCATTGTTCGTTCGTGAGCAAATATGACTTCCATTAGAGCAGTGGTACATTAAAAAGGAGTGCAGTATCTTATGGTTACACCACTGAACTATTCACCAGTTTTTATTTTGCGACTAAAGTTTCATAACTAGTCACAATTTTTGCAAGTAAAATTTTCTGTTTTGCGACTAAAGTTTTTTATCTAGTTGCAAAATACAACCATACTTTTTTTATTTCCAGCCCTGAAATAACATTGCCTCAAAGTTTTTGTCTTTTGCTATAACCTATACGAATACTTAATATCTCTATTTTTATATCCTTTCTAGGATCATGCAACAAATGCTGCTGCTACTGCTGCTACATTTGCTCATGAAATGGGGCACAATTTTGGCATGAGTCATGATAACGAAGGTATAACTTCTTATCACCTACCCTCCCTCTACCATCTTTTTTTTATTGGCTTAAATAATTTATAATATTCCATATCTATGGTGTGCTGCACAGCAGCACTGCATGAGAGGGTTTGTTTCTCACCAGCATACAAAACCTCTGAATTTTAATTTCTAACGGGTCCTGAAACAGCCATAATAGAGGCTTATCGAAGCCTAATCCACATATTGAATTGGAATTTAGTGTGTCAGTTTTTGCGGAGGGAGGAAAACCGGAGAACCCAGAGAAAAACCCTTGGGGCAAGGGTGAGATACCAACAAACTCAACTCACATATGGACTGCTGCGAAGAGGATTCGAGGTGAGAGGCAAAGTGCTTAACCACTGTGACTCCCCAGACGTGATAGTCTTCAAAGTGCAGAAGAAGTGACCGAGAAGTGACGTTTCAACTTCTTGATGACCTCATCTCCTGTTTTCTCTCAAGGACTGGACAATCTCAAAGTATCCTGATAAGTAATCCACTAGGCAGAGATAGTGTCTCTCTCATAGGATAATGCATCCAATCTTTGCCATGGGCGGTGTGGTACATGTACTTCTTGAACAATGATTGGCTCCTTCTGTTGCCCTGCTCAAGGATCACAGAGTACCCTTAAAAGTGGTAGGGCTAAAATACCCATGCAGTGCAAAGTGCCAAATTAAAGGTGCTTAAGGGCCGGCTTTCTCGCTAAATTTTTGTTTTTGTCACATTTCCTGAAAACAGTGGTAGGGCTATAGCCCAACCTGCCCCACCTTCTCCGCGGTCCCTGATGCTGCAAAAGTGTTTGTTGCACACTTCACACTGTTCTATGTAGTTGGTAAATTCCTTGTTCATTGCCGGCCAGTAATAGTGAAGAATCACGTACCAGATTTGTTGTCGGTAGATTGTCAGCCGGCAACATGCCAACAACCTACCAACAACCTCACAATGTGGGAGCTGTGGATCTTGTCTTGATCGATTTTCTGTCTCAAGGTCTGTGGAATTATGCACCTTAATCCTTTGAAGAATATTCTGTCCTGTGCAGCCAGTTCATCTTGGATATTAAAGTATGCATGAACTTCTGTGAGTGCATGTTCTTTGTGGTCATGCAGGCCAACCTTCTAGTATGAATCTCTTCAATGGCTGCAAAGTGGGGTCCTTTAGCAGTCTCATAACAAGTCTCCCGAAGCTGTGGCTTAGAGATTGAGAGGAAGTCTACAGCATGAATGCTTTCTACATCTTTCTCTGTCTCGTATCTGTCATAACTGTTGACATGTAGGTTCTTGAAAGAGTGTCTGCCAAGTACATTTCCTTGCCAGTTTGTACTTTAATCTCAGTATAGATCGTTTGCGTGTGACGTCATCAAAATTCTAAAATCTAAACTATGAGATATATGAAGCTGTTCTTTTAATATGATTTAGATATCGGTATTCTCAGTATTCTTCGAAAAATTTACGTCGATACGGTAATTTGTTTTAAGAGTTACAGTACTTTGAATTTTGTGACAGCCCAGGTCAGCGTGTTTCCTAAATGTCAAGGAAATCCATATATTTCGGCCAATTTCCAATTTTAGTCTAAAGTGTTTTGAAGTGAATGCTAATCATATTGATGGGAAAAACAGCTTTATTTATAGAGTACGTTTTTGGCCGCCATCTTGGTGTACTAAAGCTGTACACCAACATGGCCGCCGCATACTAATTACACTAAATTGTTCGAATATTATTTGTCCGACAGCTCGGTTACGAAGTACGCTATTGCTCCAAAATTTCGGTCATTTCTATATTTTTACCTGCTCTATACACAGCATTAAAAATATTTTACTAATATAAGTTTTTTTCTTGAGGCCATTTTTTTTGTGACGTCAATGCAAACGATCAATTATACTGTTGCAGTCTTAATAGCAGTCTCTGAAGACGTTTTGGTATGGAAGCCAATGGCCTTGCTGCTATCATGATGAGTGGTTTGTGATCTGTCCAAAGGATGACTCTTCTATCATACAATGTAGACATGTTTGACGATGCATCACCTTCTCCTTCACTTTGTTTCATTTGGTCAAATACTTCAACACTGGAGCTGTTGCTTCGAAGTGTCTCCTCAAGATATTTTTTTGGACCATTCCCATTTCATGGCTTTGTGTGAGAGATGCCTAAAATGGGCTCGCACACCTGTGAAAGGTTATTTTCTTGTTTATCTAGTTTACACCCTGACCTCAGGTGCTGAAGGCATGAGTGTGAAAACTGAATTAATCTCTTAACAGACTGAGCTTTGATACCTGACTGACTAATCTAAATTTGGTACAAAATTCATTTTAAAATAATTATTGCCTCAATGCCTTTGAAAAGAGAGCTGGTATCAAGGGACTTTTTATGTAGAAAACTCTTCCAGGGAGTTCACAGTTCTTGTTGACTATTTTTGTATATGTGAATTACATTGTTATTATTATAAAGCATTATATAATTTATTATAGTGGTGGTAAATGCAGGAATGATGACTTAAATTAGGCTAGTTTTAACTCCCTGAATCCCCACCCCCTCTCTGGCTACAGACCCAGAATCTATGTGGAACTTCATTGACATATTTTTCTTATTGTCTATTTAATCCATTTTAGATACAAATTGTCAATGTGCAGATTCAGATATAAACCAAGGCTGTATTATGTCTGGAGTTGCAAGGTAAGAGCTATAATTTTTATCCAAATTCTTTAGTTTATAACAAAACTTCAAACATAATGTTTGGCTGCAAAAACGTATTGATGTCATGCATAACTATAACTTTTTAAAAGGTCATTGTTTATATCTTATTTCTTAACTGGAGAAATGTGGGTCTATTAAGTGTGGAAAGGGTAACAGAAAGAGGAGTGAAGAAGTGTCTTTAAAATTTACTTGTAATTAAAGATGATTGATATACCAATTGACTTAACTGTTTTTTGGTGTATTATTTAGTGGCTAAAATATTAATTATGTACCGATTAATTTGAAACATCAACATCCCCGCTCCCCCAGGCATAGCCCAGGCATTTGACTTGTTTCCGTGCAAACCGGCAATGAGACGCGTTATGACGACTGCAGTCAATCATGGTCATCCTCTGCCAATCGTGGTCAGTCACAGACTTCCTCAGTGGTTGTCAATGGTTAAGAACTGTAGAATGGTGGAATAGTCGCTCCACGATGGTTGATCGATCAGCTGACATTATGGTCGACATGATCGATCAATCGATAGATCACGGTTGATCACAGTCAGTCGCTCACTTGACCAAGGTCGATTGATCGATGCTCACCTGCTGGAATGGCCTACTCTCGCAGATTCCAAGAAAATCGGGGAGGACCACCAAACCCCCAAGAATCCTTTAATTAGTAACTATGTTGCAAGCTGAGTTTGATTTTAAACAATCATGCTCTGATGCATTGTATTTACGAGACATTTTGTTGTAGTTTTGTTTTGAGTTGTTAGGACACACTTTGTTGCCTTTGTGGAGAAAGAGAGAGAATTATAGTGTTTATAAGTGCTGAAAATCATGTATCACGTGATGAGCTATATTCAAGAGGTCTTGGGTAATGAGCTGTGTGAGTCTTAGCTTAGAGGGGGCGGCCTTCACCTCCTCGGAACGTGGAATAGTACTGGCTATCAAAACAATGCCTAACCCTGAAACAATACAAACCCTAACCCTAAAACAATGCAATTCTTTGTCAGTGCAGTCCAAATGGGGTCCAATAAAATGCAAGGTTTTGAGAGGTGAAGGGCTGCTGGTTTAGAGAGGTTCAAGCCTTAAGTGGCTTTCTACAATGTAGATACACAATGTTCAGTTCTAAAGTCATGTACCAAACTTATCACTACCAATATGTTTTATTCTTAGGAGTATTCCAGCTACCCAGTGGTCATCTTGTAGTAAAAAGTCATTCATTAATTTATTGGAGAAAGGACTTGATTCTTGCCTGTTCAACAAACCAAAAATGGTGAATATATTAAAAGTGCTGTATGAAGTTAAAGGGGCTGTGTCACGGTAAGACTTTACATTCGTTTTTCCAGGCCGGAAAGAGCTATTTCCACCGATTTTGATATGAACTAACGAACCTCTCGGCCATGTGGGATGCTTAAAATAAAAGCAAATATGCAAAAATGACTAACAAACAGTGTATATAAACAGTCTCTAGGGAAAATATTGAAAATCCTTTCAATCGAGCATTGAGGGAGGGAAGTTTAACTGTTTGCATCCAATTAACAGCCACTAAATGAGCGATTACTCGATAGATGCGCAGTACCATGACATAGCCCCTTTAAGACATGTTCCAAAAGTTCTCCCCCCTCCCCCCTCCCCCTACCCTCTCCCCCTCCCCTCTCTCCCCCTCCC
This sequence comes from Actinernus sp. WN-2022, assembly GCA_030867875.1. Classification (NCBI taxonomy): domain Eukaryota; kingdom Metazoa; phylum Cnidaria; class Anthozoa; order Actiniaria; family Actinernidae; genus Actinernus; species Actinernus sp. WN-2022. The sequence goes on along the minus strand of JAOWCC010000577.1, from coordinate 56,616,668 downwards.
CTCTCCTCCTCCCCCTCTCCCTCTCCCCTCCCCCTACCCTCTCCCCTCTCCCCTCTCCCCCGTGATATATATAATATATAGAGAGAGACCATATGCTGGCAGAGAACATTGTATTCTACATGTAATATAATATATAGTTGGTGATTATGTCAGACTGACAAAGCCTGAATGCAATGGAAGGGCTAATTAATTAATTAATTAATTAATTGCCTTTGCATGCCCTTTGGTTGAAAGTTGAACCAAGACTAGATTATTACTTAGTTTTTTTTCAAATGATGTTTTTCCCTTGCAGTCTTTTGGTGAGGCAGTCTGTGGCAATGGTTTCAAGGAGGAAGGAGAGGAGTGTGACTGTGGCACATCACAAGTGAGTACAGAGTTTCATCTTGTAAAGATTAATATTGCCTCCTTCCACCCTGAACAATTGACCGCTTTTGCTGCCTTTTGTTGTCCCAATTCAGGTCACCTGACTTTTCCCTTGAGTAATGTTTTCTTGTTTTTCTGTATCCCAAGAGGAAATGTATCAATTTCTCTAATTGGAAAACAAAACACTGAATCCTCTGGAGAGCTGTCACATCTAAATTGGGACAACAAATGTACAAGCTGAATTGGTCAATTGATATTTTGCACATGTATGGTACTAAAGAAAATACACATCACTGTGGAAATTATGACATTACCATGGAAACATTCTTGGTCCCAGGCTCCTTTCACCTTGAAGATAAAATTACAATTTTTTAATGTTTCTATTTTTGAAAATAATTTGCTTAAACCACCCACATGCAGTGCCTATATTCTTTGATTCCAAGTCTTGTGATGCACCCACAGTATTGTGTTTAACAAAGGAGAAATTCGATTTTTTTATTTCCTTGCGGAAGAAGCCTGGGACCAAGAGTGTTTCCATGGCAACATAATTAGCACAGTGATGTGTATTTTCCTTAGTACATATGTGCAAAGTTTTAATTGATTTTAACCGCTATTTGCCGAGATATTCTTCATTTTGTGATTTGTCTCCAGGCTCAGTTCATCTCATTTTCATATTTTTATATTTCAAAAATCTGAATATCTCTGGAATGAGACAAGATATTGACAAATGGAAAACACCACCCTTATTCAATTCAAAAGGGTTTTCAAATGAGTTCAACTGAATTTTCGATTCTGAGGTACTTTAAGCCCCTTACAAACAATGCCTATGTTGTTCCAAATTTTCTGATACACACAGCAGTAAATTCGTCTTGGGCAAAGACATTAGGAAATTTCTTTTCCTCGTGTAAGAAGCCTGGGGCTAAGAGTGTTTCCATGGCAACATAATTTACAAAATGATGTGTACCAGCTAATTCTGCCCCTGCGCTTCCAGTCTGAATCAGCCAATCACTGCTGTTTCTGTCACATTGCCAGTAGTTCCATTTATCTGTTTGATTCTCCACAAATTTCAAACCGCTGGTAAAGCGCACTCTGAGAATGTCATTGGAAAAAGGGGAATATTTACTTTATTGAATGAAAGTCAGTTTGAGTTATCTCTAATCATGCAGATCTATGACCGACTTGGAACTGTTGGCTTTGATAAATAATCCTTTGCATGCTCTGGGGTGAACTCAGCAGATGTTTTATGTATTACGGCCGGTACATGTGCAATTAATTTAAAGCTCCAATTAATTTATGAAATATTTGACTATAGGTATTCTTCATTTTGTGATTAATTTTCTCTCCAGGACAGGTCATAGGTCATCTCATTTGCATATCTTAAAAACCTAAACATCTCCAGAATGAGATAATCGAGGTATTGAACATTTTATAGAGCAGTTTTCGATTGAGTGTCATAAAACTAAAACCAGTTAGCCAATCACAGGAGCAAGTAAAAACATCAATGAACCAATCACGAAGCAAAGTAAACGCAATCATGGATAACTAGCCAATCAAACTCAAAAGCAAATACTGTTCAATACTCAATTGAAAACCGCTCTATGCACTTTAAGATGTTTGATTGTGTACTGCAGGAGTGCCTCAAGTACAGTGATAGCTGTTGTAACAGTACAACATGTAAGCTGGTTCCTGGTGCCGAGTGTGATGAAGGTCCATGCTGTGATGAGTGTAAAGTGAGTCTCTTATGGTTGCAGATATTTAAACAGATTATGAAATGCAGAATACAATCATGTAGGAGTAATTAATGAGTAAAGCCACTACCTTTGACTGTACATGCTTGTAAATTGTAATAGAATCGCATAGTCACAGCTGAATTGCATGAGTGCGTTTGCAAAATGAGATGCTGATTGGCTGAGAGGACTGGTGATTCAGAATGGATTCACCACTGTAGACTGCAGTACACATGCTATTTATAACTTAGCAAAATATCAACAAAAGTACTAAATCTTCAAGTAATTCATCGAACTATGCGATTCAAGGAAATTCACTTGCCCGACTCGGTAATTCCACGTTAAATTGCACTTGAAAAACCGATATCGTCCTCATCGCTTCACAACTCGGTTTTCCATGCAATTTAATCTGGAATTTCCTCGTCAGGCATGTCATTTTCCTATAATATTGCTTACCTTATACAGCTAAAGCCTGCTGGTAGCTTGTGCCGTGAAAAAGTGACAGAGTGTGACTTACCAGAGTTTTGTACTGGCAATTCAGAGCTGGTGAGTATACATAGATCCATAATAGTAAACAGGTAGGTTCTATACCATAATATTGTAAGACATGAGGCAGTTTATATTCCTGTATCAGAGCGATTTGCATACATCCCAGCCACTTTTTGGACAAATTTGATAGGAAATATAGGCTGTGCAAGTTCTAAATATAGGAAAATATAGGATTTTTTTTTCCAAAATATAGGCACTTTATAGGAGCTAAAATAGCTTTCAAACAATAAATAGTAAACAATAAGCACACAATTTTTTAAACATGTGAACTTTTAATGTGTTTGCATGCATGATCAAACCTGTTTTTTTTTTTGATTAGGAAAGAATGTTGCTTTTGTTAATTCACAAAAAAAATGCTAAAAAGTGCAAAATATAAATGTATCACTCAGCATACATCCTATTTATAGGAAATATAGGAGGATTTCTTGAAATATAGGCTTTTTATAGGATCCTATACAAACAAGAGCCCATCTGGGCTTTCACTCGGGCCACATGAGATTGAAGATGAAATACACTTTCATTTGAAATCCTCTAGTAATTAATAACCGAAGGGAAGAATTATTAGCTGAATTTAGCAGTCTTTAGGAGTGGCCGGTGTAGTATTCTGATTAACCTAATCATGAGCCCGCATGGTACATGGACATCGGACACGCTACGCGCGCATGCTCAGTAGTGTTTAACCAGTAGTCAGCCATCTTGGAAATCTAGTAAAGACCTCGTGCTCGGCTCAGTTGTCTTTGTAGTCATTGCAAAACAGCACATGGTGTCAGAAGTTTGGAAATACTCTAAACAAGTATGGAAAACTTAAAACCCCCGCAAGAAATGGATTTTTCTTCGACAGAAAATATAAATTTAACGGAAAAATGGAGGAAATGGAAACACACAGTGGAGCTATTCCTGTCGCTAAGCATGCCTAAAACGAATGAGAAGGAGAAGTGCAAAGCCCTCCTCTACATTATTGGACAACAAGGTAGGGACATTTATGATACTATGACCTTCGAAGAGGGAGAAGCAGGCAAATTAGATGTGTTATTTAAGAAGTTTGAGGAGTATTGTAAGCCGAAACAAAACATTACGGTCGAGCGCTATAAGTTCAACACACGCTATCAGGGCACAGAAACAATCGATCAGTATGTCATAGAGTTGAAGCTTATCGCCAAAAACTGTAGTTACGGAGATTTGGAGGATGATTTAATCCGCGATAGGATTGTGTGTGGAGTCAAAACAGAGCAGGTAAAGGGTCGACTGCTTCGTGAAGAGGATCTTACCTTAGATAAAGCTCTTCGAATATGTAGAGCAGATGAAGAATCAAAAAAGCAAGTAAAGTTCTTGAGTGATGAACTTACTGCCCATGGCATGAGAAGAGGAAACTCTTCTCAAATCAAATCTAAATCTCATCCACAAACAACTCAAAGAAAAGAATGGAAAAGGGAGAAAAGTGATTTCAAAGAATGTGGAAATTGTGGTAGGAAACATCCCAAACGCCAGTGCCCAGCATATGGTAAGGAGTGCCTGAAATGTGGTAAGCAAAATCACTTTGCCAGGTACTGTAGATCAAACAAGAATGTTCATGTGTTAAATAATGAGACACCCCAATACCCGGATGAACCAGTGTTTATTGGTGCTGTAAACAAGAAATCCCCTGAGACTGAGATCAAATCAGATGAATGTTTCACTACTTTAGATGTGCAGGGTAGACAAATTAAGTTCAAAATTGACACAGGTGCACAAGCAAACATTCTGCCGGTATCTATTTTCAAGATTATTCCTGGGGCACAGTCTAAGAAACCTACTGCTACTCTAACAAGCTACACAGGAGACATACTGCCTGTTGTAGGACAATGTAAATTGTTGTGCAATGATTCTGTACAAGAGTTCTTCATTGTAGAGACTGATCAGTCACCAGTACTAGGGTTTAAAGCTTCACAGGAGCTCAGTTTGATTTTGGTAGTAATGAATGTGAACAGCAACAACAGCAAAGTGGATATTGATCAACAATTTCCAAAGGTTTTCCAAGGCCTCGGATGCCTAGAAAAACCATATCACATTGAGATTGACATAACAGTGAAGCCAGTTGTAAGCCCACCAAGGAACCAACCAGCAGCATTAAGAGACAGGCTCAAAAGTACTCTTGATGAGATGGAGAAGAAAGGTGTAGTTAGGAAAGTGGAAGAGCCTACAGAATGGGTGAACTCCCTTGTAGTGGTCGAGAAGCCGAAAACTGGAAAACTCAGAGTGTGTTTAGATCCCCGGCCACTAAACAAAGCAATTCAAAGGGAACACTTTCAGCTACCAACTATAGAAGACATAACAACTCGTCTGTCGGGAGCTAAGCTGTTCTCTAAACTAGATGCCAATCATGGATACTGGCAAATACCGCTAGACGAGCAGAGTCAACTTCTAACCACTTTCCATTCACCATTTGGAAGATACTGTTATATGAGAATGCCATTCGGCATCAAGTCTGCACAGGATTGAGTGTTTCAAAAAAGGATGACCCAACACTTTGGTGATTTGGACGGCGTCGAGACAGACATAGATGACATTCTTGTCTGGGGTAAATCTAAAGATGAACACGATCAACGACTACAGAGTGTTCTCCAAAGGTGTGAAGAGATCCACCTAACACTAAACAAAGAAAAGTGTGAGTTTGGAGTGACAGAAGTAACCTACATTGGTCACAAGTTAACTGCAGCAGGTGTGCAGCCGGATGAAGAAAAGATTAGAGCCATCAAAGAGATGCCTGCACCTGTTGACAAGAAAGGTGTGGAACGCTTGCTTGGTACTGTGAACTACCTCGCCAAGTTCATACCCAACATGTCTACTGTGACGGCCCCGATCAGAGAGGTTCTGAGGAAGGAGAATGAGTTCTGTTGGACTCATGTTCAGGAGTCAGCATTTCAGAAGGTCAAAGAGATTCTATCAGAGACTCCTGTTCTTGCCTTCTATGATGTCAACAAACCAGTCCTGGTCACATGTGATGCATCAAAGTCAGGACTAGGAGCACTACTCATGCAAGATGACAAGCCAGTAGCATATGCATCTCGAGCACTTACAGGAGCAGAAACTAGATATGCTCAAATCGAAAAAGAGCTTCTGGCAGTAGTTTTTGCACTTGAGAGATTCAATCAGTATATTTATGGCAAGCAGGTTGAAGTTGAATCTGACCATAAGCCTCTTGAGGCAATAGTAAAGAAACCGCTAGTGTCTGCACCGCCAAGACTACAGCGTATGCTCCTTCGGCTTCAGAGATATGACTATACTCTGAAGTACAAGCCCGGAAAGGAGATGATTCTCGCTGATACACTATCCAGAGCTTATGTGTCTGACGATGGCAGAAGTGACAGCATGGATGATGAGCTGTCATGCTATGTCCACTCAGTACTGGCCAACATCCCAGCCACTGACAGCAGACTTGAGGAAATTAGAACTGCTGTTGAGCAGGATGAGTCAATGCAAACTCTGAAGTCAACAATCCTGGAAGGATGGCCAGACAAAAGGTCCAAGACACCACAGCAAATCCAAGAGTTTTGGAACTTTAGAGACGAACTGTCTGAAGCTAATGGTATCATTTTGAAAGGTGAGAGAATCGTGATACCACTAACACTACGGCCAGAAATGCTGAGCAGAATACATAGTGGCCACATGGGCATTGAGAGATGCAAGCAGCGTGCAAGAGATGTCATGTTTTGGCCAGGCATGGGAGAAGAAATAAGTAAGATGGTATCCACCTGTGCCACATGCCTCGAGCATCGCAACTCAAATGCAAAGGAACCAATGGTGGTAACACCCCTACCCACCAAGCCATGGGATATGGTAGCAACTGATCTCTTTCAGTGGAACAATGCTGAATATCTGTTGATAGTTGACTACTACTCTAGATACGTAGAAGTAGCCAAGCTAGAAGATACCACAAGTAAGACTGTGATTGCACACACAAAGTCTGTGTTTGCAAGACATGGCATTCCCAGCACTGTGAGAGGAGACAATGGCCCTCAATTTGCAAGTCAGGAGTACAAACAGTTCTCCAAGGAATGGGGTTTTACACACGTAACAACAAGCCCCTACCACTCTCAAGCCAATGGCCTAGCAGAGAAATCAGTCCAAACCATAAAGAATCTGCTCAACAAGGCCAAAGTAGACAATAAGGATCCCTATCTCAGTCTACTAGAACATAGGAACACACCTATAGATGGAATAGGATCTCCAGCACAGATAGCCATGAGTCGCAGGTTGAGGTCAACAGTTCCAACCACTTCTGATCAGCTAAGACCTAGAACCATAGATCCAAAGCTGATAGAAGACAAGCTCAAACACAAACAAGAACAACAAAAGGCCTACTATGATGTTGGATCCAAGCACTTGCCAACCATGAATCCAGGTAAAGCTGTGCGCATGCAAATCAAAGACCGGTGGCTTCCTGCTGTAGTCACTGGAAAGGCAGATACACCGAGATCATACTTTGTAAAAGCCCCCAGCGGCAGAGTACTAAGAAGGAATAGGCTACATCTACTGAAGACCTGTGAAAGGAAGACAGAAGAAAGCCTGGCAGAGGCTCCTGGACCAGCTAATCCACCTCGGGACCCTCCAGCACCCACAGAAGAAATCAAGCTTCTAGAACCCGTGAAACCAGCTGCATCTACCGAGAAGAATCAAGGATCCGGAAATGACATCAAGAGGACCTCAAGTGGAAGGGCAGTCTGGAAACCACAGAAACTGTTAGATTATGTTTAAGTATGAACTGTTAAAGTTTTGTTTATGCATTCTTAGCTCACATGTATATGCATTGACCTCGTTAAGGTTCAATTCCCAAAGACATTAGCCATCCCTAGCTGAACTTTAGAAAAGGGGAGTTGTAGTATTGTGATTAACCTAATCATGAGCCCGCATGGTACATGGACATCGGACACGCTACGCGCGCATGCTCAGTAGTGTTTAACCAGTAGTCAGCCATCTTGGAAATCTAGTAAAGACCTCGTGCTCGGCTCAGTTGTCTTTGTAGTCATTGCAAAACAGCACAGCCGGTAGCACGGTGACATTCATTCTCTGCTCCCCTAGTATATATATGTAATTTAATATTTTGGTTTTTCTCGTGTATGTAAATTAAAGAAGTTGACCTCTACTTATTCATGCTACGCACGCTAATAGCGGAGGTAATTACATCACAAGTCTAGACCCCCCGCCAAGACTCAGACAAACAACCCGCTTTTCTTGTATCAACTTACAAGAATTGACTAGCACTTCAGTTCGTCCTCTGTCTATTCTACCAGAAATGACTGCTTTCCTGGACCATATTTTGAAAGAGAACCTGATGATTATACTGTCGAACAGCTTAAACTTTGGCTGAAATACAGAGGATTGAAACTAAACGACAAACGTCGATCTTGTCAAGCGAGGTTTGCATCTTCGCTGGCCAACCAATGAGACATGCTTACTATATAGACTGTCAAGTCCTATTTAAACTGTATCCCAAACTCATCTTTTCCCATGCAATATCGTTGTAAGACTTCACCTAAACATTGAAAAGTTACAAAGGTGAGGTTTTCCTGTATTAAGGTAAAAACAAAAGAATGTAGCCGCGTGCCGAATTCTTCAGTCAATAAAACTCATCGGAGACCAAAGCTGTTATGGCTGGAAGAGCAATATACATTAAAACTATGAACTGATAGCATCCTAAAATTCGGCAATCTTGCTTATGTTGGTGTGCTCTTTCAAACCATTATATTATTGTTTGCATTTATCAAATTAATACCTGCAGCTCCGAAAGAAATTAACTTCATTTGTGCTCAGAAAATAAATCAAAGCATTGTAGATGTACTGTAGACGAGGCTTTGCTTCCAAAATTTATTTAGTATCCACTGATAAATTCAAGTAAACTTAATGGTTGAACAGTAGTTCCTTCTCATTGTTTACTGGTGGGTATAGTCAGGGTTTCAGTAATTTATAGCCACTTACGTTTCATTGCCAGACCTAGTCTCGTTGTTCTGTGCTTTTATGGTCTCTTGTACAAACATTTATCCAACGCTGACATTTCTCACTGAATTTGCTGTATAGGTTTTGGAACAGAAAAGCTCCTCCTGTGAGTGATCAAAAAGGCCGAGAAAAGATGAGAAACCTCTACTAGCGGTGTATACCGATCGATGCTTCATTCTCCGAGACATATCTCTTTGAGCGCCGGATATATGAAGGTTTTTGACATCTAGAGTCACTCTTATTACATCTCCCCCAGCAACAATGCTTGGTAGTCACCATTACTGATATGACTGGGAATCTTACTGAAGGCATTCCGATTCTTTTTTTGATCGAAAAAAATACGAATTCGGTCCTAATTTAGTCTGCTGTTCTGCAGGTTCAGAGTACTAATAGATGAGTGTCTCAAATGTATATCCTGTCCACCGATGATGGAGCTATCACTATATTTCTCTACTGTTCTTTCTACCCTGCGCCGGCTCTTTATCGCAGCTCGCTGATCGCGTCCATATCAGTATTTGTTGGATTAAAGATTATTAACTGAAATGCCCGTTTTGTTTATCTCTATTTAAAAGCTTTTACCCTCCTTCCCAAAACTGCAGTCTGCTCATTATATTACAGAACTATAAAGGGAACTGTTGGAAGCCTTTAATTTCTCGAACCTAAACCTCGGCCGTGAGAGGAGTCTTGTTTAGCTTGAGAGTTGAATAACTGCTTCGGTCATCATTCAAATTATTTCTGTGCTGAGTGTTTATTACCTACGAAACGTACAATGTGCCTCAAACAAGAGCGCCAGTTGAAATATCCTGAGCCTGTTGGAAGGCTTTCGCACGAGTGAAGTTAAATAAAACATTAAACTGGCTTATATTTGAGAGATGGGACTCCAAGTTAGAGAGAAAGTTGCTCACGGGTCCTCCACCATCTTGCTTTACTGTATTAAATTATGTAAATAAATTAACCTGGCAAATTTTGCGTGACCAGCACAGTGCAATCTGATTGGTGTGAATTTGACCTTTAATGCATGCGCAGAACGCTTGCTACACTGAATAAAAATAAATAAATAAAATAACGACTTGCATTTTAAGACTCGTTGCTGCCACAGGCAGCCCGAGTAATTATAGGATATATACAATGTAGGAGGTCTGGGATGCCTGCATTTGTGGTCTCTCCATGGGAAAGGGGCAGTTGCTTGAGCAATATTGTTGATGTACCCTATTTGAAAATAAAAGGATTCTTATTTGTGTTTGCTAAAATATAGTTTAGTTACCCTAATCAATACAATACAATAGTTATCAACTTAAAGACAATGCTGTAAAGCTGACAAATATTATTATTATTATGGCTACCCCGGTGGAAAACTTGGACAGGATCCTGAGTAGGATCCTGACAGGATCCTGCATAGGATCCTAGTTAGGATCTTGTTTAGGATCCTGACACAGGATCCTGTAGGATCCTACTCAGGATCCTACTCAGGTTCTGGGTTATTCCTATAGGATCCTGAACTATTTCCTGTAGGATCCTGGGCTATTCCTGTAGGATCCTGGGCTATCCCTGTAGGATCCTGGGCTATTCCTGTAGGATCCTGGGCTATTCCTATAGGATACTATAGGATCCTGGGCTATTTCTGTAGGATCCTGGGCTATTCCTGTAGGATCCTGGGCTATTCCTGTAGGATCCTGGGCTATTCCTGTAGGATTCTGGGCTATGACCTATAGGATCCTGGGCTATTCCTGTAGGGTTCTGGGCTATTCCTATAAGGATCCTGGGCTATTCCTATAGGATACTATAGGATCCTGGGCTATTCCTATAGGATCTTGGGCTATTCCCTGTAGGATCTTGGGCTATTCCCTGTAGTATCCTGGGCTATTCCTGTAGGATCCTGGGCTATTCCTGTAGGATACTGGGCTGTTCCTGTAGGATCCTGGGCTATTCCCTGTAGTATCCTGGGCTATTTCCTGTAGGATCCTGGGCTATTCTTGTAGGATCCTTACACCCAAATCGTATACCATAGTTGTCATTAAACATGAAAATAACACAGTAATTATTGTTTTAAAACTCTATGTATAGTTTAATAGAAACATGCATGTAAGTGAGTTACATGTATCATTACAATCGCCAGACAGTGAAATACTCCTATTTCTATAAATAAGTTTATTCATTTACAAACTGTACATTGTACACGTAGTTCGAGTTATATGTATATACAGTACACATGTGTACATGTAGTCCAATTCAAAAATGTCATATTCTACTAGTCTAAGTCTTGATGGTTCCGATAAGTTAACTACATGTAAATTAGTCTGACTATTTACTAATTAAAGTTAATGTTGTCTAAATTAGAGGGTAAGACCTCACCTCTAAAAACCTTACATTTTATTGTACTCCCTTTGGGCCACACTATAAAGAAGTTATTGCTTAGTGAATCAAAATTACAGAGTTGAGACTTAATATGTAACAAAAACTGCATCTCATGGAAAATGTAGGAATTCCATCACCTTAGCTGGACTTCAGTGACTTTTGAGATGAAATTTGAGCTTTTGAATCTGACTAGATAGGTAATCTTAGGTAGTAAAGTGAAATGTTGTACTGTCAAAACATTTACAAGTAAGTGATCAAAAAGGTATACTGTCATAGTTGTTTATAATTTCATATCATTCAGTAAACCTATCCACACTGAACTATCACAGAACACTGGATGAGTTGTTGTTGTTGCTGCATAAATCGTTCAGGGCCACTTTTCAAGCCGGATCATTAATTGCTAGGGAGTGAATCTAGGCTATGAATAAACATTACATGCAAGTGCGCTATGAATCACGAACATGATGGCCGTTCACCCAAGCAAACGGGGATCCTCGATAGTATACCTTGAAAATAACTGCATCTTTGGCTACTGACCTGGCAAAAGAGCTGGCTTGAAAAGTGGCCTGCTGTGCTGTGTGTAGGTTTTGAAATTATAAACAACTATTATGTTTTGACAGTCAAAGGTATACCATGCCAGAAATAGGAATCTATTTTCTTTTCTTTTTTCTTATTCCTTGGGAACATCAGGACTACTAGCTACTCGCATTATGACTTGATTTTTGAGATAGGGGAAGGTGGTCAGTCAACTGAAATTAGAAGTTGGGTTGCTTTGATGCATATGAACCTTTGTTTTCGATTTTTATTTTAAATGTATTTGCATACATTTCGACCATCGTGAATTTCGGAATAAGAGGAATAGGCGTACTAAGCATTCGAACACCGTGAATTTCAGACAAACACCGTCGGAATAAGAGGAATAGGCGTACTAAGCATTCGAACATCGTGAATTTCAGACAAACACCGTCGGAATAAGAGGAATAGGCGTACTAAGCATTCGAACACCGTGAATTTCAGACAAACACCGTGGGAATAAGAGGAATAGGCGTACTAAGCATTCGAACATCGTGAATTTCAGACAAACACCGTCGGAATAAGAGGAATAGGCGTACTAAGCATTCGAACATCGTGAATTTCAGACAAACACCGTCGAAATAAGAGGAATAGGCGTACTAAGCATTCGAACACCTTGAATTTCAGACAAACACCGTCGGAATAAGAGGAATAGGCGTACTAAGCTTTCGAACATCGTGAATTTCAGACAAACACCGTCGGAATAAGAGGAATAGGCGTACTAAGCTTTCGAACATCGTGAATTTCAGACAAACACCGTCGGAATAAGAGGAATAGGCGTACTAAGCTTTCGAACATCGTGAATTTCAGACAAACACCGTCGGAATAAGAGGAATAGGCGTACTAAGCTTTCGAAAATCGTGAATTTCAGACAAACACCGTCGGAATAAGAGGAATAGGCGTACTAAGCATTCGAACACCGTGAATTTCAGACAAACACCGTCGGAATAAGAGGAATAGGCGTACTAAGCTTTCGAACATCGTGAATTTCAGACAAACACCGTCGGAATAAGAGGAATAGGCGTACTAAACATTCGAACACCGTGAATTTCAGACAAACACCGTCGGAATAAGAGGAATAGGCGTACTATATAAGCATTAGAACACCGTGAATTTCAGACAAACACCGTCGGAATAGGCGTACTAAGCTTTCGAACATCGTGAATTTCAGACAAACACCGTCGGAATAAGAGGAATAGGCGTACTAAGCTTTCGAACATCGTGAATTTCAGACAAACACCGTCGGAATAAGAGGAATAGGCGTACTAAGCTTTCGAACATCGTGAATTTCAGACAAACACCGTCGGAATAAGAGGAATAGGCGTACTAAGCATTCGAACACCGTGAATTTCAGACAAACACCGTCGGAATAAGAGGAATAGGCGTACTAAGCTTTCGAACACCGTGAATTTCAGACAAACACCGTCGGAATAAGAGGAATAGGCGTACTAAGCTTTCGAACACCGTGAATTTCAGACAAACACCGTCGGAATAAGAGGAATAGGCGTACTAAGCTTTCGAACACCGTGAATTTCAGACAAACACCGTCGGAATAAGAGGAATGGGCGTACTAAGCTTTCGAACACCGTGAATTTCAGACAAACACCGTCGGAATAAGAGGAATAGGCGTACTAAGCATTCGAACACCGTGAATTTCAGACAAACACCGTCGGAATAAGAGGAATAGGCGTACTAAGCTTTCGAACATCGTGAATTTCAGACAAACACCGTCGGAATAAGAGGAATAGGCGTACTAAACATTCGAACACCGTGAATTTCAGACAAACACCGTCGGAATAAGAGGAATAGGCGTACTAAGCATTCGAACACCGTGAATTTCAGACAAACACCGGCGGAATAAGAGGAATAGGCGTACTAAGCATTCGAACACCGTGAATTTCAGACAAACACCGGCGGAATAATAAATAAGAATAAGAGCGCAAGACAAGTAACCTGGAGGTCGTTGGGTTCGAGTCCCACTTGGGTCAGATATTTTTTTTCTTTCCCTCGTAGGGCGTGCACACTAGCTTAGCACTACAGCTTACCACTTTACATCACATTCTTCATTTATTATAGGTAAATTCATTGCCTGACGAGGGAATTCCACGTTAAATTTCACTTGAAAAACCGATATCATACGAATCGCGAAGCGATGAGTGCGATATCGGTTTTTCAAGTGAAATTTAACGTGGAATTCCCGAGTCGGGCAATGAATTTTCTTTGAATCCATAGTAAACTAACGAGCGAATTGGAATCAAGCTAAAATTAGACTGAAACTCGCACGCGGTTCAACTAAAAGTGCAGTCGTTGCTCACAAAATATTATTTTACGACATCAAAACTGTATTTGTATGCATGAAAACACCTGTATTTTATTTTGGTACACTTAATTTCTATCTAATCTTTACCAAGAAAGCGAAAGCGCATTAACTGGAGACAAAATTGTGAATGTTTGTGAAAGATTTAGAAAACCGGCGGCCTGTTGAAACCAGTTGTCGGCAATAAGTGAAAATCTAAAACCCGACAAACCGAAGCTGCTGCGCAAATGCACAAACTTGTAAGTATTACCAAATGTTAATGCTCAATTTCTGTCTCACAATAAATAAGGCTGTTTTTAAACTGTTGAATGTTAATAGTTGTGTTCAGTCCACTCGTTCCCAAAATTTTCCTTGTACCACGATTTTAGTACCGTTCTGCTTTTACTGTTTTCAGTCATTTAGCTTCTGTGTGAATATTACATGAATTAAATCAGCAAATCCGCGAAGCCCCATGCCAGCTTTTCCGTTCAAAATCACACATTTTTGCTGCAGTTGTTTTTGTCGATTCCTCGGATGATATTTAGAGTCGGTTTCTTCTTGTTCAGTTGAGCGCCAAAACATATCATTTCTCGTGAAAAACGGAATAAAAGATATATAATTTTCACGTTCTTTGACTACCGTTAACTTTGTGAATATCCTAGTTTGTAATTTTAACTTGATTTGTCTCTGTTCGCGATAATAAAAATAAACAAAATATTTACACGCGGGCTTCCTGTACATCGTTGAATACAGCTTTCAAACCATTGAATTCCACAAAATATTAAACGCTTCGTTAGCCAATCAGCGCGCGAGTTTGAGTCGTGCTATAGGATACTATACAAAAACATGCTGGTAGAGATAAATGACCTTTTGTAAACATCTATGTTATATTTGAAGGTTATATCAGTAATTCTACCAAATATTTTGTCAAAATCAGTATACCGTTTCATTCACAAGTAAAAAGAAATGAAAGTAAATTCCCGAATTTACGTCACACATTAGCATATTGGAAATAGAAAACTCTATAACTTATAGACGCAACACTCAAATAAAAATATATATTTTACAATTCAACTATTTACTTGATGTAGAATCGATATTAATGATAACAATATTTGACCTGAAATACACTTTAAACTGTAACTCTTACATTGTAAAAATTCCTGTCAAATTATATTTCTTGAAGCTTTAAATGTTACGAAAGGATGCTGTAGATCCGTTTCGCCCTATTACACTTTATGGTTCGTTTATGTATTTCACGATCGAACCACTTCTTTTCTCGGTCGGTGATCTGGGTGATGGGACACATCCTGACTTCAAGGACAGGTACTACCCTCGAGCAAATTACCGAACTATAAAATGGTCCTCTTGTGATGTGAGGTGATGTTTTGGTGGGAAATCATATCTGTGATCCGATCCGTGATCCGATCGGCGAACCAGTCCGGTCCGATCCAATCCGATCCAGTTTTCTTGGTGCCGTTGGCTGTGTTGTTATTTACTGTTATTAACCTCTCGAAAGTATAGTAGAAATAACCCGATTTCTCAATTCTCGATATGCACATGCATGTTTATATAAATTCGCCGGGAACGAAAATCTAGCACTTAAGTAGCAGGATGTGGCGTGAACTCCGACATGAAGATTTTTTCAAACGAACGATAAATGACTCTGATGTGGAAATCGCATATTTATCTGTGGAGTGTCATTGGCACTGGTAAAAATCAATCTTTCCTAAACACAACACCAAGGGACAATTACCACCAAACACGATTAATTATAACGTTTTATTTTGTTCTATTTACATGGCCTGTAAGCCCAGAGATAATCAAACATAAAGAGGTAGGCAGTCTACAGTGTATTTAATGTTTTTTTTAGAACTGTCACATACGTCATAATGATATTATGTATAAAGTTGTGTATTTATCATTATTGCAAGATCAAGTTTATAAAATAAACCAAATTTAGTCCATAACAGAGAGAGTACTTACATGTAAGTGGAAGTCTTTCTTTCCCTTCTCCTTTCTTGGTACCATTATATATACATGCAAGCTAGATCTTGCATGCATGGAGTACGTTTACAATGTACCATCTAGCTAAAACATATCACACCTGTATGGGCAAATAAAACTATAGTGTACTGCTAGTAAATACAATATAGCAAAACTACTGCTAAATCCAAGGCTAAATGCTATATCACTTGGTGGAGGTTTGAATATTAACATTAATGCATTGTGGATTGTGTATTGTGTAGTGAATTCTGCTTTCCGTTGCGCCTATATACAACGAAACAGAACATGGCTCCAAACTAGGTGTAACCCCCTCTTCCGCGGTCGAATTGGAATTTGGAAATGTTGGTTTTTGAGGTTATACTGAAAGGCCTGGTTTACTTAGGAAGCCAATTAACTTGTGCTATATATATAGGTAAGGTCCTGCAGGTTTTTGCGATCTTTTGAGCTGTTCTTGCATTGAATGTAGCCATCAGGTTGTGTTTGATTACAACAGTCTATCAATATTTATTTTTGTCAACATTTACTGCATTAAAGTTCTCAGAAGAGATAAATTACATATTTCTGATAGAGGGGATGCAAGAAGATCAATTGATAATTTGGATAGTTATATTGCTGGCTCGGGTAAATCAAGGAAAAACGCCAGAAAACCCCCAAAGTATGCTTTAAAAGTCCTAAATATTCCAGAAAATTAAAAAAAAATCTAAATATCTCGGAATTTTTTAAAATTCCCAGGAGCTTCTAAATATCTCCAAAATTATCCGGATATTTGTATCTGAGCCTAGCGCTATATAATGCCTTAAAATCTAACCACAAATATGGCGCCAAATTTGATAGAATATCGTACCTTAAGCCTCTACAAAGGCTTTTCTATTATACTTCAAATCATCGATCGTTCTTTTACATGAATCCCCATGTGATGTGATGTAACGTCGTCGCTTTAGATTTCGTTTGCTTAAGTACCATCACTGCCTCGCTTACCGCCGGCGGAACAAACCTTGTATTTAGGTTCCTTTCCACATAATAATGAACACTTTACCCCTTCGGATATCATCAGTTTACTAAAGCTGGTAAATTATTTGAGTGTAAACATGGCATCAGTGTTTTATACTTTTTCTATACATGAATCGCTTCAAACCAATAGAATAAAACACGGCTTTTTCATAGTTTTTACTCTCAGTTATATTTTTTTGTGGGGCCAATCAAAGCGCGCGTACAATCGTATGTATATGTTGTGGTTCAATTTTACCTTTGGTTTGATTTTGATCAGTTTTCCTTTGTTTTTTGTCTTATCATATATTACCATACACTAGAACAAAGGAAAATAAAAATTAAACCAAGGATAAAATGGAATTATTTTATCCTAAAATAAAGAAAAATTAAAGGATGAAATATAGTGGAGATAACACTTGCTGTAATGAACAGACAAAGTTTTAAAATTTGTTGTGTGAGTTTGCAGGTGAGTTTGCAGCCTTAATGTCCTTGGGAAGAGAAAGGAGGAGTGATGTGGCAAAAGCTCACGGAAACGATCTCCAAGCATATATATATACACCTTATTTATGCGATGTATTGCTTATAACATGGCAGTGTATATACGACTTGCAACTGATCAAAATGGTCATGAAATATGGGAAGGACATCAAAGTCTGTACACACGGCGTGTGTACACACAGCTGACCTACATAAGTTTGTTACAAGTTTGATTCAAATTTGTAAATCATTATTATTTAATATATAAATAAGTGTCAAAAACTTTTCACTCTCACGCTTCTTTCAACCTTAGACGTTTACAATTTCTCATTTTTGAGTGTTTTCGAAAACTGCGTTTTTTCTAAGCGTCTTTATCGTGCAGATAAAGAAATAAACGCTATTAGAAAACATCTTATTCATGAAACACCAAACCGTATACGTACAAATGGGTTTTCAATTGAAAACGTAACCGGTGGACATTCAGATTTACTAGATTCTGTACTCTTAATACACTTACAAAATGCCGACGGTTGGTAGTATGCAAAGCAGGAAGCAAAACATAAAATTGATCCGGATGATAACCCAAAAGGAGTTAGTTACCTCATATCAGTGTCAAATCGCTACATAAGCATAATACGTTTTAAGCTGTCAGTAGTTTTTTGTCACTCAGTGAGTGAAACAGCTACAAATGATTTGTTTTTAATGCGGGAAATATTTTAAGCCAGGATTGACTGGCTCCACGGCAGGTACATCCATGAACACACCTATTCCTCTTATTCCGCCGGTGTTTGTCTGAAATTCACGGTGTTCGAATGCTTAGTACGCCTATTCCTCTTATTCCGACGGTGTTTGTCTGAAATTCACGATGTTCGAAAGCTTAGTACGCCTATTCCTCTTATTCCGCCGGTGTTTGTCCGAAATTCACGGTGTTCGAATGCTTAGTACGCCTATTCCTCTTATTCCGACGGTGTTTGTCTGAAATTCACGATGTTCGAAAGCTTAGTACGCCTATTCCTCTTATTCCGCCGGTGTTTGTCCGAAATTCACGGTGTTCGAATGCTTAGTACGCCTATTCCTCTTATTCCGACGGTGTTTGTCTGAAATTCACGATGTTCGAAAGCTTAGTACGCCTATTCCTCTTATTCCGACGGTGTTTGTCTGAAATTCACGATGTTCGAAAGCTTAGTACGCCTATTCCGACGGTGTTTGTCTGAAATTCACGATGTTCGAAAGCTTAGTACGCCTATTCCGACGGTGTTTGTCTGAAATTCACGATGTTCGGAAGCTTAGTACGCCTATTCCTCTTATTCCGACGGTGTTTGTCTGAAATTCACGATGTTCAAAAGCTTAGTACGCCTATTCCTCTTATTCCGACGGTGTTTGTCTGAAATTCACGATGTTCGAAAGCTTAGTACGCCTATTCCGACGGTGTTTGTCTGAAATTCACGATGTTCGAAAGCTTAGTACGCCTATTCCTCTTATTCCGCCGGTTTTTGTCTGAAATTCACGATGTTCGAAAGCTTAGTACGCCTATTCCTCTTATTCCGGCGGTATTTGTCTGAAATTCACGATGTTCGAAAGCTTAATACGCCTATTCCGACGGTGTTTGTCTGAAATTCACGATGTTCGAAAGCTTAGTACGCCTATTCCTCTTATTCCGACGGTGTTTGTCTGAAATTCACGATGTTCGAAAGCTTAGTACGCCTATTCCGACGGTGTTTGTCTGAAATTCACGATGTTCGAAAGCTTAGTACGCCTATTCCTCTTATTCCGCCGGTTTTTGTCTGAAATTCACGATGTTCGAAAGCTTAGTACGCCTATTCCTCTTATTCCGGCGGTATTTGTCTGAAATTCACGATGTTCGAAAGCTTAGTACGCCTATTCCGACGGTGTTTGTCTGAAATTCACGATGTTCGAAAGCTTAGTACGCCTATTCCTCTTATTCCGACGGTGTTTGTCTGAAATTCACGATGTTCGAAAGCTTAGTACGCCTATTCCGACGGTGTTTGTCTGAAATTCACGATGTTCGAAAGCTTAGTACGCCTATTCCTCTTATTCCGCCGGTTTTTGTCTGAAATTCACGATGTTCGAAAGCTTAGTACGCCTATTCCTCTTATTCCGGCGGTATTTGTCTGAAATTCACGATGTTCGAAAGCTTAGTACGCCTATTCCGACGGTGTTTGTCTGAAATTCACGATGTTCGAAAGCTTAGTACGCCTATTCCTCTTATTCCGACGGTGTTTGTCTGAAATTCACGATGTTCGAAAGCTTAGTACGCCTATTCCTCTTATTCCGACGGTGTTTGTCTGAAATTCACGATGTTCGAAAGCTTAGTACGCCTATTCTGACGGTGTTTGTCTGAAATTCACGATGTTTGAAAGCTTAGTACGCCTATTCCTCTTATTCCGACTGTGTTTGTCTGAAATTCACGGTGTTCGAATGCTTAGTACGCCTATTCCTCATATTCCGCCGGTGTTTGTCTGAAAATCACGATGTTCGAAAGCTTAGTACGCCAATTCCTCTTATTCCGACGGTGTTTGTCTGAAATTCACGATGTAATACAATGTAATACAAAATGGTCGAATCAAGATGGTCGAATGCAATAGTAACCATAAAACTAATCCTGTTGTTCCGTTGTTCCACGGGAATAAGGAAAAAATCCGAAGACATGTTGTTCCGTTGTTCCGCGGGAATAAGGAACAAATCCGAAGACAACAATCCTAAAACGGGCAGCATATGGTCAAAGGACAAATTCGCTTGACCGGGCCGAGCCGTGAAAGAACGAAGCAGATGAGCTACCGACACACGCTAAATAGGCTTGAATTCCGTGGTTTTCTTGGTGGTGATCCACTGCCAAGCAAACGAGCAGCCTTGGTAGTTATATTCCTTGAAAAGAACTCTGTTGTTCGCATTCGGCATCTGAGAATTGCAACTAATTTATGCATCGTGAAACAGCTATCTGCTACGTCATCAGTATGGTATTTTGTGCCTCGTTGCCCAGACGTCTCTTTCACGAGTGGGGGAGCGATAAGAGTCGGCTGGTTTCCCAGGCTATAGATTTTGGAGAAAATCTAAAAACCACTGAATGTGCTTGGAATACACAGTTATTTTCAGCGATTTTGAAATGAACTGAGGAACCTTGCACATGTACATGCACTGTGTAGATGTATGTGGAGTAGTTAAAATGAAAGCAAAAACGACTAACAAATTGTATGTAAAGAGAATGACTATATACAGGTGTAACACCTTAACATAGCCCCTTTAAAATCTAGCTTAGGTTTGGGAAAAAAAAGTAACAGAGTTAATAATGAATGTTCTATGCCATTCTAACTTTTTAACTTTTAGTTTATTACATAAATTATAGCTATAGGTTTTACAAACTAACTATACAGTTTTAATAAAAATGATTCTGATCTTCACTCACTACTTGGCAGTCAACTTTTCCCTGATTAGCTTTCATTGTTGGTGATGATTTCAAGAATTAACCCTTTAGCCCCAAGGGTGATCAAAGGGAAGCAGGCAGATCATGAGTATTTGGAGTTGATCAAAATGTATCCAAATGTATAGAGAAAATAATTTGGATTTCACTTTTGGGGCTGGAAGGGTTAAAAACTTTGGTCCTTGATCTTTAATCCAAAACCTGTAAAAACAATTAACCACAATAAGAATTACGATTTTAGATGAGTACTGTGGTGTATAATGTCCCGTGCGGTTTGCCAACCGGAAACTGGAAAGCGACAAATATTTTTCTACATCCTTAACTTCCGTTTCTGTGGCTGATTGTGTTGAATAGGGTATTGAGAAGCACTCCAACATCAAACATTCTACAATGATATAATTTGAAAAGGGATTAACAAGACCTGGGACATGAACATGTGAATTTTGTCGTTCCAAAAAGTCCATCTCAACTCTTGAAGAAATTTCGATTGGAATCATAAACTTCACTTGACCTCTTGGAAGCTTTCATAAATAGTTTCTTCAAATATATCTTGGAATATATTCAAGTACACTGACTACAGATCAGAGTACAGGGTTATAACTTATAGCAATTCAACTTTTAGTGTGAGCAACATGAACAAATTAACAAACCTAACATAAACTTCTGCTCACCATTTCTTCAGGAATTCGGCTAAACTACAGAATACAGGGCCACTTACCAAGGTCTACTACCCCAGAGCCACTGGCTCGGTGGCTCGGTAGTCATGATTATAATTAATATGCAAGTTACCTGTGGTATATATTGTTAGTGGCTCGGTGGCTCGGTGGCTCGGTGGCTCGGTGGCTCGGTGGCTCGGTGGCTCGGTGGCTCGGTGGCTCGGTGGCTCGGTGGCTCGGTAGTCGCATTGATGAGTAACTAATAATCAGATTCATTGGCTGTGAGGTCGGTAAAAACATAACTAGAAGAGTTTTGTTTTCTCAATATAGCTATTACAATCAAATAAACAATCGTGTGAGAAACCTTACTTTAACCGGCGGCAGGTATAAACGGCGCGTAATGACTTCTAGGGCACAGAGAACCTTCAAAACTCGTGCCATATTGAGGGTGCGAACCAATATGTGAGTCATGCGGCTAATGTTTACATCAACAGATTTTAATACTCCTCCAAGATTTCTAAAAGCGACGGCTGATTCAGACGGCGTACTTAATTCGTCGAACCAAATTATTTACATGTAGCGATGAGGCGCGGGAGTCTGGTTTTTAAAACTGTCAACTTTCGCGCCAAAATATTAACACTTTGTATTTCTAAATCAAGAACTGCATTCCGGCCTTCTCTTTCGATGTCTAAAAGATATCAGAGTGAATTAGGGGACGGTTTGACATAATAATAAGTTATGCATTTAGTTCGGCACATGAGAAGAGCGGCATTATGCGACAGCCTCCGGTGAACCTAATTCATATTCTGTCGTACCAAATTAAAACTGCCGAACCAAACTGAGTCAGACGCCGCTCTTCTGCCGAACTTAATGCATCTGACTCAGGCGTTAGTTACCTTTTCTAAATTAGAAGGAACCATGCATCGATACACTATACTGGGTTTCGCATTGATAGTTTAATAATTCGTAAATCATGTCTATAATACAACATATGTTTAGGTCCGGTGTTTATACTACGTTTACATCACAACTGATCAAAACATGACGGTCACGCGCGAACTCATTGCGTATCGCGTAGCACCACATAAATTCTGCTAGATTTATCTTTTTTTGTTCCAAAAATTGCTAAACTGGCTTTCACATGCCTCCAAAGTCTCTCCCGTTCGAATTTACAAACTCCTTTGAGTGATTTACGGTCTCATGAAATCTTTCTTGCTAAACAAACCGTAAATGTCTACTGATGGGGATTATAAAGTTGCTTGATGTCTTTTAAAAACAAACTGAACAAGTCTTTGTCTTTGTTTGCGTAGCGCCAGATAAATTCTGCTAGATAAGATGAAAACTTATCCTTTCTTGTTCCAAAAATTGGTAAACTGGCTTTCATATGCCTCCAATGTCCCTCTTGCTTGTTTGTATGAAACCCATTCGAATTTACAAACTCCTTTGAGTGATTTACGGTCTCATGAGTGTATCCATGTTTGGATAAGTTCACATACGACTTCCAACAGTCGGAAACAATTAATGTGCCTGGCTCTATCCATTCTTGAATAATGGTTAGCAGCGTTGCTTCTGATCTATCTTCAACGTTGCAAAAGCCCGAAGAATCAACTATCTGAAATGGACTAGGGTTAGGGTTAGGGTTTAGGGTTAGGGTTAGGGTTAGTTGATCACAATTACCTTTGTTCTGAAAATAGAGCCGACCTGTACTGACTTGTTTTCGCGTTTGCAACGTTCTAAAAAGCCCGAAGAATCAACTATCTGAAATGGACTAACAACCATATAAGTAATAGTGCTTCTAAATAAACTTTTCAAGACTCGTCGCGCTAATACTCGGCAAAGTTTATACACTCGTGTAACACTTGTTTATTCAACACCGCCGTTTATTAGAATCAACTGACTTCATAATAAACTTTGCAAGACTCGTCGCGCTTCGCGCTCGTAAGTTGATCACAATTAGCTAGAGCCGGCCTGTACCGACTTGTTTTCGCGTTTGCAACGTTCTAAAAGGCCCGAAGAATCAACTATCCGAAATGGACTAGCAACCATTTACCTTGTCCTATATTGTCGTCTCTCATTCCATCGATATAGTCTGTACTGACGCTACTCCTGAAAATGACTAATAATCCTTACACAAAGATCTCGAGGCAAAGTGAGTCCACCTGGGCTTCATTTCATCAAAGAATGTCTGCTTTGAACTTTGACTACTCTTCTCTCTTTCCTAGAGAAGTTTATGATTTTCTGGACAATAAGGCAAAATCAGTGGGAAGTTCCATCGGCTATCTAGTTCCTTCCATATTGACGTCAACCGCCTTCGCGCTTGGAAGTCATGGAGCCCAACTTCAAATAGGAACTCACCTACAGCCTATCAACTTGTACATGATGGTCGTTGGTCACCCAGGAACTGGAAAATCGCCCGCAATAGAAAAGATCAGTGGCCCACTCCGTGAATGCGAAGAGATAGGTAAAGAGATTCTCATTCGCCAGGCTACATCTTCAGGACTGGTTAAGCTTCTAGCCAAACACGGCAAAGCGTTCGTAATTTCACCCGAGATATACGACTTCCTCAACAAGCTCCTGAGAAACGATGAGGACACAGCCTCGGGCGACATCCACTGTTGCTGTGTAAATTGTTCAGTGGTGAACCTGCTACCTACCATTTTGCCACCGAGTCCACAAGAGACATAGAGCCTAATACGCCGTTTTGTCTCCTTGGTGCTACCCAAATCCAGAATGCAGCAAAAGTGTTGTATCGGATGGATCAAGGGCATGGTCTACTTGACCGATTTCTTGTTACTATACCGCTGGCACTACGACCAACCCCGGATGAGATAGACAGCGCAGTGCTTGAGTTCGACAACATGCCCTTCACGAACTTTGATACCCTCTTCGATGCTATCTTCAAGTCCCATACTAACATCACAAGAGTGTATCAACTCGATGCTCAGGCACAGTCACTTCACCGTGAAATTCAGAGTGACTTCGCAACAGAGGTTAACCAGGAAATTATCAATGGAAATGTCCCACCAAAGTCCAAGAAAACGGATCTGATACCTCGTGTTGCAGTCTGCCTATCTGTAGTGTCTCATTTTATTATGCAGAAACTTCACGGCAATGTTGATCAAGTGCCTGAACTAATTCCGTTAACTTTTACAAGAGTGCAATTGCTCTGGTTGAGTACATGGAATCCCAAAAGGAAATGTTTTCTATCTTTCTCAAGACAATTACAGAAGTATCCAGAGAGAAAGAGAGGATCCAGCCAACATGTGCAGATATTAAGACGTCAATCCTTCTTTTTCCCGGGCCACTGGTAACATACCAGGCATTCAAGAAATATGCATTCCGGTCGATGAGATCAGTTGCGCGAAACGAGTTCGATGTCTGCGCTGACAATTTGGGGGCCTACGGGAAGCACGTTAAAGTCAGGGTTCCCCGGTTCGCCAAGTCCGTGGGAGTTTTTGTGAAGAAGTCGCCAACTGTTTGGCCATCGCCAGCACTGTGCTCTAAGGAGGACTATGAAGAGAAGAAGCATTCTCCTGTTAATGTTCTGATAACTGCGAACATTTTAACAGCACTCAGTCGTGATGGACATTACACTAGAGCCGAGTAATTACTGATAAACCGGCACCAACTCGCCGAAGCCATGTATCGGTAACTGAAATGAACACCAGCATTAGTGATTCAGTTAAGCATTAGCACTTTACATTAGCTAGTGACAAAGTTGAATGGACAATATATTTTGTAGTTACTACATTGACTTTATTGAAACACAAACTTGCAACCCATAGAGCATGATTAATAAGTCAAATGATGCGAATAATTTCGCTTTAAGATATTCACTTATTGCAGTTAATTATCAATACAAATAAATTTGATTACACAGAAATATTATGGTCATGTCATAATATAAAGCGACACGCAACTTTGTCTAACTTTCAAACTGACATCGACTCAAAATAAAGGTGTTTTGAAGTAGAGAATCTCTCTTATGTTTGCACTAAAAATATACACTCCAGGGTCATTGAATATTCATTTAACGGCACGACTACCGAGCCACCGAGCCACTAAAAATATACACTCCAGGGTCATTGAATATTCATTTACCGGCACGACTACCGAGCCACCGAGCCACCGAGCCACCGAGCCACCGAGCCACCGAGCCACCGAGCCACTAAAAATATACACTCCAGGGTCATTGAATATTCATTAATGAACTTCGTTCTTTTAAAGACGATGATATTGACTACCGAGCCACCGAGCCACCGAACAAAATAGATGGAGCTTCAAAAGTGGCCCTGCATTCTGTAGTTGCTCCAGGAATTCATCTCTTCCAGAACTGAAACTGCCTCTCACTTGGAGCAGTTATTATTATCTTTCATCTGATGAATATTGGCATTGAAATGCTGTTGAAATGACCTTCTAAGCGAGTTTAAAACTCCAGCAATGAACCGAAGCGAAACATGGCGCCTAAAAATTGAACTAGTCAAATGCTACCAAATATGGATAGACTTGGTTCTAGGCCACTCGGTTGAAGCACAGGCAGCCCAAAACGATTATAGAATTGCCTCAAACTAAAAATAAACACATCAGCGATGAACAGGAACAACTTATTAACACACAGGTAATATTTCATGACTTTATTTCCTGTTTTACTACAGTTTCAGATATTTTCTAAAAAATCCCATACATTCCTTGTAACAATCATTAGCTTGGACTGCCTGTGGTTAAAGTGGAACTTTGTGTCTTCCATGTTTATATTCGAATTTCTCAATGAAAGCACACTTTTAAGGGGCTGGATGAAAATATTTTGCTTTATTAAATAATGGGAATTTGTTTTTGGACAAGCCAGCCTACTTGGTGAGTAATATAAAATCTTTAGTCTAAAACAACCAGAAGAAGATCGTTATGTTAGAGCTTTTTTTATCCTCTCAACAACAATTAACATCAGGAACTGATCATTAATTACAGGGGGGAGGGGGGCTGGCTGGTTAAAAAAGGGGGTGGGTCCCCAATTTTAATGCAGAAAATTAGGGGGGGCATAGTAAGCTAGAGTGGAAATTATTGGGGGGAGGGGTCATCAAAAATTGAGCATGACATTTTTCAGTTAATTCTTATAAGGATTCTGTTCCGATCCTAGCAAGATTATATAATTTTTCAAGAATTTGCTGTGTCATAGGATTGAATTCCTATAGGATGCTACTCAGGTTCTTATTCCTTAATTATGTAGGATTCCTATTCAATTAGGTGCTGCATGTTCCTACATGTAACTTAAATGTACATGTACATGTAGGTCCTATTCAAGATGCTGTTCCTATGTAGGATCCTACTCAGGAACCTATATAGGATCCTATGTAGGATCCTTTTCAGGATCCTATTCAAGATGCCTGATTCCGATGTAGGATCCTATTCAGGATTATGTTCCTACATAGGATCCTGTTCCTGTTCAGGATCCTGCTCAGGATCCTATCCCTGTGTAGGATCCTACAGGATCCTGTCCAGGTTTTCCACCAGGGTAAAGTGAACAATCTGCACCGAAAAAAAGTGGTTGGTAAGTGGTCGGTAAGTAGTCGGCCTACCGACCACTTTTTTTCGGTGCAGATTGTTCACTTTAGTCATTGTTATTTTAGAATATTTCTACTCAGCAGCATTAATGTGACCTAGCAGAAATGACACATGCACCAGGATAAGCTGGTGATAAAATTGAAATCAAATGTTTAACAAGTTTGCAGTGTATAATATAATTGAATATATTAATTTATTTGACTGTCTCTGTCAACAGTGTCCCAGTAATAAATATGTACACAATGGAAGATCATGTGACAATGGCAAGGTGACTACTGACTAGTTCTTAAGCTATCAGATCAGATGTTCATCATATTGTTCTTTCAATAGATCATCTAGTTACAATATTTTTTTCCCAGCTGACACAATTAGATCACCCAGCTAATGTTTAATGAACCAACCAATCAGATTGTATGTGGTAATTAATATGCATTAGTTCATAGTTAGGTTGGTGATCTTTGATGTGCCACAGTCATCAATCCTGTTGAATTACCCTGAACATCCAGTGTCTTATAGAATAAACCCATACATTGTATTAACCATCCCTGAGATGATGGTTTAACATCCCAGGACATTATATAATTTATAACTTTACTCTGGTTGCACTTACTCACTCAGTGGCATGGCCATGGACTCAAACCTGTAGACTTCGAATCCTGTCAGTTCCCTTTCCCAACTGTGTTCTGTTGCAGAAATCAATGGAAATGTTTGAATAAACTATAACAACCAAAATCCTTGTGATAAAACATTAACAATGAATCTTTCAAACAGCTATTGTTTTGTGTTTTACCAGGGGAATTAGAGCGGTTTTCAATTGAGTGTTGAAAGCAGCAAGTGATTGCTTTGGTTTTGCGTTTGCTTAGCTTTCCTATTGGCTGTGAGAAATGTTTTCCAGTTATCAGCCAATCAAGTTCTAAACTAAAACCAAATGCAATCACACAGTCAATCAGGTTTTGTTTTAGCAACAGTATTGACGACTGCAGTTACTTCAGTTGCCTCGTGATTGGTTCAAGTAAAACCAATTGTGAATTACTTCAGTTCATGATTGGCTCATTGTGTTTCCACTTACTCCTCTGATTGGCTATGTAATTACTTTGGTTTTGGTTTTACTACATTCAACTGAAAACCACTCTACTGTATGATCAACAATGCTTTGGTTAACAATGGTTATCATTGAGCTCATTGTATGCATTCCGTATTTTGTTTAGATAACCTTCTTAACAATGAACTAAGATGGTTAACATGCCGTTGGGCATAAAAATCGCTTAGTAACCTCGGAATGAGTAACTAACCCTTATCAGTTATTAGATTTCTCAAATCACAATAAGGGTTACTAGTGATTAAGCTTGTTGTTTGTATCTACTAATGACTACTGGATATGCTATCTTAGGGTTATTGCTATTTAGGGATATGTCCTACGTTAGACAGCCAATGTGAAACTCTTTGGGGTCCAGGTAGGGAAAACGCGTGTTGTTATTTTCTTTATTGCATAGTAATTTCAGTATTGTTTATTAATTGTAAATGTACTTGTCACCAGATTCAACAGGAATTTCAAAGTCCCCATGAAATTTTAAATGCCCAGGGCACAGTCCACAGGATTTGAAAACTCTCATGAGGATTTTGGAAAAGCTCTCCGAATCCGGTGACGAGTATATTAAACAGCTTCTACTACTCATTAATTATTACATGGAGGTACTATGTTTCATGTACCGGTAAGCATTGTTTCTATTGTTTGTAATTAAGAGCATTGTTGGACTATGTGTATAGGTATCCTGCTCATGGATTATTATTCTTTTTGGGACCAGAGAGTTCAACAAGCGACTCAGTAGTGCAATTGGAATTAGAGGAAGAGGACTAGGGGTCTAATTATTGGTTTCTGAGGTGTCACTTCTTCTTTACTGTTGACATGTTCAGTTTCCCAGTTATTATGGACAGCTAGGACTTAGACATTTCAAAGTCTCTAGGACTTTGTAAGTGTAGTTTAGCTCATCATGAGAGTAATCAACGGGGGTTTCAAAGTATGGCACATGGTACAAATCAAGACCTCTGGTTGGCAGTTTTCCTCATGAATAATTTATGAGTTGTAGAAATGTAAAGCGTCAGCTTCTACTTGACAGCCGTTATGTTTCATCCAACGAATATCATGGTTGAATGACTTTCTGTTACTCTGATCGGGACTAGTAGCTACATGTGTGTCCTTTGGTTCATATACATTACGACAAAAACTTGGAAGTAATAGATACAGAATGACAGTAGCCATGCCATGAGCTGGAGGCAAGAGTTTGTAAGTCCCATAAAGCATGGACACGACTGCAGATGGTTTATTGATGAAATAGGTTTTACGACCTATTTCGGCCGAAAAAATCAAAGAGAAAGTTTATGCAAATGAGCGGAATCTGTATCAGATTTGCAGATCACTTCTCACAAATTGATTTCCTTAGTTTTTCCTTCATGAATTATTATTGAGTTTGATAGATGCAGTTATTGAAATGGAGATAACATATACAGGATAAGACCCTGACCAGAAAACATGTTGTTGAGCTGCAGATCAGCAAGCAGCTGTTGATCAGTGTGTCATTATCTGTGTGAGATAATGTGTACTCCCAACTTTTTCAGGAGTTTACAGTGGACCCAAAGTGTGCTACACCAGGAACATGAGGGGCAATTATTATGGTAGCTGCCATCAGTTCTCTAATGGATCCTATGCTCGCTGCAAACTAAAGTAAGCAATCCTGTCTTTTGGGCATACAATTATGTCAGTTAATCTTAAGAATCTAAAAGTGACTAAATAGTGTCAATACTACCTTAAGAATAATTAGCATCAATTAGTGGCGCTGCATGCAACTCTTTTTAATATGATAGAATGGCATGTTCAAGGTTGCCACGGTCAGGGAAAAGTCAGGGAAAACTATATTTTTTCAAAGTCTAGGAAAAGTCATGGCATTTTGCATCTGGTCAGGGAAATTCAAAATTTCTTGTCAAAGTCAGGGAATTTTATTTTCAGGTTGCCATGATGGTCCCTCATTTCTTAAAGCATCTGCAAGGGGAGGCTACAGGTTTTGATAATGACATTTGTTTTGGACGAGGGACTGTACTAGCTTTACTTCGCTAACAGTCTTATTATGGTCAGTGAAATTGCTTTCTGGTCAGTGAAACGTCAGGGAAAGAATTCCCCCTGATGTCTCTACTGCATGACTGAACCATTAGCTAGTGACCTGATGATATCACTGTTCCTTCCTCAGAGATATTTTTTGTGGGATGCTACATTGTACCAACACAAAAACAGACTTGCCAATCATTGGAACAGAACGCCAAGGGTATGAGTATCCTTCGCCTACAAAAGATGGTGGAAGTGTTCAGTGCAAGTGAGTAATTATTAAATTAATATGTAAATTAATGCAATCCAATAATTGATTTATTATACATTCAAGTCGTGATCTTGTTTCTGATTGACTGAAAAGCGTGTGCCTAATCTCAATGTCAGAGGTGCCTAATCTCGATGCCAGAACTTCCAATGCTATGCAGAGCTTTCAAAGAAGAGAGTGTGTGCTTCTCTTCTGGAGTAATAACTTATCAAGGGCAACTTTACACAAAACACAAAGAGAACAACTAAATCAAGGACCTGCACTATAAAATGGCTTCTGCCAAGCATGCTCACACATTCAATATTTATTGTCACTCAGTCTTTGTGAAGTGAATATTTCTGTTTAAAGCTCCAGTGTGATGCTTTGTTTGAGTGATCTCTGACATTTGTCATCACCATAAATTCAAATTGAACACTTCAATGTTTAAAGTAAGTGTTTATAAGTAAATGGTTCTAAAATATTATCGACAGGCATTATGAAGCAACTAGCTTCCTTTTTTGCCTTATTTTCATTTTCGCCTCACTAGTATTATAACAGGAGAAAACTGAAAGCTTACTAACTTGCTTTACATTCTGAATTTGAATGTTATTTTTTTATAAACTCCCAAAGGGCAAGAAAGGGGAGGAGTATTCCCTTTTATAATGCGGCTCCTTGTTTAGCTAGTGAAGGCTTCGTTTGACGATTGTCTGAGGGGCAAAACTCGAGATTGGAAAACTTTAGCATGTTTTCTATGCACAACTCGAAACTACAAAAATGATTTGGTGAATTTAATATTTTCCGCAGGTGAAAAATACAAGTGAAAAATTGCGGCATCATAATTAAAATCATGATGCTTTGGCGTTTTTGTGGCCCTCAGCTTTACTGGGCCAAAAATTCATTCTCCAGATTGTGAATATTTATAGAATGATAATTTCGATATTTATTAAAAGCGGCTTTGGACTTTTGCCCTTAGCCATTTTACTCCAAATATTTGGTGTGTGTGCTTTGTTTAGTTGATGCCCAGTAAACTAGCCCAGTCAATACAGCACTAAGAACAATATAATTTTTCCTTAAGCTCAGGGGGAAAACATAAAAAACGTATGCATATATATTCAAATATCCAACACATCTTTTAAAATGTTGTCTGATGATGTAGTACTTTACAGTAACAATGCAGTGGTAGAAAATGAATCAAGATATAGAAAATATAAAGTATCTAGAAGTGAATCAAATACTGGCAGACCAACAGGAAAAGCTTGAAATGTTTTAATTCCATAATAGGTGTGTCAACCTAACTGCAGAATTCACTATTTTTGAAAAATTCAAAACAAAAAGTGCAGAATTTGCCAGCTGAGTGGCCCCGAAGAACAGAATTTTGCAGAACTATACTGTAAAACAACCCCTTTCATATCGCGAAAATCAGTCAATAAATAGGGCTACGAGCATGGTCAGATAACAGCAAGAAGCCATGCAGCCAACCCCCTTTTGTCTGACCGCGTACTGCCCAACTTTCTTTTCTATAGATGGTTTGCACTCAATCCCCAGAGATTCAAATAACAAAGGGCATGGTGGCCATGTTGGTGTACAGAACAAAAGAAGCTAACGAAGAATCTATTGTTAACTGTACACCAACATGGCGGCTATGACGTAACGTGCAAAGGGTCCATAGCCGTGTGTCCTCTTGCTGTTTCATTCTGATCATGCTCGCAGCCTTATTTCTCGACCAATGTTTGTGATATGGAAGGGCCTGTTTTCAGTCTATTGCATAACAATTTGTTGAGCATTCTTGTTTTATGTCCTTATCCTAGACAATGCCTAGACGGCAATGGGCTTCCGTCAATCATCAAAGTAGGTTTCATACAGCGAGATAAACAGTCTGGAATTTCAACTTAGAATTTTAGTCAGAATTTCTGAGCTAGTCAGGATTTCGAGTCAGGCTTGAGTCGGGAACATAAGGAAATTATTGCGCCATTGCACAAACTTGCAAATTGCAAGAATGAAATGTTGACTTACTTGAATTATTTCCTGTTTTGTCCCCCTGTTTACTGATATAATTATAAGAAAATGGCAAAACTGAAATAAGCTACATGTATGTATCGTCTATTTGCTGACGATACAAAACCCTAGTTTCCAACGAAGACCAAATATTATGGTTATTATTTTAAACACTGCAGACTGGATGGTACCTTTACGCCATAAAAAAACGTAAATGGTGCAAGAAATTGATGAATCAACGAGACGCTTTACGAAACGATATAGCTGCTTTTTTGTGGCTTGTTTGATATCTCACAAATGTACCATATATATGATGAGGTAAATATCGAGTAAATAAAGAACACATACAAGGTTACTGTATTTAGTACATTCTGTAATATATCACATCTTCAAAAGTGTCCTTCAGGCAGTGCTCAATCTAGGATTTCGTCATGTTGGGTCCAGGGCTCGTCGCATTTTTTAAATGGGGCCCTAACTGGGCTGATGCCTTTACACCCACGTTCAGTTCAGCAAGATGCCATTTTGAAAACAAGCATTTAATAAAGTGTGCTTGCTCTTATTGGTCAAATCAATTTTCCAATTACAATGGATCTTTCGTGGACTACTACATGTATGTACGTCAAAGAACGTTCATCGCTAACTAGTACGAGATTTGTCTCATAAATTATATCAAGGCTATACGAAAGCCTAAAGTCACTATAGGTGTATTATTTGAAGCAATTTGGACACCCCGTCTGGCTGTTTGCGTTTCTTCTAATTGTTTTGTGCATTATGACCGTTCGTCTTCCTTGGTAATGTGGCTTTATGAATAGTGCATCATTGTCAGAGCGGGCAAGGTATGTT
The DNA here is from genome assembly GCA_030867875.1 of Actinernus sp. WN-2022. Classification (NCBI taxonomy): domain Eukaryota; kingdom Metazoa; phylum Cnidaria; class Anthozoa; order Actiniaria; family Actinernidae; genus Actinernus; species Actinernus sp. WN-2022. The sequence continues at coordinate 56,583,522 of JAOWCC010000577.1, read as the reverse complement.
ATATTGTTATGATAAGCAGCAAACTGTTCCTACGACACTAGATGTGAGTAATGATATACCTGATCTTAGGTGGCTATGTTATAGTGTTATGATAAGCAGTAAACTGTTCATCGACACTAGATATGAGTAATGATATACCTGATCTTAGGTGGCTATGTTATAGTGTTATGATAAGCAGTAAACTGTTCATCAACACTAGATGTGAGTAATGATATACCTGATCTTAGGTGGCTATGTTATAGTGTTATGATAAGCAGTAAACTGTTCATCGACACTAGATGTGAGTAATGATATACCTGATCTGAGGTGTCTATGTTATAGTGTTATGATAAGCAGTAAACTGTTCATCGACACTAGATGTGGGTAATGTTGTACCTGATCAGAGGTGTCTATGTTATTGTGTTATGATAAGCAGTAAACTGTTCATCGACACTAGATGTGGGTAATGTTGCACCTAATCCTAAGCTGTCTATGTTATAGTGTTATGATAATAAGCAGTAAACTGTTCTTCCTAGGAGTACGACACTAGATGTGGGTAATGTTGTACCTGATCCTAAGCTGTCTATGTTATAGTGTTATGATAATAAGCAGTAAACTGTTCCTCCTAGGAGTACGACACTAGATGTTGGTAATGTTGTACCTGATCCTAAGCTGTCTATGTTACAGTGTTATGATAATCAGTAAACTGTTCCTCCTAGGAGTACGACACTAGAGGTGGGACATGATGTTCCTGATCCTGGGGTTTCCAAGGAGGGGACCAAATGTGGCGACGACAAGGTAATTCATAGTTCTTCCATTTTGTAGTAGTTTTGGATCTAAAAAACTAGCTTTGCTTCTAGAAAAAAGAACGGTATTGAAGAAATGCCCGACGTAGATCATGTTGGAATCAACAATTGTTGTACTTACATTTCATAGAACATTGCTTATGGATGGTAATTTTCTTTCCTTTTGACAATAATATAAAGACTTGGGTATTTTCTAAAATGTTTTGGTAGGTTTGTCTGGGCCGCAAATGTGTTAACATAACCGAGTTGTTGACAAGATTACCGCAATGTCCCAATGGATGTTCCAGCCAGGGGGTAAGTTTGTGTTCTTCGTCTTTTTCCTTTTCATTTCTCTAATTTTACAATGACTCATTTTCCCCTTAGATTTGGCATTTCTATCCTTGTTTTCTTCTATTTCTTACGTACTCCTTTCTTTCCTTATATCTCCCTCCTTTCCTCCTCCTTCCTTTCACATTACTAGGTATGAAGTAATGCGTGAGATAGCATTCTGTAATGATCAAGTCGGGGAATAGAGTAAGAGGGCACATTTAGCACAATTTCTTTATCCTGTGGTAAATCACATTTCTTTGTGAGCTGACCTTACTTTTTACTTTTTAACCAGACAATGGTATCATTAAGTAGACTGTTTCATGCTTGATCGACTTCATGGCTATTCCTAATTAAGGCTCACATGTTTATGTCCAGATTTGTAACAATGAAGGTGACTGCTTCTGTGACGTTTGTTGGACTGGCAGTGACTGTAGCAAGGAAACCACCTGTACACAGAGTAAGTATTGCTGTGATGTATTATTACGTTGCATCTATACATGCTTTAGTAATGCTAGTGGATTAGTAAGGGTTGTTCTTGTCTATGTGTACGTAGTATGGTAAGTAGTATAGTTAGTTAGAATTCAATTCAACTTTATTTAAACACGGAGATTTCAACAATTTTACACTGATTTCCATGAAAGCCGTGTATAATACACTACGTAAAAATACAAATAATTCTCATAACAAGTAATTAAAGATATTAAACTGTACTATATTAAGCATCTAACTGATATATCTATATCTATATATCTACTGGGGTCATATATTAACAATCAATATACATTTATGTACTAATGTATAGTAATATTAATAATCTAAGAATAATCTAAAATATATATAATAATCTAAAAAAATACTTTAAGGCATCATTAGTGACTCTAGTCAGTTGAGGAGAGTAATACCTTTCAATTTATTTTTAAAACTCACTAAGGAAGAACTTTGTTGAATTTCATTTGGTAGGTTATTCCATATCTTAGTTCCGTCATAACTGAAACTTTTTTTTAAGTATTCAGTATTAGGGCGTGGTATGAAAAGCTTCATATTGGAATTTCGAAGATTATAATGAGTTGTTTGGTTTACTGTAGTAAACATTTCTTGAAGAGAGGTTGGAGCGAGGTTATTCATAATTTTGAACATTAAGGTTGCTTTTCGTTTCACTCTTCTCTCAATAAGAGTTTCCCAATTTAGCAATTCTAGTGCATTTTGAGAACTTGTATTATAATCAGCTCTTAAGATAACCCTAGCTGCCCTATTTTGCAAAACTTGAAGTTCGTCGGACAAAGTTTTCCCGAACGTGTCCCAGACCTCACAACAGTAATCGAGATGAGATTGTATAAGTGAATTATATATAATTTGCAAGGTCTCGAAGGGCACGAAAGGTCTTACTCTCTTTAGGGCACCAATACTAGAAGTAATCTTTTTTGAGATAAATTTAATATGTTCATCCCATTTTAATTTGTCGTCAATTTGGACCCCCACTACTTTGCTAATAACGACTCGTTTGACTTTATTATTCTTGATTTGAATGTTTGGAGACTGGATTAAAGCGTCAAGTTTGTGACGAGAGGCAATCAACATATATTCAGTTTTAGTCATATTGAGGCTTAATTTATTTGCTGCCAGCCAATTATTTAAACTATCTAAATCTGTATTAGCTGAATGCTCAATTTCGTTGATGCATTTACCACTAAAAGTTAAATTAGTATCATCTGCAAATAAGCATGATGTTGACTGTTCGAGACAATTGGGTAAGTCGTTAATGTATATCAAGAACAGGAGGGGTCCAAGAATCGAACCTTGAGGTACTCCACAGGTGACTTCTCTTTCATTTGACTGTTTATTATTCACCATAGTGATTTGTTTGCGATTAGTCATATATGACTGTAGTAATTTTAGAGAAGTACCCTTTACTCCATAGAGCTCAAGCTTTTTCAATAAGATGCTATGATCAATAGTATCGAATGCTTTCTTGAGATCTATGTAGACTACAAGATTAAGTAACCCACGATCCATATTAACTAGCCATTCATTTGTAGTTGTTAGCAATGCTGTTGCAGTAGAATGGAATTTCCTAAAACCGAATTGGTTATCAGAAAGTAGGTTATTTATCATTAAGTAGTTGTAGAGTTGTTCGTACATAATTTTTTCTAAGAGTTTACTAATAACAGGAAGAACAGAGATTGGTCTGAAATTATCGAGAATATTTTTAGGACCAGTTTTGTGAATGGGTGTTACCCTTGCTAATTTCCATTCGTTAGGAAAAATTCCTGTCCTTATGATATCATTAAAGAGTAGAGTTAAAGAACTGGTTATAATTGGGGCAGCTTCCTTGATCATTTTGGCGGGTATTTCGTCTATGCCTGTGGCCTTAGAAGCACATAAGCCCTTAATGACACTAAGCACTTTGACCGTCGATGTTGCCTCGAACTCAAATACACTTTGTGTATCTGCTATAAATTCCTCAAAGTTTTTACGATTGTCAGGGTCATGATCAACAGTTGATGCTAGGTTAGGTCCGATTTCGACGAAGTATTTGTTAAAATGTTCGGCGATTTCCGTAGGACAGGTAACTGATTTTTCGTTGACTTTGATTTCATTTATAGTATAGTGTTTTGAGTGATTGCCCATGAGATTATTTAGAGTACCCCATGTGCCCTTGGGGTCGTCTTTTTGTTTGTCTAATATATTATTATAATAATCACTTTTAGCCTTACGCATAGCTATATTTACTTTGTTTCGTGAGTATTTATATGCTGTCCAAGACTCACAATCATGCTGACCGATGACTGCTTTCCGCTTCAAACGATCTCTTTCAATCATGAGGCTTTTTAAATCTTTGGTAACCCAGGGAAGATTGGCTGCTCTAACTCTTTTGGATTTGATCGGGGCGTGGCGATCGAGGACTGTCAAGAACATTTGTCTCCATTTACGCCACATATTGTCGGGATCTCCAGAATGCTGTTGTATGGTTTAGTTAGGTTGGTAATGCTTGTTGATTAGTAAGGGTTGTTCTTGTCTGTGTACAAGCAGTACGGTGTGGTTAGAATGCTGTTGCGTGGTTTAGTTAGGGTTGGTAATGCTAGTTAATTGGTAAGTTTTATATAACTTTGCAATCGAAAACAATACCTGCATTCATAAATCATTAGAAAGTATTGTTTGCCTGGAATTTTATTGCATACAATTATAGACTACAAGGGTTGTGATTGTTATTTTGTCACGGTCATTTCAACGAACGGCCTGATAGCGTAGTGGGCAAGACAACGGACTGGTAGTCAAGAGCAGCCATGACGATGAAGGTTCGAATCACACTCTGGTCCGATTTTTATTTCCATCTTCTTCACTTCTCCATGTAAACTCATACTTATGCTGTAATCCTTGTAGCTTAATTAGGTCCAACACATGCATGAATGCACAGATGAACATCACTAGTGACACTATGTTCATATGGTGTTTCATTGGGTATGTAAGTAGTTAGCGGTTCATGAATATGGTGATTAAGAACAGTTTCATCACTAGGGATGGAAATCAGTTGAAACACTAGTGATTTTCAACTGGTGTTTCATTGGGTATCCAAACTCATCCACCTGACCAAATGCAGTCCTCTGATTGACTGAAAAGCTCATGAATTATTAATGAGTTTGAGAAGGGTTGTTCTTGTCTGTTTATACATGTAAGTAGTATGGTGTGGTTAGAATGCTGTTGTGTGGTTTAGTTAGTGTTAGTAAAGTGGGTTGATTAGTAAGGGTTCTTGTCTTCATGGCAGGTTATTTTGCTTTCAGTAAAGAAGTGATAGTATTTAAAAAAAATTTAAACCAGCTGAATTAGGACTTGCCATAGTGTTATATTGCATGTCAGCTGTTTCAAAAGGTTCTGCTCTATCAGGAATAGCGACGAATAGACATAAATCAAGCTAGCTCTGACCTCTGGTTTATTCACTTCTACTCCGTAGCGTGTCACGCAATAATAACACTCCACATATATATAACAATCATGTAGGCCAATCACGTGCCTGATTACATATTGTAACAGAACCATGGTTGATATGTTGTCAGTAGTAAAAGATAATTTAGAAAGTGACAGTTGAGTTGATTAATAGATGGTGTGTAGTGGTCAAAGAAGCATAGCTTTCTGGTTGACCACTACGTTTTGAGAACAGAAATGCGGAACAGTCCGCTATATAACGATACAGTAGTTCTAATCTAAGCAGTTCTAATTAACTAATTAATTATTTATAAGGTTACATATTGTAAGAATTAAATAGCCCACTTCCGCGATATGCTTTACTTGTCAAGCACAAAGGTTTCAATACGAGTCTCCGTGCTAAATTAAATTAATTATTTTCTCTGTGAAAAGAATAAATTTAATTTGGCACGGAGCCTCGTATTGAAACATTTGTGCGTGACAAGTAAAGCATATCGCGGAAGTGGGCTATTAGATTTGTTTTCTCAGTAAATATAGCCTCCTCCGCAGGCATCTCTAATTTTTGAAGAAATCAGATTATGGGCTCCCTGTGCCAGTTGAAGAAAAGATAGGGAGATTGGATCCTCTTCTCTCCCGGAGTCACAGGTAACCCAATTCACGATTTTTTAAATCTGATTTCTTTGAAAATTAGAGATGCCTGCGGAGGAGGCTACAGTAAATATTTCTTTTAAGACTTTTTGAAATTGTTCATACGCACTGTTTCTTAAAACGTTTTGTTTTGACACAAGTAAACTTACTAGTAAACTATTTGTTTCATATTTCACTCAGCCTTGATCAGCATGATTTTGTGATAGATATAGATGGCATGTCAAAAGTTGCTGATATTGGGTAAAACAGGAATTAATTACTTCACCGTTTGATACATGTAGGTGGAAAGACTGGCAGTAGCGTCATTGCTGTGCTAGTGATTTTCCCCATTCTACTCTTCATTGCTGGAGTAGCTGCTTACATTTACCGAAACACTCTGAAGAGCAAGTGGCAACAGTATAGAGAGTCCAGGGTCAGAAGGTACACAGCAAGTAGACCCTCTCGTTTGCCTCCACAAAGACCTATAGGTCAGGCAGCAAAAAAACCTTCACCTGGCAAGATTGAGCTACCAAACTGGCCTGAGGATCGAAAGGAAGGTGAAGCAGCCATCTTACCTGTTACTCGAAGACCCCTTCCACCTCTTCCCACGGCACTTAAGGACAGAAGTCTTCACCGTGCTTCTAGTCCTCCTGCAGTACCACCGGCAACTAAGCCTGCTGCCGCATCAAGGCCCAGTAGCCTTGCTGGTGTCTTAGATAGAAAACCTTTGCCTACTGTACCAGGGAAAAAAGCAGCCGCTCTGTGGCCTCCCCCGAGCAAAGCATCTTCAGAGGGAAGTGCATTAGACGGTAAACCAGCTAGACCTCCACCTGTTCCACCGCCAGCTGCTAAAAGACCAGGTTCCTTGCCGGAAGCAAAACCTTTGGTTTCAAAACTGAAACCAGTCATACCAACACCCCCTAAGAAAATTGAAAGTTCCGAGAGTACGGTGAAACCTTCGGATATTAAAAAATCGCAAGGCAAGCCAATGTCGAAGCCCGTGGTACCACCCGCTAGACCCACTATGCATTCTCCTGGGAAACCGTTTAAGTTACCACCAGTGCCTACCGATCGTGCCCTACCACCGATTCCCCCTGGAGTAAAGAAATCCACCTCTTGAGTGTTATGGATCAATGGTAGAGCAACCTGCATTCTATGTTGTCTGCCTTTAGATTGAAATGAAGGTTTACGAAGTGATGAAAATGGGTATTAATTAGGACGAAGTTAGGAAGATTTTTTAAGTAACTATAAAATAATGGTATGGCATGTGAATTTGCGTTGCAGTTGAAATGATAGAGATTGGCTGTCTGGATACCGGACCGAGAGTTTGTGTTGAAATTAAAATTGAGAAAGTGCAATTTTTAAAAATTTCTTTTTCACAGAAAACTTGTATTGTTTGAAATAGCACAATGTTTATGACATGGGAGGTGCCATAGCACTGCATCGAGCAATAGACCCCTTTCGCATAAACGCAAGTTTAGCCAAACTGGATGAGAAAATAGTAAACCGTTTTACATGAAAATAGAGTTTCAATATGTTTGGCTGCATTCCTAGCATACGGGTAAGGGGTGTATTATTTTTAATGAATCCTTAAATAAGGACCTGTACTATAAAAGGGCAAAAGACCCTCGCTGAGATTCTAAATTTGAATATCAAATTCAGAACAGCCAAGTAAGAAAGAAAGTCCAGTTTAGTATTCGAAAATTACCGCTGACTACGATGACTACAGACACATTTATACAGGGTTAGCCTCGTTCTTAAGTTAGACATTCATAAATACCAGCGAGAAGGTGCAAAACGCGAAACTACAACAATACGCAGAGTTGTGAATAGCCCACCTTCTCGCTGGTATTTATGAATGTTTAACTTAAAAACGAGGCTAACCCTGTATAAAGGCGTCTGTTGTCATCGCATCCACGAATACGAAACTGGACTATAGCGATATTTCGTGTTGATAAACATTACAATTGTTATGCTAATGTACAACCATGATTTCAAAAGAGCGCTTTGTGTCAGGAACCAATGGATCTCTGGTTGGCACATTAATGACAATGGATGACGTGCAGTGAGTCGCTGATGTTGAAGCTAAAATTAAAATAAGCCAAGAAAAAAGTAAACAGCAGGAAGCATTTTGACGATGTTGCGCGCGCAGCTAGAACAATGGCTATCTGTTTTAAATAACAAAAAGCTTGTGAACCAGAACGAGTCTTAGCAGCTCGCGTCTATTCTTCTACTGATGCGTGCGCAACATCGTTAAAATGGCCTTTAGCGTTTTAGAACCGTTTATAAACTCTAGGATGTTCTTAGGTATTAAAGTTTTCGATTTGAATTTCGCGCGATACCAAATGTCGGATATCAAGCAGAGCATCGCATGTTGCAGAGCTAAGACCGGAGTTATTAAAAACTTTTCATTTTTTGGACCCCTTTTGGGTCGCACTATAAAGAAATCTGTTGTGTTTGAATCGTTCTTTTGTTGGGGTAGCGAGCCAATAACATGTCAGGTTGTTAGTCACTGCGGCCCGACATTTGAACAGTGATATCACTTGACAAAGGCTGAATGACAATGAAGGTGTCTTCAACCTGGTTGAGGCCCTTTACAGTGCAGGTTCTTGTTTAAGCGTGGCGCTATCGCTGAAAAAAGTGATCCAGCGATCGTAAAGATCGAGAACTTTAATCTATTTCCAATGATCGCAACGATCAAATGGACATTGATGATAAACGTTCTTGGTGTAATCATGTTGATAAAATCTGTAAAAAAGTGTCATCAGGCATAGGTATGATAAAGAGAATGAGGCCATATGTCAATGTCGAAACGTTAAATGTCATTTACAAATCTCTCGTCCAATGTCGCTTTGACTACTGCAGCTCTGTGTGGGATAATATCGGATTGACTTTAGCAAATAAACTACAGAAACTACAAAATAGAGCTGCGAGGGTAGTAACAAAATCTTCTTATGACATACGATCCCATACTCTTCTTCAACAACTTGGATGGGATGATCTACAAACTAGAAGAAATAAACATGGCAATTATGATGTATAAAATCCATCACGGTTTATGTCCTGACAATATATAAGAGTTATTTACAAGTAGATCAATGTCCACACTACGTTTTAAGAAGTGTTAGTCAGAATAATTATTCTATACCACGCCCTAGCTACTCGTGAATACCTAAAAAAGAGTTTCAGTTACAGTGGTGCCCTACTGTGAAACAATTACCTAAGGCCCTTAATGTGCCCCTACGATCAAATTTTGACATATCAATTTTTTCTCATATTCGTAAAGTAGAGTGGCTATATTATTACCAGTTCAAACCGTTTTTCGATACGACGACGGGAAGTCTTATTTTTTGAACTCCGAATCTTGAATTTTACATCCGCCATTACGCGAACCCGTTCCTGTGGGCGAGGAATGCCTGGTCATTTTTTAGCGTACGTGACGTCATACACTTAAGGTTATCGTATACCTTCAGGGTACTGTTCCGGATAAAATTAAGTAGCGTCTCGAATATTTGTCGTATTTAGATAAATTATACCTCATTTAAAGCCTATAAAATTGGCTACAACGATATACCTAAGGTTTGTAATTTTGATAAAAGTGCGATTTTTAAATAAACTTCTTTTCCGAACAAGCGAGTTGGTTTCCAAGAGCTCCAACTCCACGGCAATTTAATGAATTTAAGATCTGTTTGCTTTTCTGGACTCCCACAGACCTTGTTTACGAAACAGTGCCGGCGATTGTGGAAATTCGAAGCCGTTCTGAAGATATTTTGGTCTTCGTGAAACTGCTAACGCGCAATCCAAGTATAGATGCGGGAATCGCTCTCAGCGCCTCTCTTTTAAAAATTAAAAAAATCGCCGACACGGGTTTTTTAGCTGATATAAATTGCGAACAATCTGTGAAAATTTGAAGTAATTCGCCCAAATTAGCGTCGAGTTGGAGCTTTGAGGACAGAAGCTTCTCCATAATTGTTTGTATCACATGGAATAGCCGGTAAGACCGTACTAGTATAGATTGACCGAAAAATAAGCGGCTACGTTTGCTGAGAACATAGTTTATCATAAATAACTCATATTGCTGTTTCCTACAAACAGATAAACCTATCGATGTAGTATGCCTTTTAATTTACTGCTAACTTTATTTTCAAGACAATAAACCACAGAAGAAACCACCAATATTATTTCATGAAGTACCTTGTTTCAGTTGTTTGTGTGTCAAACAGAAACGGGGGGCGCGAAGTTTGGTTCTGTGATAGCCACTGTAAAAGCTGCAGATCAGTCAGTTTCAATACATTGTTTTAGTCTCTAGTAAATTCTTATCATTCACGATTTCATGTTAGACAAGAGAGCGATTTAATTTTATAGCCATTACATTGTATTTTAGAATGTAGATTCGCCGGAAAATCTATTGCCGGGACACATATAATTCTCGATCACTCTCATTTACGAACTAGCAATCCGGGTTTCACTATAAACAATGAACAAACTTACGACTTATAACTGAACTGCTGATCATTACCTTAGTGATTTCTCCGCTGAATTCTCCCTGTAGCCCGGATCCAGTAACAGCACAACCTGAAAGCCGAACCAGGGAAAATACCCTGGGAAAAAATTACCCCAAAAAGATAAGAAACCTCTGCTAGCTAGCACTACTTACTGGCAGGCCACTTCCCAAGCGATTTTAGCGACTGTTCATTCGTCCAGCTTAATTTTAACTCGGTCGCCAGCGGCTCTATTTCCCCCTAAATCATCAACATCCGGCAATAAATTTAAACAGAAAGACACATTACTATGTTCTGAAGAATCTGATGCAGATTTTAGGTCGTTATTTACTAAACCACAGTAAATTCGCAGTGTGAGTTTGTCGACAATATAAGAAGAAATGTATGGGTTCGAAGCAACTTGAGAACGATGCGTTAAGTGTATGACGTCACATACGCTAAAACATGACTAGGCATTCCTCGCCCACGGGAACGGATTCGAGTAATGGCGGACGTGATTTTGACGGTAAACTCTCTTTAAAATGTGTGGTCTAATTGGCCCCATTCAAACTTTTTTCACTGATTTGGATATTTCTGCCACTGTTTGTTCTTATGGAATACAAAAAAGTGTCAAAAGAAATGGTCAAATTTCGTCGTAGTGGCACTTTAAAGACTCTGTCTCCTTAGACGCTTTTAAAGCATCTCTTAGTAATAATTAACTTTATCTTTCAATTTTATTATTATATTTAAGGAAATTCGATCATACATATATTTTACTACGACCATTAGTTTTTATTACACCTATATAATACCTATATAATTAGTGATATTAGTTACTAGATATTTAGTTTAGTGTATTTCTCACGGCTATCTGAAAAGTAGCTATACTGATGTATATTACAGTGTTTAAATAAAGATTTATTATTACATATTACCTCAATAAAGCTTATGTGACGCCATCACAAGTAAATGTAAACATCGCGCGATCACAAGCGTGGAACGTTGTTATGTTAGAAGGATCACAGGCAGCCCAAGCTCTGTATTTGCACTGTGTGACTATTATTTCACAAAATTCTCAGATAAAGAAAATAAACTTACCTTAAGAGTTTGTTGTTGTTTCTCTGGGGTCTAGAAATGGCGGTTATGGGGCGTTTCTCTCACTTTGGGTTTTTCTCTTCTCTGTCTAAAAGAAAGGAAAGGAGAGAGAAAACCCAAAGTGAGAGAAATGCCCCATAACCGCCATTTCTAGACCCCAGAGAAACAACAGGACAACAACAAACTCTTAAGGTAAGTTTATTTTCTTTATCTGAGAATTTTGTGAAATAATAGTCGCACAGTGCAAATACAGAGCTTGGGCTGCCTGTGGAAGGACATGCAAGGTATTGCTGGTTTTCACTCAATCCCCAGAGATTCAAATGACAAAGGCCATGGCGGCCATGTTGGTTCCCCAACAAAAGAAGCTATGGCGGCTATGACGTCAAGTGAAAGCCAGCAATAGGAACGCCGTAACTAAGCACGATAAGTTTGACTTGACAACCAGTATTTTGTTGTTATGATTGCCACCGTGATCAACATAATTCTATAAGAAGCGTATACTGTAATATTTAGATACTGTACACATATTTTATATTTTGTTTTTTTAACCCGTAGGTAAACATTACAGGAATTCAACTTTATCGTTTATGTCGATAATAGTAAAATGAAATCAAACATATAATTGAAATTTGTGCATTCATTTCTAGCTCGTGGATGCTCGCAAGTGTAGAGACTAGTTATTGGAGTTAGGGGAATTTGTGTCGCTCGCTCACTCACTCACTCACTATGGTGTTAGCACGCTAAAGAGCCTGGGAAGCAGTGTGATGATGATAAGTTGATTTGTACCCACAAGAATAAAGTGAATAAACGAGAGAGTACGGGCCACCTAAAATAACTACAAAGCTAATCCAGATGTATATAAGTGTAGTAATAAACAACAAGCATGACAGGAAAAGCAAATACAATCGAGAAAAAGAAACAGTCAATAAAGTAGATAGAATCTAAGTGAGCGGAAAAAATACGATAATGTACGAGTTAATTTAGTCCAGCAATATGAATAATCCATCAATCCGTTGTGTACAAATTAATTAATTTACACTAGTTTGTTTTTAAAAATATGCTTAGGTAAGGGTTTCAATCCTTCATCAATACCATTCCAAATTTTTGGTCCAAAAAAGTACCATAGTTCTAATATCAGGGAAGGTAACAAAATAATTTGCTTGCTAATCTTGTATTATAAAACTGGAGATAGACTCGAAGAAATTACCAAAAATTATGAGTAATACAGCACCACTTTCAGACCTGTATTCTGATTAAATCGATTATACTGTAGCTCTAATTGTTTTTTTTGTACTTCCGTTCTAAAGGTTAGGGTGTTTTGTATTGTTGGGTAAGCCAATACTGTGGTTCGTTTCGAGCGGTACTGTCTGGCTCAAAATCGTGGGGGAAGTTTGTTAGAAAGTTGCGATATACAACTGATTCAATATATGACATCGATATCAATATATGCATACCGCATCACTGGTTAGCTCAGTTGGAAGAGCACGGTCTAGAGGTCGGGGGTTGGAATCCCGGCCGTGTCCTTGGGCAGGGACGTATAAACCGTTGGCTTTGTCTCCTTCCTAGGCCTCTTCTAATCTATACGAGGGTGACGTAAAAGGACCTGTTGTGTTATTTCGAGAAAGAGTAATCAACTTTATTAACGTGTCATGCATTCTAGCGCTAAGGCACTAATAGGGGACACCACTTAAGATTTAAAGAAATATAAATGTTGAAAATGTGGCATATAAAAAACCTATTCGCCCCATGTAAGGTAATCCAGGGCACTGGTGGATTTCGGATTCCTACCTTCCGGATTCCTGCTTCCTGGATTCCGGATTTCTTCCTCCTGGAATCCTGATTCCAAATTATACAAATCGGATTCCAGTACGCTTTGGCTGTCATTTAAATTTCAGCTATATATAATTTTTTTAAATTATTATTATATTCAACGACCAGAGGAGCTTGTGCCTTCCAGACACATTGGTAGGCTCTCGGCAGCGACGGCATCCTCGCGTTGCTCTTCTTCATTATCGCCCTCTTCTGACATCGTATCTCCGTTGGCGATTCTGCAAAGATGGTGTCAGCGTATAGCATCCAACTTCATCGGCATTGTAGCGTTCAACTTTCCCTAGTATACGTTTCGGGGAATGGGCTTTTATGCACGGCGGCCATGGTGAGTCCCAGGAGAATGAAAACCTTTGTTTTCGTCCGGTAAACTCGTTCTGAAACCAACCAGTGCGAGGCTATCGGGGCCAAAACTATTGTTTTATCCAAGATGGCCGAACTGCGATACCAGTTATTTCTCCTAAAGTGTATACTAGGTGCATGACTGTCGTTTGTAACAAGCCACTGAAATGCGACACTTTGCTTGACAAAGTCGCCATTGCTGTCATTGACGACCGGCGGCGTCCCGTTCGATAGTTGAGGACGGCCAGGGAGCAGCCTCTTGTGCGATTGTGCCGAATGGCAACAACAACAACAACATTGTAAAATACTGTTCTTACACGCACCATCTGGCCATGCCCCCGTCTAAGAATACTGCTCTCCTCATACACACCAACAACATCTTCATTCGAGTCAGAGGGAGTGATAACGGTCGGCCTATTGCTGATGGCGTATGGCAGCGTTCCTGTTAGTTCTTTTGTTTTGGCGCCAACATTTAGCTGCCTCACCCCTCTTCCATACTCTCGCGCGAAGTCTTTCAGCGCCTCCTCTTGGTCTTTCGTCATTACAGAAGCGTCGCGCTTTTTTTTATGCGGTTGGCGATGTTTGGTGGATCCTCGTTGTTTATCTTTTCAGGATAAAAGGAATTAGGGCCTGTGAAGTAGGAAACGTCCTTCTGGTAGATGCGTATCATGTTGCATTTTCCACACACCGTGACCTCTTGTATGCATCAGTACTCTAGTACTGACCACGATAGGCATATCATGGTCAGCCCTCCTTCCCTCCCATGAAGAAACTCGGCCACAGATAGTATTGTGAGGCTATCTAATCTGCTTAAGAAGTGGTTCCTGGCCAATTTAAATGAACATATTGGCTAGCTTTGTAAAGGATTCTAAAGCAATAGTGAAAGACTGTCGTGTAGTCCTTGATACATGCACGGTCATATCCGGGCCATTCGTGTTCCGTTTGCCAGTCTTTCGTGGTCGTCAAAAAACTTCACAACATCTCGAACACGCTCTAATTAAATTGTTTTCAAACGTGCACTCGTTCAAATCTTTTGCTTTCTTGTCGATTCTGTACACGTTCGCATAATTTGACATGACTTTCTGTAGCGGTACAAGTTTAGGCGAAGTTATCATTCTAACTGCCTTGTTCCTAGCCTGATTTTCAGACGCTACGAGGTCGTCCGCTCACTTCCTCCCCCTCCCCGTCTGATGGACTTCATAGACTTTCATGTTTCTGACGTCATCAACCTTTGTTTTTACAATAAGCCAATACGAACACGCATAAGAATTAAAGCGTGAAGTGTAGAACAGTCGTGCAGTAGCGGCTTTTACTAGTTGGATCCATCAGCTTTCATGCACTGGAAAAAACTTTCTACAGCTTCAAACTTCTGTCGACTTCTCAGAATGTTATCCTGTTTCAGCTGCTGTGGTTCTTTGGAGAGCAGGAACTTTTTAAACGGAAGTTTGCGTGCAGTATTTGCACGACAGTGTATGAGAATGCATACAAGAAATATCAGACTCGATTCCACGCCGTAAAGTTTATTACTGTGATCTTAGAACTTTTACGCTTTTACTTTTATTTTTAAAACGTTTTGAGGCTTGATATGTATGCCGATTAGTCACACAAGACACTGAAGTTGTCCTAATGTAGTTTTTTGGTTCCAGAGATTGTTTTAACCGGACTTTTTGTGCAAAGTTTAGATGCCATTGCCGTACATGAACTTACGGAAGTGTGTTCATAATTCTGAAAACAAAAATATTCACCCAAGTGCCATGAAACTTTTTCCATAACATACTCAGTATGTGTGTTCACTCCTGCAGAAAAATCATAATATTCCATGAAAGATTTGGTCTTCTAAAAGCCAAAAACCTAGGAGAATGTTTCAGATCTAATGCATGAGATTTATATAAGCAGAGGAAGATTAGTGATTTACCAAATCCCGTACGTAGATTCACAAACACATCGTTTCAATGAATGAACTATTCCGATGCTTTCTTCTGCTCTGGATATAGCTTCGAAATCCTGAAAACTTTGCAACTTCGGTCGACACACTGCTCAAGTTCTTCCCCAACGCCATTTAGAAAAATATGCGGGCACATTCCTTAAATTCCAGACTTTGCCAAAAGTGTAAAGTTCGCTCTGATTGGTTGAACTTATGACGTCAGGAACATGAAAGTCTATGAAGTCCATCAGACGGGGAGGGGGAGGAAGTGAGCGGACGACCTCGTAGCGTCTGAAAATCAGGCTACCTTGTTCCCAGCGTCGCTAACAAAAATGGTGTTTCGGAAACTGCAAAGACCGGAAGGCTTACTCCAAGCGCATTGTATACCATCTTAATGCCCAGTGAGATATAGTTCCATACTTGTTTGCTGGCTCACTGTTTCCCTGAAGTATTTGTTCTTCAGAATATTCGTATACAGTATGTTCCGCACTGCAAGAAACAAATACTCTCCCATTCTCTGTAACTGCAATTCCAGTAGGTGACGAAACAGCGAAAGATGTCAGAATTGTCTTATTCTCAAGACTGAAAATTAAGGGAAACTCTTTATCGCAGTCACCAACCAATATGTACTTCTGATCACGCGTCAGCGTAAGTGACATGGGTAAACTCGACTGTGGCAAGATAGCAGTCTTGTATAGCTGTAATTTGGCGTTAACTGGTATAAGATTGCTTAAACGTAAAAGAACGCCAACCTGTTTTTGCAGACTTCCGTCATCTAAATGCACACCTAGTAAATTGATTGAGATTTTTGATCTTAGCATTATCAATTTGGATATTTATTGTCTACCAAAGCTCAATCATGATTACAGAGTCCTCGTACACCAACGCGTCATCCGGCTCTCTTAGATTGACTAGCGCTCATACTCTGGCTCGAACTCGTAGCCGTTTGCGTGTAGTGCTTGGTAGTACAGACGTCGTGACCACTACACTAAGCGCGTCCACTGCCGTTCGGAATTCGACAATTGTTTATCTTTATACTTGACTGGTTTTAACATCGAGGTTAAAACTATGATTATTATCAATTCTAGCGATTTTGACAATTGATGATAATAGTCAATCTAAGAGAGATACCGTGTTGCGTACACAGTGGATTGTAGCTCGGCAAATACAGATATCTTCGTTTGGTTGGCATAGATAGACTGGAAATTTATCACTGCGTATGCTGATGGGGATAGAATGTAAAATCGATGCGATTTTCGTGAAAAAATCGACCCAAACGTGAGTGGCTTTGAACCCGAGATTTGAAGTTCGTCTCTTCATTTCTTCTATAGTATGAAGAGTAAGGGATTCAAAATTCGCTGAAACTACGTACAGACACAGCCAAGACACAGATCATAGACACCAGACATACTTTATTACAGTATATTTATCGAAAAACTAGATTAAAAAATTCCCATACAAACCCTTATAAATCAAATTTACATAAACAGAGCTTGGGCTTCCTGTGGTAAGGGCTTGTCTCCCGACACCACGTACAGCCTGGTATTCTGAGGTACTAACAATCACTCATGATTGTAAACTGCACAGCAGCACATTGCGCCACAATAGCCGCAGTCTGTATCAAAAAAAAATCTCGTAAAGTGCATTTGAATATATTCATATAGAATTTGCGCCAGATAAACTGAATACATTTTATTAAAGTTCATCAGTCGATGTTTCAGTTCACTCTTTTCACCCGCGGTGACCATCTTGGATTCAAAACGAGGTAAACCTTAATTCGTTTTCTGATATCCCTCAGTGGAGGCTAATCTAGCAAAAACAAAGGACTACCTCGCTTGAATCCAAGATGGCCCCCAGGTAAAAAGGATGAATTCACATGCCAAAAACTTTCGTTTGGATGTTAATTTTCACCCTGTACATGCATGCTGTCTGTATAGTTGTCTGATATCGATATTGACATAAAAGTCATTACGCCACGATTAATGCACGTGGGGTAATAACGCTTCCGTGACTCTGGGTTTGTTGGAATACCTGTGGTATTTTCCGCCAAGATCTCTGCATATTTGCCAAGAGACCTGTGTGAATGGTCCGGTGCGAATTTCCGGTACCTATGTTACCTTTAATATCTTTTCTGCCGGTAATACAGATTGTAGGGCTACTTTTGAAGCTCAATATTTTGAGTGGATTTCAGTGGTGTAGTGCATGCTTAACGCTTCCGCCTTTCACGTCGAAGACCCGGATTCGCACCCGAGGTGTAAAAACCTGGGTATATACTTCATGGTAGTGTTTCGTTCCATATAGTCTCTCTGCAGAATACTGTAAAACAGTAGATAAAATGATTATGCAGGGAGACTATATGGAACGGAATACTACCATGAAGTATATACCAAACCTGGCTCTCTACATTGGGGACTGTGAATCCCTCGTGCTCGGATGGCGGTCCTGTCTCCAGAAGTGGAGACGTAAACGTTAACAAATCTCTGGCGGTGGCCACCCTCAGTGTCGGCAAATGAGGTCGACTTGGCGTGATCTTCTTTGGCTGACTAGCGAATGAGACTGACTTCCTAACTATAACTTCAGTTTGACAGCCGGGCTCAACCTCGTGACCAGGGTCTTCTCGGTCAGATCCAAGATGGTGGCTACTCCGAGAGAAGACCCTGGTAAAGGCTGAATCACGTGACCAAAAATGTTCAGAAATCCTGGAGAATTTAATCACGTGATGTGGGCATCCAATATGCAATATGGCGGCCAAGCTAAATATGGAAATGTTAACACGTGCCGACAAAGCATAGGTATCCCAATCCGGAGTGAGCGAGATGCGATTAACGGTATTTCCACGTGGCGTACAACGGATGTGCATACCTCCAACCCCCGGAGTTCTAAAATCTGGAGAATGTTGGTTGAGGCTTTGTTTCCGAATTTTTCCGAAGATACCCGATTGTGTTCCGAAGACTTTCCGAAAGCTCTCGAAAAAATTAGTTTCAAGCTTTTGTAAGCAATCACGAACAGTTCGAAATGGAGTTTACTAGTACTTGGATAAAGAAACAGTAGAAGGGTATCACAAAGCTACCAGGATCGGTATCTAAGCTAGAAGAGAATCCTAAAAAGCCGTTCCTTTTCTGTTAGCGTTGAAGCGAAGAGATCGATAGCACATGTTCAGATTTAACGGCTTCTCTTGGCTTTCGCACTGATGAAACTTACCAGAAAACTACCCAGTCATGCACTTCAGCTATTGCTCTACCTACACAACGTGTTTTAAGGTTATTTAAAATTGTTTTACTGATAAAATTTGAGCAATAGAATCTAAAAAGAAATTCATCTCTCTGAACTCCGTCCGCCGTTTGGCCAATAAAAAGCATCGTTTATACACAATAGTACCCTGACCCTTTGCTATATAAGCCTCTGGCTTCGGCTTTCCTTGATTTATTTTCATGTAACTAGTAGTAATCGTAGATTATTAAAGTGCGTTCGACATATTTTTGTAAGAGAAACTGAGGACCGTGCCGGGTAACACAAAAGGCTCATATCAAATAATTTATTGACAAAAGTGTCGTTCCTGAGAGCTCCCTGTGATATTCCATATATGGTCAATATATTCCATATTTGGAAAGCAGGACGGATCGTCGAATACTAGAACACGTTCAGGAAGTGCAGCGAACCGGCAGAAGAGAGGCGGAACAGCGTAGGCTACAGGAAGTGCGATTAGAAAAATCGAATCGTTTTTTTTAAGATTCGGTAGCGAAATTTGAAAAGGATGAGCGTATGCCTCACTAGCATCTAGTCAGTCCCAAGTATTACTCTGAACGACAACAATTGTTTGATATGGAAAGATTGCTGCAATGATGTTGACGGTGTAAGTAATCCTGATCAAAAATGCTTGTTTTTAACTAATGTGAAAATTGTCTTGACTTATAAGTTAATATACAAGGGAATGCATCTGGGTATAAAACTGTAATTATCTTTGTCATGGTAACATTAAATCATTGGATGCAATGCTTATGTGCATGGGTATATATGTATAGTGTTTTATTTGGTTATGGCATTCATTTGAGCATTCATAGCATATTTTTCTGTGTGGTATACAGTGTACAGCAATAATTGGAGTTTGTGTAGAACACAAATCAACCCTATTAGCTAGCTATGGCTATTCAGATGTGTATAAACTGCATTCCAGTTCCTAGCATTCATAATACTAAGTACATTCCAGTGTAGAATATAAAATATATATGCATGTGTATAAAGTACACCCCATGCAGTTCCTTAGATCATTCACAGTATTTTTCAAATGAAAACAAGGTTGGCTGCCATTTACGGTGTCCTATCAGGGTCAACATCATGGCAACTTGAAAACTTGATATTCCCCACTTAAAAACTTGATTGATTCGCAACATGAAACTTGATTATTTAGCAACGAAACTTGATAAATCAGAAACTGAACTTGATTGTTTTGTAACAAATCTTGATTAATTACAACTTGAAAACTTGATTACTTCGCAACTTTGATTAATTCGCAACTTGAAAAACTTGATTAATTGCGACTTGAAAAACTTGATTAATTGCAACTTGAAAAACTTGATTAATTCGCAACTTGAAAAAACTTGATTAATTCGCAACTTGAAAAACTTGATGAATTCGCAACTTGAAAAACTTGATGAATTCGCAACTTGAAAAACTTGATGAATTCGCAACTTGAAAAACTTGATTAATTCGCAACTTGAAAAACTTTAAACATTTTGTGGGTATCCGATGCTGAGGGTCAGGCGGAGGTCGATCGCATTCCAGGTGGCAACAGTGATGACTCGATAAGTGCACTGATGTGGCTCGCAATCTGATCCCTCTAGGTGTTTTTGTTTACGTTTGGCGTGAACAATAAGGCCATTTGTATATGGTAAAACCAGGGCCCATGTGCAAATATAAATTATATTAAAATATGGACCAAGCTGTAGTTTGCCAAGTTATCGTAGCTGAATTTTTTTTTTAATGAGTCAGACACACGAACAATGTTTTGCATTGCGTAACTGTAGTAGTGTTTCTGAGCCAGGAACCTTCTGATAATTCTCTAAATTTACAATTTCAACTAATTAACCTTATGAGTGTGCAGTGTTTTATTCTTCTATCAAATATGAGTATAAAGAATAAGAACAACAACACTTTTATTTGCTCTAAAGATTAGTTACTCGGGCTGCCTGTGGCAGCAACGAGTCTTAAAATGCAAGTCGTTATTTTATTTTTATTTTTTTATTCCGTGTAGCAAGCGTTCTGCGCATGCGTTAAAGGTCAAATTCACACCAATCAGATCGCACTGTGCTGGTCACGTAACACTCGCCAGGTTAATTTATTTACATAATTTAATGCAGTAAATCAAAATGGTGGATCTGCGAGCAAATCTCTCTCAAATTTGGAGTCCCATCTCTCAAATGTAAGCAGTTTAATTTAATGTTTTTTTTAACTTCACTCGTGCGAAAGCCTTCCAACAGGCTCAGGATATTGCAACTGGCGCTCTTGTCGGAGCCGAAGGACCGCGTTTTTTACCCAGATGGCCCGGCTGTGATTTTATATACGACACGACGCCGGACCTGAAGGACTCAAAGATCCACACATATCGAATTGGAATTTAGCGTTTTCCTTTCTGCTGAAACCAAGGCTTCTTCGATAGAAAGGGCAAGATGTTGTGTTTTTCTAGGAGGACAAAATATTTCTCGTCTCTTACGCCACGGCTTTGTTATTTGAATCTGTGGATTGGTATACTCAAATATACTGCACAATACCATACAACTGAATAAGAAGTCTTTAACAAAGCCGAACTCAAACTCAAGAGCAAAGCTGAGAGTGAAAGTGAAACTGAACAGTGTCTTGTCAGGTCATGAATTAAGGTACGGTGAGGTTGAAATCATTGCGTGTTTATATCTGCATTTCTCTGTCGATTTGTTTACCTCGTGGCGCTGATAGATTTTGCCATCGGACGGTATTCTTGTTTGAGGTACGTTTCGTAGGTTTTATGCCTCTCGGTCATAATACATACCAGCGCAAACACCGTGATATGTAGGCCAACATGCACTAAAATAATTTTGAGCGTGTTTTTGGCTGTCAGAAATATCCCGGAGAAATAAACACTCGCACAGAATAATTTATGATGAGCGAAGCAATATTCAACTCTCAAGGTCAACTTAAACAAGAATCCTCTCACGGCCGAGGTTTTGGTTCGAGAAATTAAAGGCTTCCAACAGTTTCCTTTATAGTTCTGTAATATAATGAGCAGATCAGTTTTGGGAAGGAGGGTATATAACCAACAGGCATTTCAGTTAATAAATACCTGATATGGACGCGAGCTGCGATAAAGAGCCGCAGGGTAGAATGAACAGTAGAGAAATATATCATATGATAGCTCCATCATAGGTGGACAGGATACAACTTATAATATGGGACAAATATAAACATATATTTGAGACACTCATCTATATTAGTACTCTGAACCTGGAGAACAGCAGACTAAATTGTAAGCGTGCGGTACATGAATAAGTAGAGGTCAACTTCTTTAATTTGCATACACGAGAAATATATATACGGTTATTACTCGGGCTGCCTGTGGCAGCGCCGAGTCTGAAAATGCAAGTGGTTATTATTATTATTTTTAATCAGTGTCAGACGGCTTCTGCGCATGCATTAAAGGTCAAATTCGAACCAATCAGATTGCACTATGCTGGTCACGCAAACAAAGGTTAGATTTCCTCAGGCGCGCTCAGATAAGAAAATTCAAAGCTCAGACTAGGCGAGACAAGGAGATATCAATTTCAAATAGTCATTGTCAGAAATCTATTCCATCGTGGGCAATGATGCAATACAACCTAAATTTGGGTCAGGTCCATGTTTTACGACAGAATAACCAGAGTCTTTCTACTGGATTCGGAGAGCTCGAGGCATTATACAAGTCTGCTAATATGGGGAAAACTGAAACAAAAAATGAACTTTGACGGCAGAAACCCTCATATTTGAGCCAAGCGGAATATTTACATGATCCGCTAAGATTTTTACAAATCTAATTAGTTAAGCAGATGTACGCAGTGTATGCCAACTGAAATGCTGTGCTCGTTTTGTGGTTACGGCTCAGTGGGGCAACTACCCGAACAAGAAGCATGAACTGCCAGCAAAGAGAGAGGAAAACTGAAAGAGGAAATCCTTGTGAGAAATCGACGTACATATGAAGCTATATACGTTATCATCGACTATATGGGAGTCAAACATCGAGCTGCTATGAAACCGCTTGTGACAGTTTGTTTACGCACTTTCATGACAAACGAACGTTTCTACTTTCGACACAACGGTCGCTAAACTGTACGAAATCTCCAAGGATATATCCCTAATGTCCAAACTAAAGGGAAAAACTGAAAGAGGAAATCATTGTGACCAATCGACATAAATATGAAGCTCCAGAAGTAATTATTGAATACATGAGAACCCATAGAGAAAACCGATAATAATGAACACGGTATTAGTTTCACCGACATTTGTGGCGTAACTGAACTCGCACTACAGCATAGCTTGAAATACTGTACGAAAACTCCCGTTTAAAAATTTCCTGATGCCGAAAGGACCGTAGCATTTAAACAAGATATCCTTCTGACCAATCGACATACATATTAAGCTGTGAAAGTATGTTTCCATTCCATAACAGCCGATAGTGCAAACTAGTAAACTGCCACTAGTAAATTGACCTTGCGAGTACTGAACTTTCTAGCGTCAAATGCATGTGTTACGTTTCCAAACTTTAGGACAAGAAATCTTCCATAGAATGTTCTATTTTATTTACAGCTGAGAACTGTATTATTAAACATAAGAAATAAAACAATGGTGCCATTTGAAGAATTATATCATGTCAAAAGTGCAAACGAAGAAATATATATCTACGGACGCGAGCAGCTCGATCGTTTCACTTTGGTCAAACTCGGACTGTTTACGACTGGAACCTGCAGTTTTATCGGACCTGCAGACTAAATTGTAAACGTGTGGCCGTGTTCAGGCTAGTAAATCTAGCTAGCTAACCACAGGAGGTAGCGAGCTTCTTTAGTCTGAACAGTTTTTCTGCTCTGGTGATTAGCTAGCTAGTGGTCGGTGGAATACTTTGAAGTTCCAGGCTACCTAGCGAGGTAGCTTGAATAGAATCTAGCGCGCTAAAAGCCCATCGATGACAACTACCGGGTGTATTGTATGTACGTCAATTGAGCCATCATGGATAACGAGGATCGCCAAACACCAGTCAGTAGCAGTTTTTCGCACAGTTTTAATATTTTGGTTGAAATTTCAATTGAGCACTTTGGCGGTCAATTATTTGCGATTACGAAACACTTGCGCCAAGGGCAGTTATAGACCAAATTTCTATCTTTTAGAGAGGGTCTGAATGGGGGAGTCTACATGTCAGTTGTCAGTTAAAATGTTGGCCATTTGTCAGTTGTCAGTTAGCCCTAGTTAATCATTACTAGAGAAAATTTACAATGTTTGACCCACAAAAACCAAATTTGTCAGTTGTCAGTTATTTTTCGGTTGTCAGTTGTCAGTAAAAAAATCGTCATTTGTCAGTTGTCAGTTATTTTTAAGGCTGTTTGTCAGTAGTCAGTTAACCCCATTCATGCCCTCTTTAGAGATAGAAACAAACCAGAAGAGGGAAAAACAAAAAGTAAAACCTACTAAGTTACTAGGTCTGAACAGTACTAATTTATTAACTAGCTGCGAGTTGCTGACAGATATCTCAAGACTCTAGCTAGCTGCACGATAGTAGTCTGAACATACATACACACATGAATAAGTAGTGTTTTCAATAAAAGATCAACTACTTTAATTTACATACGAGAAAACAAAAATATTAAATTACATACATGTATATATATACTAGGGGAGCAGAGAATGAAAGTCACCGCGCTACCGGCCACTCCTAAAGACTGCTAATAATTCTTCCCTTTGGTTATTACTAAGAGGATTTCAAATGAAAGTGTATTTCATCTTCAATCTCATGTGGCCCGAGTGAAAGCCCAGATGGGCTCTTGTTACTAAAAGGATTTCAAATGAAAGTGTATTTCATCTTCAATCTCATGTGGCCCGAGTGAAAGCCCAGATGGGCTCTTGTTCTAATTAAAGTAAGATTGATAAAATATGGCTTTATAGTCAGCATGAGAAATGGCGAGAGTCATTTCACATCGATCTCATACCACAGTTCATTAAACAAGTAGTGAGACAAGACCATTTTGGGTAAACAGACTGAAACTGACTTACTTTATTTAGCCAAGTCACTTTAGTAACGCAAGATATGCTACGGACTGCGTTCAATCGCAAAGTCGTTTTATTCGTTTAGACGGTTTTATTGACTCGAAGTGATGTCAACAGGCTACCGTTAACAATTTATTGAAGCGGCGTTACAATTATTACGTTTATTTATAATCAAGAACGTCGCGATAAAAGACCTAACTCAAAAGTTAGTGAACAAATAAATGTTTCCAACCATTTTGGGCTTCATCAGTTTAGTTTATTCACAGGAAGCCCGAGCTGTATTATGAGCGAGCGTTAAATCAACAATTGGATTAACATCAGTGACAAATACACAAAATGAGTGGATGGTTAGCCTGTGCCTCAAGTAGGGGATGCTGTTCGCAGGCTAGAATTTACCGCGAACTGGTCTATTTGGGTAACTGTTATTAAAGTTGCTCCAGTCTCTCGAAGAAAACTAATTTAGACACCTGAAGTATATTAGAAATAGAATTTTGGGCTAAAAGAGATTAATAATAATAATAATAATGGGATTAATCAGTGGCATATCCACGATGTGTCTCTTCATCCACTGATGGGCCTACGTTTTAACGTCCTTATCCGATAAGACCATTTGCAGCTCATGAACTAAATTACTTCACAAAAGCAGCACCTTCTACTCAGTTATTTTAAGATCCATCCCTCTTCCATGGGATGGAAAGTTATTGGAAGTTAGAGTTAACTTTCCAACAAAATTCCAATGTATTTCCAAAATATTTCTATCCGTTCGAAGTGGGCAAAACCACGGAAATTCAAACTTCCAGCTATTTTCCAACAAATTTCCAACAAACTTCCATCCCATGGAAAGAGTTCAGTTTTTACTGTGTGTCTGATTGAGTGCGTTGGACTTCCCGCTTGGGTTCCCTGTGGTTGCATATGCGAATATTCCTATGTATGTTGGTTGAACATCGGAATCTCTTCGAGAATTTCCGGAACTCCCGAGTATGTTAATCTTAAAAACCGAGTGTT
The DNA here is from genome assembly GCA_030867875.1 of Actinernus sp. WN-2022. Taxonomy (NCBI): domain Eukaryota; kingdom Metazoa; phylum Cnidaria; class Anthozoa; order Actiniaria; family Actinernidae; genus Actinernus; species Actinernus sp. WN-2022. The sequence goes on along the minus strand of JAOWCC010000577.1, from coordinate 56,557,948 downwards.
CTGATTGGTCAGTTGATTATCGGGAAGCCTTTCAAGCGCTCTGATTAGATCGTTTGCTCATTACGTCATAATCAAGGTGCGCGGTGCCTTCCGCGCACAATGGTATGACGTTATGTATTCTACTAAGTAGCGGGATCAGAATTGCCATCAACAACATAAAATGGTAGTGTGGCCTCTTCATTTAATATATAACTAAAATTAAAGCTGTGCCTTCGCACCAAGCTTCATTGTGACAGAACATTTTCATATCGTAAATAAAGCTAAACATTACAGATTGTTTAAAATTAAACTGTCCAATGTAGTATCAATGTACTGTGAAAAAATACCATCAAGAAATTAAAGTTCACTTCAATATATTTGAATAGTAAAATATGTGAATAAAGTTATGAAGAGTCTCTATTAATCCATGACGTCATTTGAGTTATACGGCTTTTGATTGGTTATCTCAAACTTTCTCGCTCGTCTCCACGCTTTGAATGTCCTTCCTTTGTTCTCGTGTGGAATGTTGATGACTAATTTATCCGAGCTGCTCATAGACACATGTGCCTTCATTCTCAAACCACAGGTAACAATAGTTGCGCATGTCCTTCTTCCCGTACACCGCACCCCACTGACCAGTGATGACTGCAAACTTCTCAGGGCTGTGTTTCCGTTTTCCTCTTCTAGATATTGGCATATCCTTTTCATCGTCGTGTTGTGTCAGTCTTTCTTCCTGGATCCTTGTTGATCTCGTTCACTTTGTCTCGGTCCTTCCTTGCCTGTCTCCTCTTCTTGTTCTCCTCCTTCAGCTTCTTCACTTTTTCCATCCATGCCCTCCTCATCACTGTCATCTTCCTCATCACTTTCACGGCATTCCTTCTTTGTTGTATTTGTCCCACAGTACATTTTCAAGAGCTCTTCAAAACTCAATGCTTCGTCCTCACTGTCCTCACTGTCTTCGTCCTCACTGTCCTTACTGTCTTCGTCAAACACTTCATCATCGTCACTCTCGCTAAAATCTTCATCCTCTTCTTCAGCACTGCCTTCTTTGTAATTTCCTTCCACCTTCTGGTCAGTAGAAGAAATTGGAGCTTCTTCATCAACTGGTTTGTCTCCTTCCTCGCAGTTTTCTTCCTCACTACAGATTATTTCATCTTCTTTCTCGTCATTTTCTCCTTCATCCTTAACTACAAAAGAGTTCCTGGATTCTGAAAATGGCATAAGTTTACATAGTGCAAACTTGTCACATATCTCTCCACCTCGCTTTTCTTCAAGTACTTGAAGACTTGACTCGCAAAACTCATTGTCTGTTATATTAACTGCAGAATAAGCTGATCGTTGGTAATCTCCAATATGTTCTACAGGAACACTCTCAGAAGAACATTTCTCGACGAAAAACTCCTCAGGAATAGTGATTGCGACTCCCCCACATTTCCGTCTCGTATCTGTCAGATTTTCCTTCTTTCTGACGCGTTGTTGATCATTTGTCTGCCAGGCACACGAGGACGACGCCTCCAATACCTCTGTCTCAACAGCCATATTGTCATTGCCTTCAATGCGCGCCTCTTCATCGATAGTTGTCCCCTTCTTGCAGCATCTACAACACGTTCTTGCAGCCGCGACGACTAACAAAATTACAGCGACGAGGATCACTGCGGCAAGAGCCACTACAATCTTATGAACTAATGTCAGTTCTAAACTCATTTTGAATATTTTTTCAAACTCAACTAATAACTCCGACTCTCGTAAAATCTTCCACCTTTTGATTACCTAGTTACATTGTGTGTTGTTTCATACGTGCGGATTTCTTTATGACGTCGTGTTACTTTGCCGCGCGTGCAGTTTAATACGGGTTCCATTTTGTTGCGCGCGCAGTGCTGACTTGTCTTTTCGAGGAACTGTTAACATGTTTCGAAGTGGATGTCTTTATGACGTCATGTTCCCTTGCCGCGCGCAGCTTATTAGCGGAGTTCTATACTTCATACTTCGTACTTTATTTATCTTTCCTTAAAAAGGCTTTTCAAAGACAAAATACAAATGCAATACAACTACAGTGTACATGATAATTTGAATTACATCTATCAGTAATTTAACCTATTTTGAGTTTGATATAATTTGCTCTTCAGCTTTCGCTTGAAACTTAAAACGTCTTTACTTAATTTCAGTTCGTTATCTAGTGAGTTCCATATTTTTACTGTTCTGTAATAAAAACTTCTCTGACCACTCGCGGATTTGAATAAGGGGATTTGTAGTAATTGCGAGTTTCGAGTTTCACGACCACTAGTATTGAAGCGCTTCGTGAATTTACGTATTAAATAACCTGGTGCGGAATCAGTCATACATTTGAATGCCAGAGTGGCACTTCTAGAATGCACTAGCTTATCTACTGGAAGCCAATTTGGCTCTTTTAGTATAGGTGTAGTATGGTTATACTTTTTGGCCCCGCTAACAATGCGACAGGCATAGTTTTGGCATGATTGTAGCTTGCGTATGTTTCTATTAGATGTATTTGCCCATACATTCGAGCAGTAAAGCAACTTACTAGGTACTAGTGTATTAATAACAGTAATTAAAGTGTTCTTATTAGACGCGTGTTTAACACGGTTTATTTGTGCTAGTCGAGAAAAGCATGAAGAAACGGTCTTAGTAATGTGTTCATCGTAGGTTAAGTTCGTGTCTAAGATCACGCCCAAGTCTTTGGCACTGGATACTGGTAACAGCTCCTTTCCTAGCAATGAAATCTTAAAATATTCTAGTTCAGCTATCTTCTGTTTACTACCAAATACTAAGAGTTTAGTTTTATCTGGGTTTAATAATAAGCGGTTCTGACAGCACCACTTGCTGACGTTAAATAAATCTTCTTCTATATCAGTTATTGTAGATGTCCTCTCTCTCAGATTGAAAGATATAGGTAGTTTGGTGTCGTCCACATAACTCGTTGCAATACATTTCTGTGGTACAGAGGTGAGATCATTCGTGTATATACTGAATAGGAGTGGTGCCAGTATGCTCCCTTGAGGCACGCCACTGACCATAGTAAGAGGCTCAGGTAGGGCTGAGTTAATTCGGACAACTTGTCGTCTGTCACTCAAGTAACTACGAAACCAGTCTGTGCATGAAGGTGAAGCCCCTACATCTTGTAGTTTAGAGATCATCAGTTTGTGGTCGACGCTGTCGAAAGCCTTACTCATGTCTAAAAGAACCAGAGCAGTTAGTTTTTTGTTGTCAATGGCCTGGAGAATCTTGTCTGTTGTTTCAATGACAGAAGTTTCTGTAGAGTGAAATTTCTTGTTTCCACTTTGGTTATTTGACAGCCTTCCCTTTGATATGAGATATGATGTAAATTGATTGTGGACGATCCTTTCACAGACTTTCGATAATATTGGTAGGAGCGAAATCGGTCTATTTTTATTAGCTTGTTCATAGTCTACATCTTTAGGTATTGGAGTAATTTCGGCAAGTTTCCATTGTGCAGGGAAGGTGTTGGTGGCTATTGAAGTGTTTGCAATGGAAGTAAAAACTGGGAGAATAGGGCCTAGGCAGTCCTTAATTACACGGATCGGAATCTTATCAATCCCTGGAGCTTTGTTAGAGGGCATAGATAATATTGTGTCCTCGACGTGTTTACAAACAATGGGGCTCAGTGAGAATTGTTCGCATGTTTGGTATTCTCTTGGGATGAAGTTATCGCTGCTTCCTGTCACAATATTGTATTCATTGGCCAGCGATTTGATATTCTCGATGGTAGTTTGACCGACAGAAACGAAGAACTTATTGAATTCGTCAGCAACAGTTTTATCGTCTTTGCTAAAGATACGCTGTGGTTTGGACTTGTTTGGTATGCAGTCACGGATTGTTTTCCAAATACTGTTGGTGTTGTTTGGATTTTTCTGTATCTGCTCAGCGACAAAATCCCTTTCTGCAATTCGAATTTCACGTTTTACCTCCTGTCTGAAGAACCTATATGTCGTCCATGCCAAGGGATCATTTGTTTTCTTAGCTGCTTTATGCCATTTATCCCTTGTCTTCATTAATCCACGGGTATTGTCAGTAACACATGGGTTAGGTTTCCCGCGAACTTTAAAAGTTTTGACAGGTGCATGTTGTTCAAGAATATCGTTGAATAATGTATCAAATACATAGAGTTTGTCGTCAACATCGTCGAAAATGTCCGCAATGGACCATGGTACTAAGGAAATATCCCTGTCGAATGCCTCAGGCTTATAGTGTTTAAAGCTTCTAGTAGTAATGTACACTGGTTTGGTGCGCATTTGTTTCAGTTTGAGAGTGATATAAATTAGGTCATGATCACTGACTGAGCTTTGTAACACTGCGGCCTTTTGCACTTGCTTCGTGTCAGATGCAAGAATAACGTCCAGAATTGAGCTAGAGGACTCAGTAACCCGGGTTGGCGTGGTTATGAGCTGTGTTACATTGTAAGAGCTACAAAAGTTATTAAGGGCTTTATAACCAGCCGTATCCATGCTCGCCATGTCACAGTTCAGGTCTCCAAGTATGTATACAGGTACATTATAAGACGAAGCATAAATGTGGTTATCTGTAAGGTCCATATCGAAACAGCTCGAAGAAGTGTCTGGGGGTCTGTAGGTTGTACAGATGATGAAGGATTTCAGGTTTCTGACTTGTATTTTTAGCCATAATTGGTGGAAACCAGAAGGCGCGATTTGTGAGATGTTGGTCAGGACCTCTGTTTTGTAGGTCCGCAAAACGTAGGCGCAAGTGCCGCCGCCTCACTTGTTCAGGCGGTCGATACGGTAAATATCGTACCCTGGTACTTCAATTTCGAGGTCGGTTACAGAGTTATCAAGCCAGGTCTCGGATACTGTGAAGATGTCGAACTTCTTGTCAATTATTGTCTCCTTCAATTGAATATAGTGGTCTCGACATTTGAGAGATCGTGCATTCAAGTGAGCGATCGTGACATTATTTCCAGTTTGTTTTCCAATTTTACTAGGTCCTGGGTTAAGTTCTATGTCGTGAATAAGCTGGATAATCGGCCGGAAGGATGCTGTAGAGTTTCCATAATATGCGGTAGCAGCTTTGGCTCGTTTCACGTGGTCGCTCGCGGTTAGAACTGTCCGCGGCCATTTGGCTCCAAGAAAAGCGAGTTCGTAACACTTCGCTGGTGGATAATTGTAGATGGAAAAACATATTCCAGGTTGTTCTTTAGCAGCAGAGGACCTATGGATACCATTTTTGGCAAAAATAATCCACTGGAAAAGTAGTAAGCCAAATAAGACTAGGAACGTAAGGTAGTAACGTCCAGACGCCATGGCCATTATTATGCTAATTCCATCCTTTGAATCTTTTGTAGCGTAAGTTCAAACGTTGTAATTTACAGCGCGCGCTGCGAGAACGGTTATGTTCGGGCTCGAGCAATTTTCATGCTCTTCGAAATTCAAATATGTATGAGAAATATACAAACCAAAAAATAACCGTTTGGTATGGTGAAGTGAAAAACTTAGAACAGAATAAAAGTAATGAACCTAATGAGATGAAAGTTGACTCTAAATAATGGTTAAAATGTAGAAATAGAAAGAAACTGAGTGTTGTAATGTGAAAATAGACTAAACGGTGTATGAGAAAGATAATGACGGAATGGAAAGTTCAATACAAACGAAAATGTGCTAGTGTGAGAGTATAATAACTGATGAGTAAACGTAGGAAAGTAGGAATTAGAAAACTAGTAATAAGTGGAGAAGTAAGGAAAATGTAAACGATTAACCAATGTGCTGATGTATTAAGACCGCAGGGCAATAAATTAAGAGCGCAACGAAGGAGGAAATGGAATTGTAAGTAGAACAGCTAGAAGGTGCCGACCAGCGAAATAGAAAACTGAATTTTAAAGTCAAGAATGTAGAGAAAGCACTACCAAAATACACCAGATATGTCGAACTAACCTTTAGACGTAGATGTACGAGCTGAAGTTAAGAGAAAGTAAACATTGTAGCAGTAAAAAATTAGATTTGAAGAGCTTAAAAAGACCATAACCGTACTCCATTAGCGCGCGCGACGCGTAGTAAATCAATAATAGAAAAAGGGGGGGGGGGGGGGGGGGACAAAAAAGAAACAAAGATAACCCATCATGCAAATATAAAAAATTAACACGGTGCTCTGCGTGGCCCGACCGCGCGCGCTCACTGACTCGCCATCCCTTCTCGCATTTCTTACTGCGCATGCTCAGTAAGCAATAAGAGAAAGGTCTGGGGTCGAGAATCCTCGCGCATAGCATTATTTTGGTAGTGACGTTAAATGTGCGCGTGAAGGCCGATCGAATGGTACAAACTCAGGTGCGACGTGTTGTTTTCTCTCTTGTTTTACTACAGTTTATTGTATTTCTTTCTTTTCCGTATTCTTTTGCAATAACAATTATTTCAACATAAGACTTTGTGATAGAGGTCAGTATATTGAAGGTCGTCTGAAATGTCAAGTTTTCTTTTTGATAGCTTTCTAAATTTGAAATACCTTGGAGTTGATCAATTGAAAGTAGTAGTGTTATTGGAAAAATAGAAAGAATTACTTATTGAAAGTGAAGCATTATCTACTTCGAGCTCCGCTTATAGGCTTCACTATAAATACCTTATAATACATTAATATATAAATAATTACTTATTGAAAGTGAAGCATTATCTACTTCGAGCTCCGCTTATAGGCTTCACTATAAATACATTATAATACATTAATATATAAAGAATTACTTATTGAAAGTGAAGCATTATCTACTTCGAGCTCCGCTTATAGGCTTCACTATAAATACATAATAATACATTAATATATAAAGAATTACTTATTGAAAGTGAAGCATTATCTACTTCGAGCTCCGCTTATAGGCTTGACTATAAATACTTTATAATACATTAATATATAAATAATTACTTATTGAAAGTGAAGCATTATCTACTTCGAGCTCCGCTTATAGGCTTCACTATAAATACTTTATATGGGATATGCGCCGCCATTTTATTTCGCGCGCAAAGAATCACGGCAGTTCTCAAACGAAAAGGATAAATGTGGAGTTTTTTTTGCTATTTGAGGTAGAGATGCTAAATGTACTTACGTAAGAACCAAGTGATGAATCTACATTTCCACGAATTATAGCTCTCGTGGTAATCTCTTGTAGCCATCGAAGGCATATTTATGTACAATCTACCGTCTGACTTTTTGTAGAATCGCATAGCCAAAGCTGAATCGCACGGTGCATTTGCGAAATGATACAATACAATAACTTTTATTTAAACACGATAAAAGATTAAAGCGTTGCCGCTTGTGGGGTCGTGTATAATACTAAAATAAACTAGTTAACTATATTCAAATTTTACATTAAGTTATTAATCATCTATTTTAAAACTAATAATTCAGTAATATTTATAATAATCGTTCTTGTGAGGGGCAGTTTGCGGTGATTCAGCTCCAAAATCTAAATTATGCAGGGCCTGTGATTTACTAGCCATACTGGTAAAGTTCTTTACATTAGAGGTCTCCGGTAAGTCTGGAGTGAGCAGGTTCCACACAATTGCCGCTCTATGTGCTATCGAATTCTTCATGTAATAGCTATTGAAGCGTGGCACTATAACCCTGTTTCTGTTACGTAAATTTTGCGTTCTGTCATTCTTAACTAGAATATGGTCCATAGAAGCAGGAGTGCACTCATAGAAAATTTTATATGCTAGTGTAGCTAACCTTACTTTGTACATTGAGCATAAAGGGTCCCATTTTGCTTGCTTGAGTACGTCTACGGAAGGCATATCTCGCGTAAGGCCGTATATTAGCCTAGCAGCTCTACAATGTAGCGATTCTAAGGCGCGGAAGCCTTCCTTATTGGTGAAACTACCCCATATCGGCAACGCATATATTACGGAAGGTAAAATTATCTTAGAATACAAATCCAAAAGCGTATAGCGCGGTAGAAACCGGCTGCGTTTTAACAAATTTAACTTATTGGCAAATCCTTTCTTGACCTCCAGTATATGACGGGTCCATGTAAGTTTGTTATCGATGGTGACACCTAGCAGCCTTGAGTGGGTCACCCATTTTATATTGTGGTTCCCAAGAGACACGGCGTTAATCGGGCCAATGAAGCTGCCTCGATGTAAGATCATAGCCTCGCTGATTGGCTGAGACGGAGTGGTGATTCATATTGGAATCACCACTGTAGACTACGCGCGCTATTTATAACTTAGCAAAATATCAACAAAAGTACTAAACCTTCAAGTAATTCATCGGACTATGCGATTCAAGGAAAATCACATGCCCGACTCGTTAATTCCACGTTAAATTGCACTCGAAAAACCGATATCGGTTTTCTCGTGCAATTTATGTACTAGTCAATTGAAACTCCGGTCCCCCGACCCCCGGGACATCAGTAGCGTGTAATATAACATTTATACAGTGTTACATTTTGACCTTTTCCCCGCCCATCGGCGGCAGTTGGCTGTTACAATACCCGCCCCTATTGCCCCGACATGTGCTTCAGAATTTTCAATTAGGAGGAGGCATTGAGAAATTTAATATACATCAGCTTCAGTATCATATGACCCGTACGGCTCCGCGCGCGCTTTCCTTTCAAAACCATTTACAAAAGTCACGTGATGAGGGCCGGAAAAAGCCGGCGAGGTCCGTACGTCATCATGACCTCGAGCCAAATATTTTCCCGTCCGGCCCTCCCACTCAGTCAATTAATAAGTACCTAATCCGTTATTCCATTATTTGAAAAAAATACATTTTCTGAAGCACACTTACTATATTTTCTTATTACTATCGTCGACATCGACCCGTTCGCCCCAGTCTTCGTAAAATCTTTGCAAAAACACCGCATGGGAGGAGAGGAAGGGTACTCCTGTTTGTGACGTATTATGTATGTGCCGCCGGGGTGGGTCAGGGTTTTGAGCTCAGTTTGGGCAGGTAGGGTCAGGGTTTTGACCTGATTTGGGCAGATCAGGGTCAGGATTTGAGTATAATTTGGGTGCAGTCAGGGTTCAGTATTTTTTAGGCAGTTAGGGTTCAGTTTTTTTTAGCTACTATGCGAAAAAAAGACATTCTGTTGCCGCATTTTGATCGCCTGCCCACATGCAAGCACTGAGGTTCCCATACATCGTGACGTCGCTAATTCGTACTTCAGTACTTATCTATGTACTCCATCTGCTGATTTGTTTACCCAATGCCACGTCCCGACTTGAAATGTTCCGTATTTTGCATGCAATAATAATAATAATAAATAATATATACAGCTTATATAGCGCTTATACAAATAGATCTAAGCGCTTTACAGGTATCTAAGATATATAAAAATGGAATATATCACTGAATAATCTAAAAATAAAAATAAAATAAAAAAAATAAAAAAAAATAAACACATAAATACAATAAAAAATATAATAATAAAAAGTATTATTAATAAACAAAAAACTAAAAATAATTTCAATCATAAGCGACATGGAACAGATGCGTTTTCAATTTGATCTTAAAGTCAGATAACGTTGTGCATTTTCTCAAGGTAAAAGGTAGCCCATTCCACAGCTTTGGAGCCGCCACGGAGAAGGCTCGACCTCCATAGGTTTTTAAATTATACTTTCGTTCCCTCAACAGGTTTACTCCACCTGATCTAAGGTTCCTATTAGGTCTATATTGACTTATCATATTCCCAATATAATTCGGAGCAAGTCCATTAAGAGCTTTAAAAGTCAATAGCAAAATCTTATATGTTATCCTCTCCTCAATTGGTAGCCAGTGTAACTGCATAAGGATTGGTGTTATGTGATCGTACTTTCGTGTACCCGATAATAATCGTGCTGCTGCGTTAAAAACACACTGTAACTTTTTCGTCTGGTTCTTAGGAAGTCCATAGAGTAAAGCATTAGCACTATCTAGCTTGCTGGTAACAAACGCATGCACAAGCGTCACAGTAGTCTGGAATGACAAGTATCGCCTGGCACGAGCAATGTTACGTAAATGAAAAAATGCAGATTTACAGGTGTTATTAATTTGGGACGTCATAGTCAGAGTCTTGTCAAATATGACCCCAATGTTCCTTGCTGCATTCGATGGCGATATGCTATCAGGACCAATTGTCAGCGTAGAGAAGTCAGGTTCACGAATAAACTTAGAGCTCAGGAGGAGAAGTTCTGTTTTATCAGTATTAAGTTTCAACTTATTTAGCGTCATCCACTTGATTATGTCAGACAGGCAGAGTTCAACACGGGACTTAACTTGTTCAAGTTCATGACTGTTCTTGTAGTTGAACGACGCATAGATTTGGGTATCATCTGCATATAAGTGGAAATTCATGTTATGTGAACGCAGAATATCTCCTATAGGTGACGTGTATAATAGATATAGTATCGGTCCCAGCACTGAACTCTGAGGGATACCGCAAACTAAGTCATGGCTTGATGAAATAACTCCATTGACGTGAACAGCTTGCGTGCGATCTGACAAGTAGGACCTAAACCAACACAAAGCATCACCCCTGATTCCAAATCTTGATGACATTCTATCAAGTAGGATGATGTGATCTACTGTGTCGAATGCCGCCGATAGATCTAATAGTAGCAGTAACACACAGCAGTCGTCATCTATTGAACATAGTATGTCGTTCTGTACTCGAACTAAAGCTGTCTCACAGCTGTGACCCTGTTTATAGGCAGATTGAAATAGCTCCTCAAGATTATTACTACTCAGATAATCAATTAAACGCGCGGCCACAACTTTCTCAGTTGTTTTTGAAATGAACTTCAAGTTTGAAACTGGTCGGAAACTAGGAAAGTCTTCATGGTCCAACATTGATTTCTTCAGAGTCGGAAGCAAAGCAGCTTTCTTCAGACTAGCTGGAACACAACTAAATGACAAAGATTTATTAACGATATCCATAATGACTGGTAGGATAACATCTAGATGGGCAGCAAGTACTTTTACTGGAACAGGATCAAGCATACACGCTTTCATCTTGGTCTTACTGATAATGTCCGACAACTCCTCGGTAGTAGTAGGAACCAATGTGTCCAAACAACAATTCAAATCCGGGTTGTCATGCTTAACAAACACTGAAGGATCTAATCCAGATACAGAACATAGCCGCTGCCTTATCTTAAAAATCTTGTCAGTGAAAAACTCTGCAAACTGGTTGGCCAACATCAATGGAGATGAACACGTAGATATATATCCGACCGTGTTTTGAAAACAATTTAAAGAATGGGCAATCAGGTTTTTTTTCCCAAAAAGGGGGCAATCAGGGTTTTGGAGCTCGCATTGGGTCAAACAGAGTCAGGGTTTGAGCCTCTTGGCCTCACATACATACCCATTTTTCATGTAAGTACTCCCCCCCCCCCCCCTCCCCCGGGACACCAAACGCTTGGCTTGCTTGGGACAAAAACAACCACAACTTTCGTACGATCATTGTAATGAAGAAGCACATGATATGAGAAGTAAATACATGCATTCCAAGTTCGTGAATAATAATGGCGACAGAGATCTCATAAGTTTGAATATGTATGATGATTGAATATTTATAAACTGATCACTACATGAATAATTCATGTCGAAAACGAATTGCTTACGGAAATAGAGAGCAAAAAATCGGGAAAATACAGTCTTCAAGCATTAATAAACCAAGCGTTTAGGACTAAAAATAGCGATGGGTAAAAAAAGTGATGACTTCAAAGTATGCAACTTACGTTTTCCAGCGTTGTTGATGCTCGGACCCAGTCCCGCTCTGTCGTGGCTGGCGTTACAACCACCGCTGAAATCCCCGCAAATTTTGCAAATCGTTACTTTCCCAAATCGTTACTTTCCCCGTTCCACCGGAGAAATGCAGCGTTAAATGTGCGTTATTCCACGGCCATGTCCCCGTTAATGCCCCGCTATGTCCCGGGGGTCGGGGGATCGGGGTTTCAATTGACTAGTGCATTACTGGACAGCACAAATTATGGCCAAGTTGATTCGATTCAGTTCTTTGTTCAACGACCGCGCCGACAAAACAGACCATGTTTGACTTGATATAGTTTGGACATCAGACTTTGTCGAATGTGACAGGTTTTGATATATCGTGCTTGCTAACTTTTTAAACATTATTGCATTGGATTGGGAAAATAATAAAACACTAAAACTCGACGTTTCTCCGAGCATCGTGTATCAGAGTTACCAGCGGGATCTTGATTTAACGGAATCGACGGAATCATTGGAATCAACGGAATCAACGGAATCGACGGAATCACCTCTAAACTGTCTAAAAATACATCTCTGAGTATTAATATAATACCTTTGAGTTCCTTCGCTGTCTACTGGATCACATAACACATTCTGTCGTACTCGTAGTATGGTATAAGCTTACTGACTATACTGTATAATTATATAGTCATCTGCATCTGTTTGCCACTTCAAAGATCGGATTTGCGATTAATTTCCCCCCATGTTGTCGCCTATAAGTAGAATTTCCCCCGCTATTCTGGTCTGCAGTATTCTTCTATTACTGATAACTAAGTTTATCTTATCTTTCCCGTCGAAAGATCTGCTATAAAAATACTTGAAAAGAACCACATTTTACAGGCCGCCATTTTGAAGTAAACAGAGGACAAGCCAGGTTCAAACCACAGGACGCCCGGTTGTAAGCAGTCCTGGGAAAAAGAGGGGGTGGGATTCTCCCATATATGGCCTATACTGGGATGTGCCGCTCTACAGGGTATGGTTTTTGCCCTCTGAGACTGGAACAGGGTATACAAATCAGATTCTGCCTGGGACATGGGTATATTTTACGTTGAGTTTGGCTCTGGAACAGGGTCGATTTTTACTCAGAATCCTCGGTTATTCACGAACAAGTCTGCCGCTAGAAAAACCGTTGTTTGTCACGCAACGCCAAGCGAGTGTAAGCAGCACGCTTATGTCGTAGCATGGCCGTAGCGCCCTTAGAGGCCGGGGGGGCACGTGCCCCCCCAAATGTTTTCAAAAAAAAAAAAGTATTATCAGGTACCTGGCCCCCTCGGAAACCCAGGGGATTTTTTTGTCGAACGCTGTAAAACGGCGTGTCTCCAGCCATAGCCGAAACTCGCTTGAGCCACCAACGCGAGACTAGTCAACTCGCTTTGAAAAATAATTGCCATAGGCTCGTTGACCCTACTATAGGAATGCCATCAGAGTACATATAACTTTAAATAAGGATTATCTATGAAATTAAATATGTTTTGGTGATCACGTGTTGCGAAATGACTTTGTGCCCCCCCAGTTTTTCAGGGCATGCTACGGCCCTGCGTAGAGAGTAGTTGCGTGCCGCATTTCTCTGATTACCAAGCACATCCATTGTATACATTACCATTTATTGCAATAACAGTTATATCGGCAATTTATGACTACAATAACAGTCTGGAACAGGGTTGCAAAATTAGCTTTCTTTTGTCTGGAACAGGGTCAGGATCTCAGCGACTCAGTAGCACACCCCCATACTAAATATAAGGGAGTACCCCCCTGTCTCGCTCAACCCCCTTTCACAAAAGCCTGAATCCGCCTCTGGGTTGGGAGAAATGATTTCCCTATCCTAACATGCGAGGAGCACAGACTCGTTGTAAATATTGTTACTGGATTCAACTGACACAATCTATAAAGATCATACGTATTGAAGACACCAAAATTAATTCATCCCAATCCTTTTGATACCACCTCGAATACTAGTTCAGTATTTCAAAAGAGGCATTATTAATTTTATTTTCAGGCTTTTAATTTGTGAAAGGGGGATTGAACCCACGCCCTAGATCCGCCTCTGACCGATCAAGACTCGGAACAACCGAATGATCAATGAAAGACCACGGAAGGAATAGTTTATATGTCTTGTCTTTATTTGGATATAATTCCAAAGAAGTTACCGTTACAAACGGGCTTCCTGTGGCTCAAACCAGCCTAGGTTCCTCTGTTAACTTCAAAATGGCGACCAATAAATTGTAGTTTGGAGAATTTTCTCTTTTCAAGTGTTTTGGTAGATCTTTCGACGCGAAAGATGAGATAAACTTAGTTATCGGTAAAAGAATAGCGGGGGAAATTCTACTTATATGCCACGACATGGGGAGGAAATTAATCGCGATGAACAGATGTAGATCGCTAGATGAACTATATAGCTATACTATGCAGACTGTAATACACTACTGTATAGGACTGATAGGAGTATACCTCACTACGACAAAATGTGTTGTGCGATCCAGTAAACAGTGAAGGAACTCAAAGGTATTATATTAATACTCAGAGATGTATTTTTAGACAGTTTAGAGGTGATTCCGTTGATTCCGTTGATTCCGTCGATTCCCGTTAAATCAAGATGCCAAGTTACCAGTTCCCCGGCCGTTCATAATATCGAGGCATTTTGTAATGCGCCACCGGCAAACACGTCACACACAGCGGCACAGGGAACCCGTCACCAGATTAGGTTGCGTTCTCCTTCGTCGAAGGCAACTAAAAAACCCTTGTGTCATAATCGAAGATTTACCCTATATCATTATGACGTCACGGCTTGTTTACGAGGGGGACAGAATAGACTTGAACAATAGAATTTTGAACTAAATCTGCTCTGCTGAGGAAAATTTAACTTCGAATTGTCTGGTTTCCAGATATCAGCTGTATCAATGTTTATCCCACAATAATTACCGTATTTGGTGGCTGTTACCGCTATTCTACGTTCTACAAAATGCATTTGATAGCGATTTCCTTTGTGTTGTTGCTGTTTTGTCCCCCTCCCACGACCGTGATCCTTAGCGTTTAAACAATAGATTGTTTTGATTTGACGTCATAATGATATAGGGCAATAATTAGAATACGTGAAGTTCAAGGTCTTCTCTATCTGACCGAGAAGACCCTGGGGACGAGGTTGGGATTGCCTGTGTCAACCTCGTTCCCAGGGGTCATTACGCGCCTAATCAAAGATGGCGTCGAATGTACCCCTGGTAATGTACATGTCACATGGTGCTAATACTGACTTGTGATTGGTGCGAGACATGACTGTCATGCATGTTGTTGTGCTTGCTGCCTTTTTACTGTGTTAATCAAAATTATTCCACTGACAGAGAGATGCTGTGGCGTTTAAACACTTAAAGGCAGAGCAAAGAAACAAATGTGAAGTATATACGTGAACATTATGATTCTGATGTAGTCAGAGCAGAAATTGAAGGTGGGACTTGAGTTTAACAGTCGTCGAGAATCAACGCAGAATATTTCATTATTTGTGGCATGAGGAATTTGTTGAAACTGAATCTATTTCTTATCTCCGAGATATGGCCTTATCCTTGGCTAATGCTGTTTTCTGGAGCTAATTTTAGTGTGATTGCCCTCGGTCTACTGATGCTCATGGATATACGAGTATAAGATGAAACTGAAAGATTTCATGTTCATGTTGTTTTGATGCTGTCAGCTGTTTTTCTGAGACTCGAACAGCAATCTTGGTTTGGAAGAAGGCCAACGTACACCCAAGCCCAAGGGAAGGGCTTCAAGGGAAGAGAAAGCTTTAAAGTGAGTGATTAGATTTTATGCATTCTGTAGACAGTTGTGAAAAGGCACTCAAATGCGAAACTCTGCAGAACGAAAGGTGTTCCTTCCTGTTCATTCACCACATTGACTATTGTTGAATGTTGCAAGCGCTAGAAACTACAACCTGAATAACAAAACATTAATCATAACCGACTTAGTTACGGCACAAGGACCATCCACTTTCGACGATGAACGAATTTGACTATGATCAACAACATCAGCGTGAACTCATAAAATGTGTTATAGTAGGAGACGCTGGGGTAGGGAAGACCCGCCTTATATGTGCTGAGGCATTGGGAGTTGGTATAAAAACCCCACCAACTTCAACATGGCGCCACTTACACTTCCCCACTGTATTTGCTATTGACCAATATCATGTGTCACAAGAGATCAGAGATAAGGCCAACTTTACAGTGGATGGAGTTTCTGTTTCCTTGCGATTATGGGATACATTTGGTGATCATGGCATGAACAGAAAATTTGCTTATCAGAATGCACATGTGGTGCTGTTGTGTTTTGCAATTAACTCTCCAACCTCCTTCAAGAATGTCAATGCTGTATGGTACCCAGAGATCAAGAAGTTTTGCCCCAGGACACCTATTGTGCTTGTAGGCACTCAGTCTGATTGGCGTTGTCACTTAAACATTAGCATGCATAAGGGACATGAGAGTACAAGTTTGTCAAAACGTATGCGCGAGTGTTATTTGGTTTCACCTGACATGGGAAGACAGGTTGCTAAGGAAATTGGTGCTATATATTATGAAACGAGTGTTGTCAACATGTGGGGTATGAAAGATGTGTTTGAGAATGCCATCAGGGCTGCACTAATCTCATGTCGACAAACAAGATTTTGGTCATCACAGTTGAAAAAAGTATCAAGGCCAGCTATTCAACAGCCATACCTACCTGAGAAGTCTATTATGCCAACAGTAACAGTTCCACTCGCAACATATTGGGAAAATCTCAAGGCAGTACTCACAACTGGTGTGTGGTCAGATGTGGGGTTCTTAGTTGGAGATCAAATACTTCAGGCACATACAGCAGTTCTCATTGCTACATCACCAGTTTTCAGTCAGTTTTTTCTTGGTCATGGCATTTTTGGTGACTTCATGGAAGAAGACAAATTGCGCCAGTGTATTTTAATTGGTACTGGAAATGAATCGGTTAAGTTTTTTGAGGAGAGTGTCATACTTGGAAAAATGGTGTGGGTTCCACGAGGGTTTCGTTCCATTAGGTTTGCTGACAGGCTTGATGGACCAGTAAAGATGAAACCTAAACTTATTGTTGAAGTAGACAGTTTTGTTTCATTCAATGCATTTGCACTTATCATAGAGTTCCTCTATAGTGGCTGCCTATCAATCAGTGTATGCACGAAAGAACTCTTAGAAGCTGCACTTTATCTCCAGTTTTGGAACCTCAGTAATTACATTGAAAACTTCATGAACAATGTGGCATACATGAACACTGAAGTATGCTCAGACATCAACAGGTACATGATTGCCAGTGCAGGAGCACTTGTGGATAAAGCATGCATCTCTGATATTGCATTTGACCTGGATGGCAAGATAGTGCATGCACACAAAGTGATGATTGTGTCACAGTGTGAAATGTTAGCAGCGATGTTCATGGAAGGTCACTTCCTGGAGAGTGGACGGCATGTTGTAAGTGTTAACTTCTAGTAAAGTATAGTACTGAAGACTGCATGACTGTGTAAAAAAGTCCAAATATGGGTGTTTATAATGGTTAAATAAATTATCGAGATGACTCCTGGCAGTTAATGTTGCATGTTTAAAATACAAGTAAAGCAAACCTTTTATACACTAAGGCTAGTTTCAAAAAGCATCGTAGTTTTCGTTAAACATGTACAGTACAGAACAATTACTATGAATTCAGGTTGAGCGTTTAACATTGTCTGGGTTTGTGTTCATTGCAAGTGGTGATCGCTCACGTTTCTAGACATAATTTTACATTTGTCAACTGCTAAAAAAAGTAGATGTTCTCAGTTTTCCTGCATTTGTGTTTCTTTCATTCGATCTGCCTTTAATCGAGATTCAATTAGGTAGATTACATGTACTATTGTGGCCAAAGAATGTCATCGTGTTTTTAATGGGGACAAAGTAGTAAAAAAAGTTTGACTTTAATCTTGTTTTGCTTACTCGCACAACCACCAGAATGTACAAAGCCAAGCCGCCAACAGATGACAAATTGGTTAGCAATGTGTCGATTTCTAATAATATTAGCAACATGACTGATCAACCATTGCAACAAACTCAAAATCAGACACCATTAAACGCTCAACCTGTCAGTCTGCAGTATATGTCATCCTGGTTATATGAGCCGTCAATCAGCCCTGATATGAGCCATCCCCTCAAACCCCTTACAAAGTTGCATTAATGCCCAGGGCATCTGTACAAATGCAGTTTTTCATTTTTTAGGTTGAACTTAAAGGTATCAATCACCAGTACTTCCTTGTTGTATTGGAATTCCTGTATACAGGAAGGTGCCCAGCCCTGTTGCTTGAGGAGGCCCTTGGCGTCATGGCTCTTGCAAACTTCTTTTGCCTACCAAGATTGGTTGCCTTGTGTGAGCAGCTCATTACAAAGGAACTACAAGTTGCCATGGAAAGTGATGAGTTAGCAGTAACAGAAAGTGTTACTGGTAAGATGACAATCTGTCTTACTAAGGCCCATGTATTTATGTTATGCAAATCATGTGATTTGGAGACAGCCATATGCATTAGAAGGCAGAAAAAAAGACATGCACACTCCACATGACAGAAATCGCTCAATAGACTCAAACCCAATCTCTAACACAAACTCTAGCTAGCTAACCCAAACCATAAAACTAAACCCTACCTTCACCAGCTATGCAGACCTACAATATACACTAAGTCTAGTATTTTACAGAAACTAGTTATCCATTGTTACTTACTAGACTGAAGGTTGATATGCATTTATTTAGAGTTCCTAAGGACAGAATTGCTCATCAGATACCTAAACCACCCTTGGCCATTAAAGGACGGGGCACAAATCAAGCATAGAGCTTAGAATTTGTCACACTTCGAGGTTGGATGGTTGCTTATAATGGTTAACACGTTGGCTTTGATGATAGGTTAATTGGGTTCGAAATCCATTTTAAAATCACTCAATCTCTATATTTTTCTCTTCTGTTTACCTGTGAACCCTGGAACCCTTGCCCTAAAACCATGTTGATTACTGGGAACTTGTTTTTGAAATGGTTAGACAGTACTTAAAGTGTTTATGAAACCAAATTTTGCATCTTTATTTTATTGCAGAATAATAAAGTTCATTCTTTTCTGATTATCAAGAGTATATTAATTATTTTTCAGTTCTGCCTTCGGAAAGGTCTCTTTCGCCATTCAAATGGACTACTTTATGCTAAAAACCGTCCCATTTCATTGGCATTTACGTCACTGTGAGGACTCATACGTTGTTTATATAATACAAACATGGCAGACTCAGCGAGAAAGTTTCAGAGAAAGCTAAAAATAAGCGAGGAGGTGGAAGATATTGTGTGGCTGGTGGCCTTGGTTTTCTTCCCGTATTTAACTTTATCCTATGCCAAAACAAAATGGACATTGAAGTTGAGAAAAGCAATAGCAAATGTCCACATTTTTATACCCATTCACAGTGTGATACAGCACAACTACAAAAAGTACAAGAAATGACTCACCAAGAACTCAACGATAACTGTACTTTTATGCTGAAGCCAGAACAGTGAATGGCAAAGAATACAATATAGGGTTTCTCTGCATGTTTCCTGTAGAAATTAGTTTAAGAGGATCCTGAATGTTCGTGAATGAAAAACGGACGATAAAACTTCCAAAGAACCCAGACGTGGTGCCACATGGCATATGTGAGTTGAGTTTGTTGGTATCTCGCCCTTGGTCCGAGGGTTTTTCTCCGGGTTCTCCGGTTTTCCTCCATCCGCAAAAACCAACACGATAAATTCTAATTCGATCTGTGGATTAGCAGGGATCTGGCTTTGATCAGCCCCCATGGTTGTTTCAGGTCTCGTTAGAAAATCAGAGAGAATTTCGAAAGCTGTATAGTCGAACTGAGGCTCGACAAAAGCTACGCAACTCATTGCCATCAGAGCAGCAGTTAAACACTGTTCCTTGGGATAATGAAAATATCCTTCTTCAGACCACAGAATAAATAGCCAGTGTCAACGATGCAGTTGTTGTAGAAAATAGTCTGGAACCTCAACTCACGAAACTCAGTCTCAGATGCCGCTATTAAAATTTCGCTACAAACACTTTCTCTCTGAATGTTTTTCCATCGGGCATTTTCAACACTAACACAATGTGCAGATTAACTTCTCCTGTGCTGACCATACATTGTAAAAAGAAAGCACTTTGTGTTTCCTGCAACAGTTTTGATCAGTTGACAATTTTACAGCCCGTTTGCAGCCGGCAGTCTTGCAATTTCTGTCTTCCACTTTTATCAATCTTTTTTTTAGCAGGTTATTTCATCCAATATGAAACGAGCTTTCAGATCGTCAATGTCAAGATGTCAGAATTGAACCAATCAGTGACGAGAAATGTTGTAAACAAGTCGAGTACAGTAAAATGGAGTTTGCTTAGTTAGATTTTTGTGGGTTCTTAAAATTAGATAGCTTACTTTCCTTCGTCTAGATTGAAGTTCGTATTATAAAACAAATAAAAGATGGTTCTCCTTGTTCTATAACAAAATAATGTACTTTCCAGGTCTTGAAATGCTGCTAAATGCACTCGCGTTCTGCTCGTGCATCCACAGTTTTTCAAGACCTCAAGCGTGCAATATTTGTTTGATAGAATAAGGAGAACCATCTTTTATTTGTTAAGTATTGTGTTGGGTTCTATTTTATTTCATTTTTTGTATTGAATGGTATTGTGCTTTATTCTATTTTTGTAGAAATGCGTGTCGTCCTACATGATCACATATGAAGGGATTTGTCGCTTGCGAGTCCTCACAGTGACGTCATTGTAATGACGGATTCGGTTCCAGGCCCCAGACAGTTTTTAGCATAAAGTAGTCAATTTGAATGGTGAAAAAGAGACCTTTCCAAAGGCGGAACTGAAAAATAAATATACTCTTGATAATCAGAAAAGATTGAACTTTATTATTCTGCAATAAAATAAAGATGCAAAATTTGGTTTCATAAACACTTTAAGGCCCTATATTAACTACAAGTTTATGAGAGTATACTAACTGCCATTGGGGAAGCATGTCATGGAATTAGTTTGTTATACTACATGTATGATCTCCAAACTAATCTGTAAAAAAAAATAGTTTCTATAAACTACGACACGTCACGGTTGGGTTGCTTTCAAAATGCTAATTACACAACTTTTTCTTGTCAAACACAGTGTTCAGAAAATGAGCATGTGAAATTGCCTAGTGGTGTGATGAATACGGTAGACAAAAGACTGAAAATAACACTCATTTATATTCGTTACCAAAAGTAAATATTAAACATGCATAAATTTCACTTAAGAATCCCACATGGAAGGCAGGGAATCAAGACATGTTCTTCATTCAGTCATAAATCGACACAGGGTGCAGGGTTAGATGAAAACGTATTACCCAGTATTTACTCTAAGCCGTTGTGGTCAGGGGGGACCTTCAAGTGCACCTAACCCTTTTGCAATTTTTATACATATGAATCTTTGAAAGGTTTTGAGTACTTCTGTGAAGAAATTTATGGTCTACATAGAATAATCTATATATGTTCTATGCTAGTTTGAAATGATGAAAATTTGACCTTTGCTGACCCATGACCGCATAAGAAAAAGACTGGGTCGATTCTTGATCTTACGTCATATAATTCATTCCACTTTGCAATAATTTGAATAAATATTTAGCATTTTGTCTAAAATAACTGTTTTCTTTACTAACAACTCACAGACTGTGTATATATTCTCTACATATCAATGTTCTTGTGATAGAAAGGCGCCATGGAGAATAATGCATTAATGAGGTAAAGTAAGATCAAGAATCGACCCAGTCTTTTTCTTGCACGATCATGGGTCAGGAAAGGTCAAATTTTCACCATTTCAAACAAGTATAAAACATAGAGTATTCCATGTAAGCAAAAAAATTCTTCACAGAAGTACTCAATCAATAGATCATTTTATTTGCTCCATTTTTACACTTTACATACATTGTGTGTTTTCTAATTGGCATAATCATACATGTAGTATTATGGAGCAGCAGCTCTCAATAAACCCTGGGCTTTTCTGGGAGAGCCCCCGAGATGATTATTGATATAGAATAATAAAAAAATATTTACATGGCTTTACTAATTATTATAAGCTATACATGTAGTACTTGTAAGCTACTTTTTGAATGTGACAACTGTACTTTTACTCAAAACCTTTCAAAGATTCATACATACATATAAATTGCAAAAGGGGTTAGGTGCACTTCTCCCAAGTTTCTGCCATTCATGTTCGAGAGGTAAAATTAGAACTATATATGTCCCTCATGCATGTTAATAAGGGAAATTTAACGAAAGCATTCATGCTGATGAGGGATGTTAGACATTAAATGTTGCTTGTAGAACAAAGGTAAGAGCCACTTTGTGGAAATACTGTTAATAAATCATAATTATTATTGTTATTAATCTTGCACATGTACATGAAATCTCTTTAATATTACCTGTAGTTTGTCTGACAGAGGCCCAACTACATAATGCTTCACAATTGAAAGCCTGGTGTCTGCAGTACATTGCTAACCACTACAATGACATGTGCCGTCGGCATCCCAAGGAACTCAAGGCGCTAAACAGTGATACACGGCAATATCTTGCACAGCACCGTTGGCCTCCTGTGTGGTACCTGATGGAGTATGATTTGTATGAAGGGGCCAAGAGAGAAATAGACCAGCACAAAACACACAAGCAAACCTGTCAGGTGGATGTCAAAAGCAGGAAGAAAAAGTGTTACTGCTTGTAGGTTACACAGACTATTATTATTACTGTTCAGAAGATTCTAAACATTAATTTCAACATTGTTGTACAACATAGTCAAGAGAAAACATACCGACTCTTATCACTGTTCCACTGCTTTCCCGGTTCTTTCGCGAGGAACACAGTGGGGGAGCGATAAGAGTCGGCTGTATTCTCAGGTTATACATTAGTGTAATAATAGGCATTGAATAGGGGTGAGCGGAAGAAAGAGTTAAGTGATGATGGATCAAGATCTCAATTCTCCATTACAAAACAAAGAAGATAAAGGAGAATTTGGAATTTGATGTGAACTCTAACCATACACGTTTAATAGGCGAATCCTTGTTTACGTTTTTTCCTCATTAGCATACATCAAACTTCAAGCGACGTATATACAAACAAACAGAGTCCATAAATCGAAAGAGATTGTCACACTTGATAATCACCGAAAATTTGAGAGTGATATGATAAATATATTTTGAGGAATGAGCGTTTAAAAAGCTCAAAATTTACAATGAATGTATGGCTGTCAGTAACTCTTGCCACCCAGCCCATTTTATAGTTTTGAAAAGTCAATTTCTCCGTAAATATTTAACATATCAATCTCACATTTTCGGTGGTTACTCAGTTTAAAATTCTCTTTCAACTGATATAGTCTGTTTGTTTGTAGCTTGAAGTTTAATTTATGCTAATGAGGCAAAATGTAAACAATGACGTCAGCAAGGATTCGCCTATACGTAACTCCTATTCTATTTGTAACTTTTATGCTTACTTAGTATTCCATGTATTCCATTTAGTTAGCTTTTCTTTTTACAGGGCCTCTCTGAAAAACACTTCGGTGACGAGAGCACTCTGTCAAAATATTATTATTATTATCACTTAAGTCTTTCTTCCGCTCAACCCTTCATTATTTTATTGGTTATTATTTTAAAAATACTAATGACTATCAACCTCCTACCTAGGCCAGGGTAGTTTAATAGGGCAACACAGATCTGAACTAAATAAGAAATACTAATAATAGGAGTAATGGTTATTATATTATTTATCACAGTGGTAAATATTCATGGTTTAATATTTAGGTTATAGTAAGATGTTTATTCAGATGGCGTTGATCACAATAATAATTTTGTATTAGCAATAGTGATAATAGGGACTTAAAGGCTGGTTCTCGTATAATCGTCCCGATCGCTTGAACCTTTTGTTCGGTGTGAATCGAAGCGTAAATTAATATGCAGAACAAAAGAATCTAGCGATCGAGACGATTATATGAGAACCAGCCTCGAGCAACCAGGACGACAACAGCCGTGTGATGACGGGACGTAGAACATTCTCTCCGGAAATTAGCTGTTTACTATTTTTTTAGACTTGGCTTACCTTTAGGTATCTTTCACAGCTAGGTTTTCGACAAATATGATCAGCATAGAGTTCCGTTCAGGCTGAACGATAAACGGATTAAGTAATAGTCCAGCTATAAAGAACTAGGCAGTCCAACGGCAAGGAATGTAGAATGGTGCTAATTTCCTATTCTTCTTTCTCGTAATTTCATTGATCGATACTCATAAATTCAATAGAAACCCATCGAAAAAATACATTTTCATTCGATAATTTTTGAAGTTTTAATTTATATTTGATCAAATTAACTAGGATTTAATTTCGAAGAATATTGCACGTGGGGAAGATCTCAAATTTGTGATTGAAAGATCTTTTGTTTTCTCCCTTTCGGATTGGCTGGACGGTAGTTGCTTTGAGTTTTCACAGCAAAAATGGCCAAGAGCATAACAAATAGTTTATTTTCTGGGTGTAATTTCTATTGTGGACATCTCATACAGCACTTAAGGCATATTCAAGCAAAATCATGTGGGATATGCTCATTGCCGCAAGCCTATTGTTCTTTGCCTAGTTCTTACGCGGACCATTACTTAATTTACTTTCATATGTTCACGTTCTCTTTTGAACGTAATTTATTTAGTTGTCACATGTATTTGTAGAGAACGGTCAAATTGTAGGCGACTCCGTGCATGTTCACGTGCATTTACTGTGTTTTGTAATTAAGACTATTGTTTTATGGAGCCTTGTTCACATGCAGTGGCGACACAAGCACAAATAAGCCTGCTTGCCGGCTCTTCTTAAAAAAAATTCGGTCGTTTTTTTTTAGGATTGGGTCACCTGTGGCGGCTCTTCTTGAATTGTTTTCGGTCGTTTGTTTTTAGGATTGGGTCACCTGTGGCACGCGGTCAAAATGGGGCGACTCCCTTCCCCCTTCCCCTCTCTTCATTTTTGTCCTCGCCCCATTTTGACCGCGTGCCACAGGTGACCCAATCCGGGGGAAAACCGACCGAAAACAATTACAGAAGAGCCGGCAAGCAGGCTAGCGTAGCTGGTGCACCAGTCAATAGCTGATTACAGTTGAGTCCACGAATAGCAGTTTCAGCGGAATTGACCTTAACGCCTCACTTCGAAGCACTATCACGGCCAATGGCGCTCATTATATGGAAGAGAGGCGTCAATACCGCTGAAGCTGATATTCGTAGAAGCCACCCGATCCTTGCGACATAGCGGGGCAGTTTAACATTTATTTACCCGGTGTCGTAGGGATTTCATCCCCCCAGGGATTGATATGGTTTTATAGTCAGCATGAGAAATGGCGAGAGTCATTCACATCGATCTCATTCCACAGTTCATTAAACAAGTAGCGAGACAACTATGACCTGCATTGTTTTGGGTGCGCTTTGTGCAGACCAAACGTTTATCAATAGATCGTTAACAGAAATTACCAGTTTGGGTAAAACGAATGAAACAAAAAAATAGCACTGTTTTATTTCATTTAGCCAAGTTCACTTTAGACTCGTTCCCAAAGTAACGCAAGAAATGCTACGGACTGCGTTCAATCGCATGGTCGTTTTATTCGTGTTGATGGTTTTATTGACTCGAAGTGATTTTTCAACAGCTACCGTTTATTGAAGCGGCGTTTACGATTATTACTTCTATTTATAATCAAGTACGTCGCGATAAAAGACCTAATTCAAAAGTTAATGAACAAATAACCATTTTGGGTTTCATCAGTTTAGTTTGTTCAATGAGAAAATTGTTTCAAGGAGGGGGAGGCGAAATCCCTGAAGGGGGGCCAAAGAGGGGGGCGAAAACACTAGGGATCTCGCCCCGGGGAGGGCGAAATCACCAGGGACGAGATTACGGGGGGGGGGGGGGGGGGACACTAGAACACCGGCCTAAAAGACTGGTTCAAAATACTATTAATGGCAACATCTTGGAATGTTTTGAGGAGTTCGCTGTGTCGATCGCTGGAGAGCGGTCTCATTTAAAATGCATAATCGCTACGATCGCCGAGATAGACCTATAACCTAATCCAAAGCTCTGAAAATGTTAAATCCGCGCTATTTTGACGAATTTCTCCGCTCAAACTGTGCTCTGTTTTAAAAGCACCGCATTCTTCTCCCGCGATAATAGCTGCACATTGTCAAATCACCGATAGATTTCCCCGTAGGTTCTATACGCTGTCAATTCTCAGGCCAATCCAAAGAAAGCGAGGTGTTATCGTTAGAGAAGGAGTTTGCCACGGCTTAATCCCCGGTTAACCGCCTCTATGTCTGGGGGGTCGGGGTTTCAATTGACCGGTGCCAAGAGAGAGCGAATCTCCAATACGCGCACTGCGTTTGTGCGATGATAATGTCGAGTAAAATCTATTTTTAGTAACCGGAAACAGTTAAAGCAAAGTGGGCGCGCGCGCGCGACAACTAAAAAAATTGCGTAAAAATATTTTGACGGCCAATATTTTCATTCGCCATTTTTTGATTTGTCGCGCGCGCGTGCGCCCACTTTGCTTCAACTGCTTCCGGTTTCTAAAAATAGATTTTATTCGAAAATTATCATATATGCCGGAAAACAATGGGCAGACGTGTAGAATAATCTTTAAGGGCGACCGTGTATATGAACACTATCACGCTGTAACCCATTATCCAGCGTGTCGGATATACCTATAATGGTCACAAGAGAGTGCTAATAAATAGATAAGATCGATATAGATATATATGTATAATGTGAATTAATTTAAGTAACTTGATAAAAACAACCTATATACGAATGTTCACACAAGGGACTACGTTTATGTTAATATATATATAAGATAGGTATAATGTCAATTAATTAAAGTAATTTCAAGAGACTACGTTTATTGTGCTAATAAACACGCGGCAGAAGTAGCTACAAAAACAATGTTTGAGGGGGGATGGAGTATATCCATAGATATATAACGTGACGAAGTACACAACCCTTAAATAAACTGTCCAGTACCTGTACCTGGATAAACACAGCCTCTCGATGGAATGGAAACCTCGTGGATTTTGAAAGCGCGACCATACGTCTGCACATTATCATTTTGCAGGAGCCCATTACCAGGAGCGTCCATCTCCCATACTAGGTCTGTGAGTCAGCGTATGACCGGATTGAGCTATATTTAGAACAGATACGATCTCACGGGAGTTCACGTGCCCACACTTTGGGAATCCAATCAAACCATAGTTAATAGAGTGGAATGGTTAGGAAACCCGGCAAACATCAAAGGGGCTAACAAAGGCGCTGCGATTTATGTTGGAAGGGGTAAGACAAAAGATTGTGCACGGTTATAGTTCATTAGCGTCCCCTCAACGACTGAACTCACGCGTTTCTATTGGCTGAATGATTAACACATTGGAATTTCTATTGTCTTTTGTGCACGTTCAAGGTTGAAAAAAGCTAACAAAGACCTATAACGAAGAAGGTCGCTGGGTTTCCTAACCATTCCACTCTATTAACTATGATCAAACCATAGTCAAGACAATGCAGCGTTAGTAAAATCACCTCAAAGAACAATAGATCATTCTTAATCTCGATAATTACGGCAAGCATATGCACGATCGCAGCAGAGTCGGAAGGCAGTTACCCGGGAAACTTGTTCTAAAAATAGCTCAAACCGGTCATACGCTGACTCACGGGAATAGTATATATGGACGCTCCTGGTAATGGGCTCCTGCATTTGGTTAGGACTGTCTGATAACAGGACAACACTAAGGTTGCGCTACCAATATGTGTATTTTGGGGAAATTTGGATTGACCCGAAAGCTTAAGACAAAAGCAGTAGATATACCATTATATAGTTTTTTTATTAGATATATATTTACATAGGATTAGAAAATTAGTTAAGCTCTATACACCGGGGTCCGGTTGTTCAAAGGATGGATAACTTTATCCACTGGTAAATCCCTATCCAGTGGATAAAATAAGCTAGTTTTGTTAACACTTATCCAGTATTTCAAAATGACAAACATTAGCTATCTAGGAATACGTATATACTGTAACACACCGCGGCAAAACGGTATGCTCCGCTGGCCGAAAGAACGAAGGCTCTGCTATTTAATACATCCTTTAACTTTTTTAGCATATAATTATATAACTTAGTAAACTCACAGTGAATTACAAATTAAGAAAACTTCAACCTGTTAAAGTCTTAGGCTTTCACGTAAATACGCATACGTACTTAAAAGTAGAAACGGATGATTGTCTCTGTTTTCTTTTAGTTTCGGCGGGAAACTGGGCGGAAGCGCATGCGCGTGACGTTTTGCCGTGGTGTGATACTGTAATATCCATCCATCTGAACTTGTCCCTAATGTGATATCCGTTGCTTGTGTTACGATTCATTCAGTTTGCATTGCAAGTATTATGTGAGATTACCAAAGGTTATGTTGCCATAATAGTGAAAGAAGATATCATTTATTTACCGTCTGGGACGACTTAATAGAGAAACACTGTGCCCAAGTACTGGTCCTGTGCGGACGTGGCCGCAGGCCATCTTATGATAACGTTAGAGCTCCTCATTTAGGGAAAGTTCACTTAATAACTTCCCTGCTAGCAGAGTTCCCTTCCTTCCTAATACGAGAGAGAGAAAAGAAATAACTGCTGGTGTTGGACGCTGTCGGGGCAGAAACTTTCATTTTGTTGTCGCTAGCTCAGTAGCTAGCTGTTCGAATGTATGTGCCTTTAAAAACTAAGAATTACAGCGAATTCTGTAATAAAGTTTAAACTTTCATTTCTTTCTTGGTTAAACAGCATAAGATAAATGCCCACTCGCGTGATGAGTGATTTATCATCGCCATCGTAAAGCTTAAGCATTACTCGCGATGATAAATCCCATCACACTCGTGGCCATTGGTTAACCTTTACTTATCCCACATCGATGACACGGTAATGTTTATTATACAATTTCCTAGCTACTTGTGACACCGAAAAATAATAATAACAAGAAGCTGCATGCCGCTTTTCTTAGCCTGAAATACAGCCTGGGAAGAGCACATTAAAATTAGTAAGAATGTCAATTTTGGGGGTTACAAATTGTATTGGAATAAAGATACTGCGATGCAAAGTCCGTAGCGACAGGAAACTTTTTTAAAAACTGCCGATTGCGTTACTAGCCCATGAATCATTGCACGGCCGCATAGCTAAAAGGTTAGCTTTGGTGCTGCCGAGGCACGATGCAGCAGACTAAAGCCTGCCCAGATACTCGATCAGTCGGATTTCTTTGGTGGTCCGTTGTGACAAAATATTTTATTAGAGTACACGCACACATATCTGTTTGCGACAGTCAGATTAAGGTCAGTACACAATCAGTTAAATTCGAGTTAGTATGCACGCACTAGTCGGCTGATAACCAATAGGCGGTTTGCACTATTACGTCAAGTGAATACAACTACCATAACCCTTTGCGCTGATTATTTTGTTCTTCTAATTTGGACCATTGTCTTGGTATTCTCAGAGGAGTTTAAAAACCTGAACAAAACTAATTCGAAAAGGATTCTGGTAGTTGTTTTCAACTGACGTAATAGTGGAAACCGGAAATTTGAATGACAGAAAAGATTTCGCCCAAATGCAAATAACATTTAACCTTCTCCCGTATTTACGAAACTGCACACACGCAAGCCCATCAAGTAAAGTGATCAGCCAGCCTATGCAAAGATAAAACTATAAAACGTGGAACACTATAAAATAAACATTTGTTCAGTTTATACGAGTACTTTTGAGTAGTAATTAATTAATTGTGACTCCTGCATGACGTGACCCAAAGGGGTTGGTCAACTTTAGCCTCATCCCCAGGCTCCTACTCAATCAGGTATGTTAAGGCCTGGGTCATAGAGTGGTAAAGTGTGACGTCACAAATTTGCAAATTTCTGAATTTTAACTTTTGGTCCATCGATATTGAAAGACCAACTCAAAAGAATGTTGCACACCAAAAATGAGGTGAATTGGTTAAAATGCGGCTGAGATATGAGCAGCTGAATACATAATTTTCTTTAACAAATCACTGTATTTCGACTCTGTTCTAAAAGTTTGGAACAGTGCGCTAGCTGAAAATACAGTGATTTGTTAAAGAAAATTATGTATTCAGCTGCTCATATCTCAGTCGCATTTTAACCAATTTGTCTCATTTTTGGTGTGTAAAGTTATTTCACGGCGGTCTTTCAGACTCAAATATTGTTCAAATATTGTTAAAGCGAATTTTTTTGTTTTGTGACGTCATCACTTTACCACTCTATTGATTAAGATTATGAGCTAGAACCTTGACAAAGAAACTCAGTACATCAATAGAACTTCACGTGATAAAGAACCTCAACTGGCGTTTTTGAATATTGGGTGGTCATGTGATCTGTTAACCCTAATATCAGAGGGGGAAACTCCTTCTAAAATGGCGTTGCGGAGTTTTAATGAAGTAAACAAGTTACTATATCCAGTATATTTTGATTGCCGATTTCTACATTCAGCACAACAGGTCACGTGACCACATTTCCCCTCCCGAGTAGGAGCGCTCAAAAAAAATAATTCCCGTTTACCTTCTTTTCTTGTTTACCTGTGAACCCTAGCTCTAGGTGAGTGAGAATCCGTCGTTGACCCGTGAACTCGTCCGATGGTTCGGGCAAAGTTTGTGGTTCGGGTTAGGAATTAACGATTATCGTTATTTCAAGCGTGTTTTCCATTTAAGGATAGTTATTAATTGACGGGGAGAATGCGTTGAATACAGAGATACGATTCTTTGAATTGTTATTCCGTCAATAGTAAATAGTCAAATATAGATTTGATGTACTTCAAAGTTTTTATAGTGCGTTAGCTGTTTTTCTTTCACAGCTTTGAAAACAAATACTACAAATGTAAGATGCAAATTAATTTTGAAATATCTTTCATGCGGTACCCTGTCCATTAGTTTTTGAAGCTTGTATCGTGTGTGAACCAATAACACGAGTATTACGTCCAGTGGGGGAGGGGGAAGGGAGGGAGGCTGGTTAGAGGGGAAGAAGAGAGGAGGTTAGGGTTAATTTGTCAAATGTACGTTACGCCCAAGTTGTGGCAAGATTGTTTGGGACTAATGACATGGTCAGAATTAACAATTAAAATGCATGTCGCGTTACGCCCCATCGTTCTCAGTTTAATGAGGTATTTGCCATATGCATTTGTTGATTTTAATATTGTTAGGTGAAACTGGTTACAACTAAGTCCTGAAGCGGTTGGCCTGGACACGTTAACCATCGTGTTAAATTCCATATAACACTCACAATTTTGTTTGCAAACTACACGAGTCTTAATAAATGAGAAAATGATATAACAGCTGATATAACATATTAATTAAACTGGGAAATATAATTTTTGCTTACTTCTGTCATGCGCATTATATCATATCATGCATCCCACATGGGTAAAAGTGCCTGGGTATAACACTTTTAGAGACAAATCTACATAAGCAAGGCTGCTATTACTATAAAGAGGTAAGCATTCCGAGTAATATATATAGACCACCTCTAATCAGTCATGTCAGCCCCATTTCAATGACAGTTGCTCAATCATTTATTTTAATATTAGCTAGAGAAGTATATAGAAGGTCGTGCAGACTGAAATATCCACAACCAAGAGAGCATAAGTAAGAGAGGGAATCATAATGTCGAATAAAATCTATTTTTAGTAACCGGAAGCAGCTGAGAAGTGCGCGAGCGCGTGACAATCTCATGGCGGCAAAATAGTTTCGCGCCACGAGACCTTTATTTTCGTACACCGCACGCTTCAAGTTCCCTCTCTTACATCACAGGCAGCCCAAGCTCTGTATTTGCACTGTGTGACTATTATTTCACAAAATTCTCAGATAAAGAAAATAAACTTACCTTAAGAGTTTGTTGTTGTCCTGTTGTTTCTCTGGGGTCTAGAAATGGCGGTTATGGGGCATTTCTCTCACTTTGGGTTTTTCTCTCTTCTCTGTCTAAAAGAAAGGAAAGGCTGCACCACTCAAATTCAAACCACGAGGCACCTGAGGCCGATTTTTCGCCAGAAAACCCATCCGATAGGCGTAATTTCCTCCGTCAGGTGAAAGGTAGATAGTTTTTCTTACCCCAGAAGTTTACAGACTTGAGAAATCATTATCCTAACTCTTCCAAATGAACTCATTTCTTTGAAAAAGCCCTCTCATTCTTCGTCAGAAACGACGTGTTTGCTGCTATTCGGTCATGACCGTGGCAAAATTCCTCTTTCCGGCAGAGGGACAGTCAATAAATTGCCAGATACGTTACTCTCTCCCCACGGGTCTAACGTGCCGCCTATTGTACTGAGTAGCCAATCGCGTGGCTACAATTTCAAACAAGTTGACAACGCTTGACGTCGGCTAGTTCCCAAAGATCACGGGCTCAGAACTTATACATTAAATACCTTATTTTGAAACTTGTCTACAAGTGAATCGGCTCTATGGTAAAGTGGTTTAGAGCGCGCGCCTTGAATTCAACTATTAGGAGTTCGATTCCACACAAGCCAGTAACGTTTAAAAAAAATATTTTTCTCCTTTCTCAGTTATATTTTATCTTTTGCTCTATTTTAAGCAATTTTTTTTATTAAAATGATCGCATACAAAGTACGTTAATCTATTAAAACTGTAGTGTTCGATACTTTCACAGGATTTTATATCATTGCACTATAATAATATAAATAAAAATCGAGGTCTTGACCGTGTTGGAGCTTGAGAGCCAATGCAAAACAAAGTTTTAGTGTGGAAGGCGGCTCTAATAGCTTAAAATAGAGGAAAAGATAAAATATAACTGAGAAAGGAGAATTTTTTTTTTTTTTAATGTCATGGGCTTGTGTGGAATCGAACTCCTAATCGTTGGATTCGAGGCGCGCGCTCTAAACCACTTTACCATAGAGCCGATTCACTTGTAGACAAGTTTCAAAATAAGGTATATAATGTATAAGTTCTGACGAATTGTTCAAGCAAGCAACCGTGAACGACAATCCTGCTGGTGTACGTTGGATCAAACTAGTGATCTAATCGGCTATCAAATAAAAAATAACTATGAAGAAGCAAAGACCGATACAACGTAGAATATTGAATTTAGTGGTACAATATTTTGGCTGGCCACACCAGCCTTCTTCAGGTACAATGAAGAACATTTACATTGGCGTGTATTTTTGAACTTGATACTGAGCTGTCATAAAACAGATTACAATATGATAGATCGTGAAAAAATGTTAAGAAGGTGAAAACAGATATCTAGTATGACTCTTCCCGGATGTTAAGGCCACGAGGTTCGACTGTTTTCGCCTGTGCGATTAAAAACGCTTCTCTGGCCTTACGTATAGTCTCTCTCTTAGAAAATATTTTTTCGATAGGAATAAGTTGCATGTCGTTGGCAGTGTGATTAGGAGAATTAAGAAAATGTTCGGCAACTGTTGTGGGTTTAGATTTGTTGTTAGAGTTATCTATCGTCCGGCGGTGTTCGTTAAATCTGTCTTTTAAGCGTCGTTTAGTCTCACCTAGTTCTGAGCCCGTGATCTTTGGGAACTAGCCGACGTCAAGCGTTGTCAACTTGTTTGAAATTGTAGCCACGCGATTGGCTACTCAGTACAATAGGCGGCACGTTAGACCCGTGGGGAGAGAGTAACGTATCTGGCAATTTATTGACTGTCCCTCTGCCGGAAAGAGGAATTTTGCCACGGTCATGACCGAATAGCAGCAAACACGTAGTTTCTGACGAAGAATGAGAGGGCTTTTTCAAAGAAATGAGTTCATTTGGAAGAGTTAGGATAATGATTTCTCAAGTCTGTAAACTTCTGGGGTAAGAAAAACTATCTACCTTTCACCTGACGGAGGAAATTACGCCTATCGGATGGGTTTTCTGGCGAAAAATCGGCCTCAGGTGCCTCGTGGTTTGAATTTGAGTGGTGCAGCCTTTCCTTTCTTTTAGACAGAGAAGAGAGAAAAACCCAAAGTGAGAGAAATGCCCCATAACCGCCATTTCTAGACCCCAGAGAAACAACAGGACAACAACAAACTCTTAAGGTAAGTTTATTTTCTTTATCTGAGAATTTTGTGAAATAATAGTCACACAGTGCAAATACAGAGCTTGGGCTGCCTGTGATTTAATTTGAACTTGCTCGTGCTATCCGGTAAAAGGCGAATTTGGTCGACTGGGTTCTGGTCTTTGGTTAAATTAATGGAAGCTACCAAAGCTGATGTGGACCTGCTGCGATAAGTAATAGCCAAACAGTTTACTTTGCGTCGAAAAAACAGGAAGCCGTTATCGGATTTCCCAAGCTAGGGGCTTATGTTTAAAGTGCTACCGAAGCGAAATTTTATCATTAAAATTAAGATCTCACTTAAAAGTCCTTTCGAAAAGAGGAAGAATAGCATTTTCTGTTTGTCAATATCTGAATTCGTTCCAGAGATATTAAGATTTTTGGAATATGCAAATTAGATGGTATGTGACGTCATAAGGTTGACACAGCCATGAAGACAAATCACAAAATGAAGAATATCTCTGCAAATAGTTTGTAAAAACAATTGACACTTTGCACACGTATAGTACGAAGAAAAATACGTCATTATTCAAATTAAGATGTTACCATGGTAACATTCTAGGACCCAGGCTGCTTCAATGAGGAAAATAATTTTCCTAATTTCTCCTTTGCCAAACACATTTTTTCTACTGTTGGCATATCAGAAGATTTGGAACAGTGTAGGCATTGTATGCGAGTGGCTTAAAGTAAATTATTTTCTGTAATAGAGATAAAAACTACAATTTTATGTTCAAGGTCAAAGGAGCCTGGGGCCAAGAGTGTTTCCATGACAACATCATGATTTTCCATAGTGATGTGTGTTTTCCTTAGTACCATACATGTGCAAAGTTTCAATTGTTTTTACCCAATATTTGCAGAGATATTCATTTTGTGATTGTCTTAATGGCTGTCAACCTTATGACGTCACATACCATCCCATATCTAATTTGCATATTCCAAAAACCTTAATATCTCTGGAACGAATTCAGATATTGACAGAAAATGCTATTCTTCCTCATTTCGAAAGGACTTTCAAGCGAGATCTTAATTTTATTGATGAAATTTCGCTTCAGTAGCACTTTAAGTATTCCGACAAAGTGATGATAACAATAGTACAAAACGTGCATATTAAATGCCTTAACATTGATATTAATTACCGGTAACATATATTGACTAATTATAGTATTAGTCACGGTCCTTATTTGTTACCAGGCAAGTTTCTTTGTGAAAGGTTAAGTCATCTAAAACCCTAAAATCAACCCAACGTCTTTACAAAGATGTATTCTAAATAAATAAGTTTTGCTATTTTATTTTTCTGTGTTGCGCGTCTATGAGGAGAAAATTAGTCTCCAAGTTCGATTTTCCGCTGAAAAATCTAGTGTGGCGGCTCAATTCAGTGCAAATTTCCCCATAACGTACGTCACACATACCAAGGAAGAACGATCACACCTCCAGCACAAAGAAAACACAATGGTCCGCAATTAGAAGCCATTAGTCCTGCTATTCAATGT
Source organism: Actinernus sp. WN-2022 (assembly GCA_030867875.1). NCBI lineage: Eukaryota > Metazoa > Cnidaria > Anthozoa > Actiniaria > Actinernidae > Actinernus > Actinernus sp. WN-2022. The sequence continues at coordinate 56,522,642 of JAOWCC010000577.1, read as the reverse complement.
CGGGGACAGCATGGCAAAACTAATTTATTCCCCATATACTACGTCACAAATTACGAGACTTGAGCCGTCTGTACATACATACATACATACTTTTATTATCCACTCCCCCGTGGGGCTTTTCAGTGATAATTACAATTAAATATATAATTAACTAATTTTATATCTATATAAACTATATAAAATGATTATATACGCATAATAAAGGACTAATGTATATGGCAAATATTAATCAATAAAATTCTGTAGTAATTTATGTCTTAAAGAACGCTTAAAAATACTAATAGTTCGGCAAAGTTTCAAGGTCGGATCTAGTGAGTTCCAGATACTGACGGTTCTGTAGTAGAAGGTTCGCTGACCACTAGCAGTTTTAAATAGAGGAATATTCAGTTTTTGGGAGTTTCTGGTATTGCGATTACTGATTTCTTTACGCTTAATAAATTGAGAAGAAAGGTAATCAGGGACACAGCCAGTCATGCACTTAGCCATTATGGCACTACGATAATGGAGCTGGCTTGAAACTGGCAGCCAGTGTAGTTCCTTTAAAATTGGTGTTACATGGTCGAACTTCCGTGCATACCGGAGGCGGTGAGTAAGGTTTTCGGATTTTCTCTTCCTTAGCCGCGCAACACAGAAAAAATTAATAGCAGAATCTATTTATTTCGAATTTATGTTTGTATAGACATTGGGTTGATTTTAGGGTTCAGTTCCCCTTTAAGTACTAATTCGAATTGGCTTAATTTATCTATCTGTTTCATCTCATTTGGTAGAGTGTTCCAGGCTACTACTGGGCCTCTAAATCTAGGGGTATAGAATGGTCAAATCCCATACTCGCCGAGACCCTTGTTTCATAATCCGACTCTTTTTTAAAACACCGAGATTTCGAGACTTGTTTGAATTTTGCCGAGACTCATGATTTTTTGAGAGACCATTCTATACCCCTAAATCTCAGTGAGGTTCTTCCAATTTGCAGATAATTTGTAGTTTGGAATGATATATGATTCAGTCCTTCGCAGATGAAGTATGAAGTATTTGCCCTAATTAAATTAGATATGACCTGAAATAGCCCGATATAGACTGCTACTTACAAATGTACTTTTATCATACATTTGCTACTAAATGCATACAGCTACTTTTAATATCTTAAATGAAAATTAACTGAAAGCCCTGCACCACTGCCAGCTTAGTGCACACCCTGCTGTTTCAATGATGAAACAGGAAATATGTTGCCTTTTTTCCTTGCTATCTTTTGATGAACACAGAACTAATTTAGAAAGCAGTAAATATTGAAATTATAAACAACAATTAAGCGTAATAAGCATCATGGTGCTGGTATTTATTAGTTATGACATTTTGATGGTTATAAAATAATGTTCCACCTGCCACATATTTCAATAAAGAAGTAAATTAAGCTACAAAATTAATGTACATTCCTCTAATAAATTAAAGAGCAGTATATTACTGGCAGGTTTGTAATAGAGCTGTTAGACAATGGGAACAGCAAAGGCGCATGATCTCTCAATAGCAAGATTGTATTGATTTCCTTCACCATTCTTATATTTGCTGGTTACGATCCTGAAAAACCCATTCTCTCCCCATGGCCTACCCCATGAGTTGCGTACAACCCAGTACTCCACCCCATTCTCCACACCCCACCCAACCACTGACACTATGTGATTGATAATAGCGGACCCCTCATATTCTTTGTAAATCCCACCATTGTATTTTTCAAGAGCAGGGGTTGCCATAATTCCACAAGCAATAGGTCCACGAGAAAATATCTCTGCCATCATCTTCTCTCTACCATTTACAGCACCTGAAAACATATAAATAACTACATCAGCACTGCTCAAACTCAAACATACATGCATGATTGTGTAAGAAGATGTTTTTAATCACTGGTCCTGGGACTAATAGAGCTGAAAATTTACTAGTCCAGAGAAAACTCCTGGTAGTCCCGACTCTGGCATATGCCAATATTTGCTGATCTCTAAGCCTTTCATGATACACACACGAGTGAAGAAGTCAAAACAAAGATGGCAGCTATAGCGGCCTTCACGGGAGCTCCTGGGGATGACTAGTGCCCAGTCCTTGCCTCAGCCTTGTTCAGTCTTCTCGGCCTTTTCGCAATTGTTTTTGCAACATTTGCGAAGAAACGTGTTCAAACAACATTCACAGGACAACATGTTTTTGTTTTTATCTTTTATTAAACATTACAAATTCTAGAATAGTTACTTAAGTGTTCTATTTTTTTACTAGTCCAGAAGCATTTCTTACTAGTCCAGGACTAGTGGACTACCGCTAAGTTCGAGCACTGACATAACAAATTACATTGTACATGTACATCAGCACTGCACAAACTCATGCATATAATATTTTTTTGGTATTTACTATATATATTGATATTATAAATAGCAAGATTTAAAATATATATCTACAAATGTATACTTGTAAGGCCTAAAATTGCCACCAACTGGGTGACAATGTGACAATGCTTTACCAGCTGGCAACATATTCCTTTTTCTGAACGTGTTTTACTTTTAATTCAAAAACTCATGCATAATTAATGAGCATTTTGTCCAATCAGATGAAGCAAATCAGTCACGTGCATGCTCCTTTATACCTGATAAAATCTCATCATTCTAAAAGGCCCGCGGAGGGATTTGAATTCTGTCCCAGAGGGAACGGGGTTAATGATAGAGACAATGGCATTTCTATTGATGTTGCAGCTTTCTCATTGAATTGCAAATTAAGATGAACCTTTTATATAAAGAATACCAATGAACATGAAATTTTATATAAAGTTTCATCCTAATTAAGAATTCACTGATAAAGACCCAAAGAAAGCAAAAAGTACACGGAACATAAGGTACCTAGATAATAAATTTTGCACTAAATTTACTAATATCAGCAGACTTCCGAGATACACAGATAATATTTTTAAAATGAAGTTACCAACTACCATTGCTTGTTTACCGAGCCACTGTTTAGTTCCAATTATTAAACCAAACTCAAAGCCGCCAAATAATAAAAACGTGCATTAAACTTACATATTTTGTGCCGGAGTCAAAAAATTTAGAGTCTGCCGTCATATCAGTCACATCGCGTTCCAAGTCTTGAACTTTATCGAGGTAAACCACGACACCAAATCCTTCAAGTGCAGTTCTTGCATTGCGAACATGATGCCGCTTCAAACAACATAGTATGGTAATTTCTTCATGTCATTCCCTTGAGATTTTCGTAATTGCAGGCGGTGATTACCTCGAATATTTTGCATGGCGTTGTGAATACAAAGGTTCAATGGTTCATTTAGTGAACCATTCCCTTGAGATGTGCGTCTTTCTTTCATTGCATTCTTAAAGCGTTTTTGAAGCCGTTTAAAACACTCACAGCACGTGTTTTATCAAGTCTAAAAATTCTCGGGCTTCGCCCTCGAATTTTTAAACTTGATAAAACACTGCTGTTCGTGTTTTAAACAGTACGTAAAATCGATTGAGGACAACACATTAAAGTTTAGGGTTCCTGGTAGTTGGGATTCTATAATTTCCATGTTTAAATATAAATTATTCACTGGGCACCACATTGTTTGAGCCCAGCTTTCTCCCAACAGAAGTACATTTTTTTTTGTAGCATGGGCTTTTGTCAGACTTGTCTTACTTCTCTGCTGTTTATTCTGAATTATATGCAAAGAAAGAAAGAAAGGACTGGAACTGCATTTTTCACTGTTAAATGGATATTTCGGAGGAAAAAAAAGTGACCAAATCCTACAATTTGGCAAGGTTAACCAATTTTGTTTTCATCTGTCGCCAGTTGGTACTTTCACTGAAAAGTTACTTTTGGGCCATGCATGGTATAAGATTAAGTAGTATAGCCGGGATTAAAATGATACCACTTTTTCTTGCACAACAAAACTCAAAAAGTGAATTCAGAAATTCATTTTTGAGTTTTCTTGTGCAACAAAAAGTTGTATCATTTTAATCCCGGCTATACTACTAGGGGGTAACTAAGGGTCAGCCAAATCGTCACTAGACATTCTTGTACATAAAATCCAACTTGATAATCCTATTAGAGAAATGATTACTATACTGTATATCGATATCTTCCACTATGGATTATATATCACACCTCCCACTCGAAATCCTGACCAAGATAGTAGAACGTGCAGGACCCGAATCGTTTGCGAGTGTAGCGAGAACCTCGAAACATCTGAACGACGCAGCGTCTCTCGCGTGCTATAAGAACGTGAGTGAACGTTTCCACGAACGAACGCTCAAGAAGGGACTCAAGTCTACGCGCGACGACAATGAACGAGATGATCTGACTAGGAAGTTTTCTTCCACGAAGGCGGTTCAAGGAGCACTAGGTTACGCTAGCGGGAGTGGAAATCTTCCTGTTGTCAAATGGCTCGCGAAGAACGTAACGAATGACGAATACGAAGTAGCCTTTGCAATCCTCAATACCGTACAACACAACGATCTCGAGACACAGAAATGGTTACTCGAATACTTCCAAGTAACGAACATAAGTAACGGAGGGATCATTGAGCGCACCATACTAGAGGTAGAAGTATACGATGATCTCGACATCATAAGATGGATAGTTAAGCACTTTAGGCTAGACGAACACAGTGATTACGTTCGATGCATGCTGTGGCACACGTCAGAAGACGAGAACACTGAAGTACACGATTGGCTCGTAGATCACTGCTTCTGAAAACGTTCATGAGAATCGGAGTTCTAGACTTTTTAAAACTATGATGGACGATCAACAAGACGTTTATGCCGTCAATACAAACCTGTGCTGCGGGCGCAAAGATAAAATTCAAACAAGATGTCGTGTAAGTTCGAACCATCACAGAGTTCGCTCGACACTTGGGACCTTATCAATCTCGGGAACGATCTTCGAAAGACTTTCTCAAAGACGAGATATCTCAAATCAATGGGCTAGCTGTGTCCTTCAATTCTTCCAATACTTTCGAGAAGCGATTCTTGATTTTGCGTTTCTCTACACTAAGTAACTAAGGGTCAGCCAAATCGTCACTAGACATTCTTGTACATAAAATCCAACTTCAAACTTGAGTATCTGTTAGAGACATGATTATTATACTGTATATCGATCTTTTCCACTATGGATTATATATCGTGCCTCCCCATGGAAATTCTGACTAAGATCGTAGAGCATGCAGGTCCTACGTCATTCTCAAGCATTGCAAGGACATCGAAACGCCTAAACGGTGCCGCATCTCTTGCGCTCTACGAAAACGTAGATCAAGAGTTCCGCACGCGAGTTCTCACTTTCGGTCTTAGGTCTACTCACGACGACGACGATCGAAACAAAATGGCTAAGACTTTCGGCATTTCCGCAAGCTACATCGACAATGGCTTTCCTCTCATCTACGCCAGTGAACATGGTAATCTTAACGTCATTAAGTGGCTCCTCAAGAACTTACGGTTCGATGGAACGGATGGACAAATTGACCACATCCTATGTGCTGCCTGTAAGAATGGGCGTCTTGATATCGCTAAGTGGCTCACTAAGCACTTCCAGTTCACCAAAGAGGATAAAGCCGTTGCGTTCACTATACTAGATGCCAGTATGAATGGTCATCTTAACGTCATTAAGTGGCTCATTCAACGTTTTAAGATAACCATAGAGTATGAATACGTTCATCATGCTCTACTATGTGCTTGTAGCAATGATCATCTTGATACCGCTAGGTGGCTCGTTAAGTGGCTCATTAAGAATTCCCATCTCCCCCTAGAGGCCGAAAATAACCTACTAAATTACTATGTGAATGCTTATGCTGCCATACAGGAATCCGATTGAATCCAACTGCACCTAAAAATCCAAAACTTGAAGTATATGTTAAAGGAATGATTATTATACTGTATATCGTCACCGAATGGTATTAGTATATATTCTTTATTCCACGATACTAGCTTACGTTGTCATCTTAGTACGCATTAATACCATACAGATCGAACATGTCAAAGAAGAACTCGAATGTAGACGCCGCAATGCCTGAGACGACTTGTGATTGGTTGATGAGAGGGAAGGACTCAAAATGCCCAAAGAGGATTTCGAAGACAACGAAGTTCTGTTCCCAGCACAACTACCAAATCGCAAAAGGCTGTGCCCCATATGTACCATGCTCGAAGTGCGGTAAAGGATGTCGTACTGATTACGAGCTTTGCTCAGGATGCGACCGTCTCACCCTCAAGGTGAAGTGTTCCGGTGTCTATATAAAACGCGCTAAGAAGTCCAGCAAGACGCTAAAGGATCTAAGAAAGGAGGAGCCAAACATGGTGGAACCGGAGATAGCATTGACCACGGAACCAAGAGTGCTGGAACCAGAGGAAGGTCTCGGAGAGTCTCTCAACCATGCGCTCAACGAGGTGTTGGCTGCCTTGAGGAGCGAGAAGGACGATTAGGAATAGCCACGAAAAAAAAAAAGAAAAGAAGAATGAAGAAGGTCGTTGCGTGGCCCTCTTCATTCTTTTTTTCTTTTTTTTTTTCTATTGAACGTACGACATCTATAGTTGTATCATGGACGAGCTAGTCAGATTGTTTGGTCCTGGAATTCGTAGAAGCCTGAATATCAAACCACAAGTGGAACATATTAACACCAGTGAAACATGTCCTGATTGTCTCTGCCCCTTTGAAATACAAGGAACGGAATTCGTATGTCCCACCTGTGGTCTTGTTTCCGAGGTTGAACCATGTGAAGAAACTAAGATCGACATCATTACTACTCGACTGCGTATAGTAGGTCCGGACGGGTTTCAGTATCAAAGTGATCTAGACCGAGCAAAACCAAAGCAAAGCGATAACACGGAACTGCAACGACGAACGCTCCTACAAGAACTACGAGCATACAACACTATTTACAAACAAAGTTGTGACCTATCGTTCCCTACGAACACTTTAGGAATCGTAGCCGACGCATTTATCCAAGTAATGAAAGTTCATCCCAAGCGTAGCGATGCTAAGAGACATATTCTAGCTTCTCTACTCTACCATGCATGCATACAATGTGGATTCGTCCGATCTAAAGGTGAGGTTGCTCGCTTCATGCAACTAAGCAACAAAGGCATCCATAGAGGAGAGGTCTTTATACGTTCTCTGTGTGACGACAATGAGATCGATGTAGACTTGGATGCCGAGCGCATAGTTCCTCACATTGCAACGACTTTCCTTAAACTCGATCCTCAAGGAGTACTTATAGACGCTCAACAAATAGTCCACGAGGTCGTTACTATGGCAATAGAAAACAATGTAGGCAGATCGGTAATTAAAACGAAAGTTGTTGGAGCAAGTTACGAGGTGCTACATCGTTTAGGCTCGTCTATGTCTCTTAACGAAGTCATTGGGCGATGTGACGTATTTGGAAATTCAGTCAAGCGTTTTGTCAAGAAGTTGTCTTCTTACCATTCCCACTTCGAACCAATCTACACTAAGCATGGGATGGCTAGCAGTAGGACTTAGTGAAGTGGAAGTGAGAGCCATGTTCGTTTCTTTCATAGGAAACGTCGATTCTTACATTCCAAGTTTTTCTCGCATTTCCTTTTGCACTTCTTGCTTGAGTTCGGCTCGAACCCGATCCGCGCTTTTTTCACCTATGGAAGCCTTGCGACGAATTTCAGACCTCATGATCTCATACTTATTCGCTTCGTTCAGGATGAGACTGTATTCGGAGTCGGATATGTTTTCATCACGTAGTGCCTTCGATACTAGATCGCGAATCGTATTGATTTTCGCCTTTGCCAACATAGTTGTCCTTTCATGCTTAGAAACCTTCATTCCTAACTTCTTAGCTCCAAGGGTTGTAGATGCTGAAATTAATCCACATAGTCCACCAATAACTCCAAGTGGTAGACCAATCACTATTCCAACCCCAGTCAACGCTGCGCCCAATCCAGATCCAGATAAGATCACAGATAGACCTCCAGTTACCACTGCGATGCCATGAACTATTCCTTGAGAACGTGCATATTTCTTGCGCACACCTTCGTAGTGCCTTTCTTGAACTTCTATGTCCGAAAGCGTGTCTCGGATCGTTTGCAGTCTGAAGTTCTTTCCAGTGTCACTAGCAATCTGTGGATAGATACTTGGTGCTGAGGGAAACGGTTGAATCGAATCGCCTTCCATTGTACGTTATACATATAACTTACTCAAGCTTCAACACGTATCGTATCGGTTGACCACGGAAGTCTATCACGTTACCTTTCTCATCACGAATCGTAAGGCTAAGACTATTTCGCATTGTCCCTATAGCTTGTAGGACTTGGGGATTCGTTATAGTATAGGTTATCCTTGAAAACCAAAGACCTCGGACCTCTATGCTAGCCAAGACTTTCGATCGTTTTCCCTCTAGAAGTGAGAAACCGGAATCCACCACGTCGCAACGGACATACACTGTGTGGATATCTTTGATCTTAATGCGGTAAGTACCAACTTTTAGCAGGAACTCGTTATTCTCTTCTTCTCCACCTTCGACACCTAATAGTGTGTAGAGACTTTTATTGAAATTGATTGGTTTTTTAACTATTATAGCTTTGTCCTCCCTAAGGGGGGTATCGCTCTTAAATTCCACGATACCAGCACTACTTGCAGGCTTTAAGGCCTTCTTGGCTTTCCTAAAGTTGTAAGACCCTGCAGCAATGTCGTGTGGGAACACAATACTACCGCCATTCCACCAGAAAGAGCCCACCTCCGTTAGGTTCCACCAAGTGTTCTCGAAAGTGACCTCGACTAGTGAAATGTTCCGTATAAGAATAGGATCGTCGAAGTAGACCGTATGGTCGGATGATGTGGTGATGACATTAAGGATCGTCATTATATGTTGAAGGTATAACTATATATACGTATAGCTTCAACATGAGGAGGTCCGGAGGTCTTTTCAGTTACCATTACGGAGGGAAAGACGAAGAGGAAGAGTTCCCAACACCGAATGCTAATATACGGTCAAAGGCTGAGAATCAAGCTAGGAGAGAGAATCAAGCTCGGATAGATAGAGAAGATGTGAAAAGTAGAGAGGTTGCAACATTGAATGCAGATCTATTAGCAAAGTTCAAGAAGAAATACCCACATGCAGATCTTCACAAGTTCTATGTCTCTACGGAAGTGAACGGTCCAGGCAAATATTCGACGAGTATTTGGTTTCGAGATGGAGATTCTAGCTATGTCGTTTACGGCGATGATGTCTCAAAGTTATCTGCAGTCACTCAAAGCCGCATCGACAATGCATTGCAGGGAATGGTTGGTGGTTTCCCATCTACGTTGATACTAGACATGAGTGCGAAATATCCCATTACAGCAGTTCCTTCTACTGAACCGGCACAAGATATTGATCTCACTAATCTATTGCTATATGTCACAGCAAAGCAGAATTTCAAAGCTGGCGTTCCAAATATATTCAAGGAGATCGTTGTAAAGCATACGACAAAAAAGGAGTCCCAGCATTGGTTGGCTGGTCCAGATTTCCACTACTGGCCTCAACAACTTAATTTTGCAACGTGGTGTGCAACTTCCGGATGTGGAGTGTCGTTGTTTGACCCCACTTTCAAAACGTATCCACCAGTCGTTCAAGGGTTCCTACGATTCCACGTATATTTCACGATACGAAGAATTCTACGTGAACTTGGTGGTACTCATGGAGTTCCTTTACCTGGTGAATCTCATTTCAAGCAAAGGGATAACCTCTATAACAAATCAGCTCTTGAGAAATTGTGCATCGAATTCGGTATATCTCGAACACCAGACTTTCGGTGGAATGGCTTAGGAGACGTCTACGTAAACTCTCATGGAAAAATGGTGAACTATACGGAGAAGTATGCACATAATACTTCGTTCTCTGCAAAGTGGCCTGGTGGTGACTTTAAGTTTCCTGAGGAGAGTCGTACGGAGTATCAGTTTTCTTTAGCGTACATTGGCAATAACAACGGTAAACAATACAATTGGTTTACGCCACCAATCGGAAAAGGTTTGACAGATGTTGGATTGGGTAGGTTGAATAGATCTGTCGAGGCTTTTGGATATTGCATACTTGGTGCACAAGCAGATCTGAACGAATCCATCGTAGGTAACCATAACGTCCAAGAAAAGTTTAAGAGCTTAGTCGAGAACGCCATTCTCGTAAACGACTTAAAGAAAAGTTATGATAACTATCTTCTTGCTATAAAGAGGACGCATAAGAGGCTCGATCTAGCAATAGCTGTAGGCGTGCGATTATTGCCAAGCGATCTATCGTACTATCTTGGTAAGAAAGATGGCTATAGGAATCCAATCCCGAAAGCCACGAAAGCTATGAGGCTAGGCATTAACACCATCAATGCAGAAGTCGAAGGACGCCCACTTCTTACTATGGAAGGATCATCAGATAAGAAATCGTTGCCGCATCTCGAGACGCACAAGAAACGAGTTCCTGTACTAAAGGCTGTCACGCACAAGAAACAAGATCGTGCCCCACAACATGAGATTAATCTCGCAGTGACATCCATTGCCGCAGCTGGAATTGCATGGATGTTGTTTCGTTAACGTCGTTTGTATTGCTCTATCGTGATCACCACTATTGCTACTATGAATAACCAAACGTTCTGTGCTAGTACTCCCAGAGCTTTACCAGCCATAGTAAATATGAAACTCGCAATCGATCCAATCATTCCAGGTAGGATCTGTCCAAGTTTCTTTCCCATTTCTTTCAACAACCCCCCAGTCGTTTGCAATCCCTTCTTTACTGCATCTGCTGCTTTATCAATACCAGTCTTTATTGGTTTCGGTACGGATTTCGACAACAGGGAAACTATCGTACTAATGATAGCGCCAATAGAAGTTACTACTGCAAGAACGGTCATTCCATGCTTTCTGAAAATGTATTTGATCCTTTCACGTAGCGACATACGTTTTAGTATGGCTTCTTCTTGACGTTCGAGTAATTCTATTTCGTTATGGATGTGTACTTTCTCTTCCTTAGCCGCTTCCTTCTGGTCCTCAGTTGACGTTGAGTCTAGAAGTATGCTATCTTCTACTTTGAGATGTTCGGTGGCCTTTTCTTGACCTTGGATGACTTGTTCTGCTCTTTCTACATCCGTAGGGCCTAGAACGTATTTGAGATCCTTCCCAATCTTCTTATATATGTCACCATTCACAGTTGTCAAAGGGACAGGTCTCTCATTGCTTCCTAACGCGTGAACATAGATTCTACCTCTTTCCTTGTTAGCATCCCATACGGTTGTTATCTCGAGTTTTCCACGAAACCCAACATCCTCATAGTGTTCACGGACAGCATCTACCAGCATCTTTTTAGCATTTTCCGATAGGCCTGCTTTGAAGATGAATCCTTTATAGTCGACTTCCGAACTTTCGAGTTCGTCCATAATTCCATCGAAATCTTCATCTGTAAATGAGGTTTCCTGATTCTTTGGTCTAGCACCTTCTTTGCCGTAGTCGCGTCTGGTTTTCATTGGGACCATTTCTCCTGACTCTTCTGGAAATATTGCATCCCACTCCTCATCCACATTGATAGTATCATCTTTATCGTAGTCTCCACCTCCTTCAGCTTCATCAGTTCCTTCATCGTACCTACCCTCAGAGGCCATGTTAAACATAATTATATATATAGTTATATTCAACATGATCTCATCAATATTGGATCCCACACAAGTACGAAGAGAGCCTCATGCACTCAAGGCTCCACGAGACTTGTATAGGAAAACTTTCACTCGATCATCTGCCAATCCAGGTGAGACTCTATACGTAGAAGTCCCAAAGCTAGCAGAAGATGTAGTACTAGTACCTGGTAGCTTAGCGCTATTGGGCGACATCGTACTATCTGGTGGACATGCGAATAACAGAGTCGTTTCGAACGTTGGACGCTGCTTGGTCATGCGTAGAATCTGTAGGATGGGAGCTGAAACAGTAGAAGACCTTGTCAGGCCAGACCTCCTACAAACATACTCCGATGTATACCTATCTACGCAGGAGAGAGAGTCTAGAATACAACAAGGCATTCAATCAGAGAACTTGAATAAGCTACGATCGAAAGCTGGTGACGCAAATACTTCATCTGCTGCAGACAACGCGCTCCTAACTGCATGTGGTTCCAAGTATAGGATTCCATTAGATGTTGACATTCTGACACAACATGGAGTTCTATATCCACATGCCTTAGAAAGTATCATTACATTCGAGTTGACTCTAGCGCCTGCCAACGAGGTTGTAATTGGATCGGATACTACGAAGATAGGTACGTACCAACTTACCAACATCCAACTAGAATACGAAGCAATCAGGAACGAAACGCTGGCTAGTAATGCACTTCACAAATATGAAATAGGTACTGCATTCCTATACAACTACGCTGTTCACTTCAAAACAGTAGATATCGCTAAAACATCTGATACTTTGATATCTCAAAACGTCAATGTTCCACGACGATCCTTTGCTGGACTACTTCTACTATTCATAGATCCACCTACCATTGGCACGCGAGATAGTGAAGCATTCTCGAATCCCGATATATCGAAGGTAGAAGTAGATGTCAACGGGATTCCCAACAGACTCTTTCCAAGCGGCATGCTTCCCCTAGATTTCTGGGAGGCTGCAAGAGGTTGGTTTGGTACACCCAATACTTCCATGACTCCAAAGAAGTTCTTTGAAAATAGATTCGCTATCCTAATCGATTGTCGCACAGCAAAGGATTCCACCGTTCATGGTGATGGCTTGGCACAAACCGGCAGTGGAAAGGACATCGACATTCGCATACATAGGACTGCTAAGGGAAGTGGAAATGTGAAAATGCACATCTATGTCCTTGCGGATGCTCAGGTCACGATATTGAACAGATCTCTGCAGAGTATATTATACTGATGGATTCTCTCGTAGAGCACGTACCATTCAACGCACTCATAGTAGGTAAAAACTTTTCCCTAGGAGACATCTCTAGACTTCCTGAGAAAGAGGTAGACAAGTTGTATAGGAGGTATCAGGCCGTCCTAGCTCAGCAAGTAACGAAAGGCTTAGTCGACGGTGTGACACGTCTAGCTACCCGCCTAGTTGCCTACCTAGTACCAATAGATTCTCAAGAAGCACTGATCAAGGACCTACAAGAAGACCCTCTAGTCCGCAATGAAATCAGTGCTGCGACTGGCCTACTATCGCTCAAAGCAGGTCGCCTTGTAGCTCTAGCTAGCGTCCTATTCCACATATCTGGTCACGTAGTCATTCCTGGTACAACTGTTGAACCTCCACATATACCTACTATATCGAATCAAGATGGAAGATCAGATAACTGCGAATCCTCCGACGACTGTACCAACTAAGAAAGGAAAAAATCCAAAGCGTGTTGCAGCAGGAAAATTAGCTTGGGAGAAGGTCACTGCCCGTGCAAAAGAAGCTCAAAAGATGGAGATAGAACGTGAAAATGAACCGTCCAAAGAAACTGACGTAGAGAAAGGTCGGTTCGAAAGCCTGACTATCCTCGCAGTCATTGGTACTGGCGCTACATTGTTTGGCACGTACTTTGCATACAAGAAGTACGTAGATGGCAATAAGCGTGTTGCCGCCGTTAGAACGACACAACCTGCAGCTCTGGCAAAGCCAACGGCACTAGACATGGAGTAACACTTAAAGACTCGAGACCATAGTAGTATATATCTAGATGGAGAAGGAATTGACGAAGACGGCAACCGATGCAGCCATAATCGTTGGACTCGCTTCTAGTATTGGGTGGATCGTAAAAAAGACTACCAAGGAATCTATGCTTAGCGATCCTTCTTCTTCCCTAGTGAATTACGCAAAGTGGACTGCCGTGATAGTTGGTAGCTTATACGCGAAACAATATCTTGAGAAACAACTTGAGAAAGAAAAGACCAAACCGTAATGTGGGTAGCAATTGGAATGGCCATTTTCGGCGCTATTTTGAATGCGACAGCATTTACTGGTGGTGGTATACTAGCTAGAATGATTGGAAAGGGTGATATGGATGCAGAACGAGAGAGACACAATAGGGCCATCGAAAAACTAGCAAGCGAAACGAAAGCCTATAGAATCGAACGTCAAAGACGATACGACCATGCACAAGAGCAGGAAGGTCTTGAACATGACGCATACAACGCTCAAAGAGATACCAACAAAGCCTTAGTGCGATCCGATAAGTTACGTAAAGAGCTAAAACGGCTCAAAGAGATGAAAAAACCCCGCTTATCTGACTACTACCAACCCTCAAACAATCAGAAGACTGGTGAGTTGCTCTACGTTGGTGGTGGAATGCTAGGCGTTGGATACGCTATTAGTAAATGGCTATAGGTACTACTACTACTACTAAGCTACCCCTAAGCTACTACTAAGCTACTACTAAGCTACCCCTAAGCTACTACTAAGCTACTACTAGCTACCCCTAAGCTACTACTAAGCTACCCCTAAGCTACTACTAGCTACCCCTAAGCTACTACTAAGCTACTACTAGGTTACTACTAGGTTACTACTAGGTTACTACTAAAAAAAAAAAAAAAGGAAAAAGAAAGGAATGAGGCCTGGTTCTCATTCTTTTCTTTTTTTTTTTTCATCTGTTGAAGGTTAGAATGTATAGATGTATGATGGATTCTAAACTTGCGAATATCTTCTATGGTCCTATGGGCTATTGGAAAGGTCACTCTGCAATTGGCAAGCTATCGGTAGCAGCGAAAGCATCAGAAGACGTAGCTAGGAGTTGGTTGGAAAAGCAATCTATGTGGCAAATATATCTACCACCACCAAAACACATTCCACGACCACATTGGACTGTATCGAAACCAAATGAAGTCCACCAAGCTGATTTGATATTTCTACCACACGATCGTCCTGGACGTGGACGGAAGCTATACAAGTACGCATTGGTAGTAATCGACGTAGCTTCTCGATACAAAGAAGCCGAACCTTTGGCATCTAAAGATAGTGGTGAAGTTTCTGCGGCATTCGAACGAATCTATAAACGTAGTCCACTCGAATGGCCAAAGACGTTGCAAGTAGATCCTGGTAGAGAATTCATGGGGCGTATGTCTGAAACTCTAGAACTACATGGTACGAAAGTTCAACGAGGTGAGGCTGGTAATCATAGAGCGCAAAGTTTTGTTGAAAGAGCAAATAGGACTCTAGCTGAGAGATTGTTTGGATATCAATATGCACAAGAGATGGTGCTTACTTCGGAAGGATCAGATGAGCGTAGTAGAGAATGGGTAGTTCGTTTACCAATGGTTATCAAAGCTATGAACAGTGAGGTGACTCGGTTGACTGGTAAAGAGCCTTCGAATTCTGTAGTGGCGCAACAAGTAGATCTGAAGACTCCTACGTATTCGCGAACCGTTGGATTGAGAGAAGAGCGTCTACCATTTGACGTTCTAGTTCGATATCTTTACGCACCAGGAGAATTGGAAGGAGGTGAAAAACGTAGAGCTACTGATCCTGTGTGGAGTTTGCAAATATACACCATTTCGCGAAGTGTAGTATCTTCGGGACAGCCTGTGCTTTACTACCTTGCGAAGCGAGAAGGGGAGAAGGACGCACCCAAACGTGGATTCGTTCGTGAAGAGCTACAAGTCGTTCCTAGGGATACGGAACTACCACCAAAAGGAATTCTGTTTGTACCTAGACGCTAGACAGCGTACTCTATTGGCTCGGTGTGGATTCCATCGGGAAGAACACGTCTTTTGTCGTAGTAAGCCGATAGACCAAGCTTCCGTTGTTCGTAGGTTGCCATACCTTCTGGCAATAGTCGGAAGCCTCGGTTCTTCGCTATGTCGATACTACCTTGGAGGGCTGCTTCGAATCGATCCCATGAAATGTCGTTGTGTCGTCTAGACATACCTTTAGCGGAATACTTCTTGCTGCCACCCGTATCAACGTAGTAGGCTTTCGAGCATAGGGCAATGGCGCGCTGTCCTTCGAATTCGAGTTTGAAGAGTCCTGGCATACGACTACTCCATTCGTCCCAAGCTAGCCATTCCTTCCTATTGGCTTCGAAATCCTCACGTAGTTCCGGTCGTACAACTTCATCTATGCTGTTTCCAGAGATGGCAATGTAGGCGCTGTCTGTGTCCATCTGTATGTACTCGAAGTCCTTGCGATCGATGTACTTGTCGAGGAAGTCGTAGTAGAACTCAAGCATACGCAGCTTTGCGAGCTGGTACACAGCGATACCTACTTGGAAAGGGCGTTTGATTCGGATCTGGTCCTTCCTACTCTCGAGTTCGTATGCCTCGCCAATCTCTTCCAGGTCTTCGAACCAAACACTTCGCAATGCCTTGTCCACAACCTTCTCATCTTTTGTATAGGTGACCTTCGTTTGGCGTCCCAAGTCTTCGAGCAACTTTCCATAGGCGCTGTTTCCTAGTAGCTTGAACACATCTGCCAGCAAAGCCTCACCTTTGTCTTCATCTCCCATGCGTCGCGCCTCAGTGACTTGGTCCACGAACCATCCGAAGATTTCTTTGGGTTCGTAATCTATCGTGCGGTAGACAGCAGTGATCGCTGCGCCATGATCTACATACCAAAGTAGAAGAGGAGCATAGAGTAGCAACTTCTTTCCAGAGAGACTCCCAACTAGCTTCGTTTCCTCGCTGAGCTTTCTACCTGTCTTCTCAAGGTAGGCTATCATTTCTGGAGGGATTGCTTCTTTGGGGATTTTCTTGTTGTAGAAGAAGGGGGGCATCTCCTCAAATTCCTTCCACAATTTCTTTGGTATCTCGATGTCTACTTCTGCATATCCAAACCACGTTCCACCAAGTAGACATTCAACGAATCCTTCAGTGGCTGGACCTGGATCGTCATAGTGCACAACCTTTTCTTTTCCACAAGGCATTTCGAATTCCATGGTAGAAAGATATAGGGCGTTGGCATCGTATCCAAGAATCTTACGACAAATCTTAGTTCCTCCCTGATGACTACGAATCTTAGTTTTTCCCGCTTCGTGGAGTCTGGTGAACACTATGCTTGGACCTCCCACGACAGCGTCTTTCAGCATGCGGTAGGCTTCCTTACTTGGAGCGTACATCTCAGCTCCCCTTTCTACACTACCTCGAAGCAGGAACTGTAGTGAGACTCCTGGGATGGACACTGCGTCTTTCAGCATGTCTACTCCTTTCTCATGATAGAAATCTCGCATCTTTTCGAGTGCCTCTAGGAATGGAACTACATCTAGGTTGTTGTAGTATCGTAGCCAGTCTGCAAAGGTCTCCATTCCCTTGTCGAGAAAGGTGCGCTCGCAGTCTTCGAACTCTTCCCTAGATAGTAGATGTTCTCTTTTCAACTTCGAACCCCACTCTGGATAGTCTGGTAATCCAACGTGATCCAACTTGTCTGGAGAATCGAACCACTCATATGGGAAGAAACTCTTTTGCAACTCACAGCCATAGGCAGCGACCCAACGTTCATAAGAAGTTCCAGGTCCAAGGTAGTTGATCACATCAAGGAAACGGAAATCTGGGGTCAATAGGAACATAGTGGAATTGGCTTTCTTTGCTACCAGAATCTTTGAACAGGTGTCGGCAATGATTCCTACGAAGTGCTCCCTGATCAGATTAAGATCGTACCTGCCAGAGTTGAATCCCACTACTGGAACTTGGCCGATCCATTCGTCGATCTTAGCTTGTTGTTTCTTTGGTAGGGTGTCGAAGGAGAATTTGGGATTATCGAGCTGGTACCATCTTGCCATAGCTACTTGGATTGTCTCTGCTCTTTGCTGGAGTTCTTCGACGAAGGCTTCGATGAGTTCTTTTGGATTGCGTCGACAGATGTGGGTTGACTTTCGATTGTATGTGTCGGCAATTGATACTGATATTGGGACATGGACGTTTTCGATGGTCAGGTGGTCTGTTGGTTGTCTTCCTTTCGTTGTATCGAGATAGGCTTCGAAATCGTAAACTATGAAGTGGGGGTAGACAGTTTGTGTTGGTGTGGGGACCGGTTTGTTTTTCTTCTTTGTGGAGCAGCCCCAAGCTTCCACTACTGTATAACCAGCTCCTTGTAGCTTTGCCGTTCTTTCACAGGTCTTGAGATAGAGCCTCCTTTCCCTAGGAAAACATTTCGGGCAGCCATGGAAATAGCATCCATGAAATTGGAAGATGGTTTTCGAAAGAGGTTCATAGCCGTCGACCGGTGCTCCTTCGATCCAATGCTCTCCACCATGCCCACAAGCTGCATGATGAATGTGTTGTCCAATCCTTTCGGTTTCGCGTTCCAACCAGCATAAAGCGACTTTGCTGGCTGTGCTCTCTGGCCAGAAGGCTTTTTCGTATGCCGACTGGGGTACTGTGATTACTTTTCCGGGGCAAACAATCTTCGTTTCTCCACGACTGCAACGATCTGCATGGCGTTGAAGGTGGCAAGCCTGTGTGAACCGTTGCTTACAATCATTGCATACGTAGACACTCCCTAGCTTGTTGATGTTCTTGATGTAGAAAGCATGTCCTTCGTATATCCCAATCGTCATCGTATGCTTGTAGTGAGCTGCATGTCGCGTCAGATGCCAAGCGCCGTCCTCCGTGGGTTCATACACCCGAATACCGATTCTAAAGTGCAACTCGACTTCCTCCAGCTGGTCTAAGGAAGTTCTGGGAACGTCTTGTGTGAGCGCTGTCAGGCGATAGAAGGCCTGGGCAAGTTTTCGAGCTTTGACGCAACACCTATCTAATCTTGCTCCTTCATGCATGGCAAGGCAGCGCCAAAGACATAGGTTGTCGCCATATCGATCAAGGGCAAACATTCCTTTTTTCTGGCGAAGCCATTGGGGCAGTGGACCTGTTCCCAACAAAAGCTGACGATCGATCACAACTTTTACATCTACGTAGATCCAACGCACAAAGGCCCATTGGGTATTTGGTCGATTGATGTTGTCGGGATTCAAACGAGCTGTCTCCTTGCTATTGATCCACTCTTCTGCATCTTCTAGGATGTTCACCCATGGAGAGCCTGGGACAGTCTTGGAGAATAGAATCACGCGTCCGTCATTGACATTGCGAATGCGATAGGTGTAGCTGTAGCGAAGGTAGAAGCTGGTGGTTACCTTTGCAACTAACTTTTCCATGATCCTATGAGTCAAATCTCCTGCCACACCTTGGAAGAAGC
Organism: Actinernus sp. WN-2022; assembly: GCA_030867875.1. Taxonomy (NCBI): domain Eukaryota; kingdom Metazoa; phylum Cnidaria; class Anthozoa; order Actiniaria; family Actinernidae; genus Actinernus; species Actinernus sp. WN-2022. Next base: position 56,503,547 of record JAOWCC010000577.1, on the reverse strand, counting down.
GCCATCGGATAGTACGGCGGCCTATCTCCACTCCCTCGAGCATTCCATCTCTCTCCTCTAGAATGGCACCTGCCTCTCGAGCTAGACTACGTGGAAGTGGCTCACTACGTGGTCTCACCATTCTTCCTTCGATATAACTATACGTAAGATAGCTTTAACAGATACTCCAAATTTAGATTTCTAGGTGTAAGGCTGTTGCAGAGCAATCGATGTAGATATAACTATATGTAATCATATCTCTAATAGGATTATCAAGTTGGATTTTATGTACAAGAATGTCTAGTGACGATTTGGCTGACCCTTAGTTACCCCCTAGTAGTATAGCCGGGATTAAAATGATACAACTTTTTGTTGCACAAGAAAACTCAAAAATGAATTTCTGAATTCACTTTTTGAGTTTTGTTGTGCAAGAAAAAGTGGTATCATTTTAATCCCGGCTATACTACTGATTATTGTAAATAATCTATTAATAAAAAAGCCAAAAGCCATGGTAATTAGCAGCTGCCATTTACTGTTTGATGACAAATGGTTGCACTTGAAAAAGACATTGATATTGGGGTGCTTGAATGACATTAAATCAAAGGTATCTAACCTACTCACAGTTAATAAAAGATGTGAAAACATACCTGAACAGTGAGATGCTAATTAAGTGCATTACAACAATTTCGAAGCCAAGCCAGCTGCATGTCTGAAAAATATTAAACTTACCATACTCGCTAACTTTCCACAAAGTGTAGTTCTTGATTGCATAACAATCACCAAAAGTACTGCATGTGCCACACTGGTTGAATACTGTGCACTGCATGTCCTTTGCCTGGTAATTGTTGCAGGTTTCATCAGGTATCCCATGATCCTTGGCATATCTATAAACACTGGTCATTCCTCCACCATGGCAAGTCCCTGCTTTGGCTGAAAGTAAAATATGAACCTCCATTGGAGTTTAAAGTTTTTTTTAATCTAGTAGGTATCCTAAGGTGAATTCAGCAGAAAAAATACTTTGCCAAAATATTAATTATTCATTTTGATTGAAGTTGTACAATATTGGTCCCACATTAATAAAATTAATGGAGGAGCCTGGGTAGAGTATGTCAACCCAGGAACTCTTGCAGCTGTTTGAGAATTTGAAGAAATTGTATGTACAATGTAATACATTGTACATGTAAGTAGCCAGAAACTATTAGGATTTTGTAGCAAATTATTAATAATTCCCTTCAAAATCTACCAGTATCGAACTTTGAGAAAGAAATACATAAATGTAGTTCCTGGCCATGGTTGACAATGATCATAATCTACCAGCTACAGCAAGACTTTGAAAAAACATAGAACATTAAGGATTTATCCTAAACAATAATTCTTACTTCATAGAACTTCTCAAAATTACAATGAGTTATGGGCACTTTAACAATGATACATGTATGACATATTTATGACACAAAGCAAGACTGCCTTACCACATGCTAGTACATGTTGCACAGATAGGTAGTTGACAGGCCACTTGCCCTTTCGCATGATGTTAATCCTGTCTGACAAGGCACTTGTAGTACCCATTGCCCAACATGAACCACAGTACTGAGGAATGTGCTGGTTTCGTGTCACACTTGCAAAGTTGATTCCATTTACATTACGCCAGTCAAAGCTCTGGGGTAACTTACTCATGTCCAAATACTCATGTGGTCTACGCGTCTTACTAAAAAGGAACATGTACAAGCATATTAGCAATCACTTAACATCACTTTGTAATAATTATTTTGCTCTTTGCTAAGCCACACTACCGGTATAAGTGTAGATAATATTAACTAAGAATAGAAAATAACTAAATAATATTGATACAGAAAAACCACAACTCCTATGTATCATATTTCTGTATTTTTTTAAATGTAATGATCCTGAATTTGTAATTTGTAATTTTTAGCCCAAAAACTATACAATAAATATTTAGTAGTGCCAGTGGAAAGAATCAGCAATCCCTTTATGTAGGACGACACAAATGTTTACCAAAAATACAATAGAATAAAACACAATACAATTCAATACAACAATAGAACACAACACAATACAATACAATACAATTTGGTAGCAATTCGTGTCGTCCTACATGAAGGGATGGCCAAAGAATCAAACCCAAACCCTAACCCACATTTTATACCAAATTACCCTTACCATCACGGATCCCTTTACCACTATATGCCACAAGGGATTTCAGTCTGTGGATGCATGACAGTTTTTTTAGAAATTTTAGTTTTGCTTTTCTCACTATACCCATGGCCATACAATACATCACACTAGTTTCATTACTATATATTGTATTCTTATAACACTGCTGAAAATGATTTGTAATAAAGAAAATACCTTTTCATTTCATTGAGTCAAAAATCATCATTTTTAATTTATACTTTTCCTTCAAAAGTACCAAATATCATGCAAGTAAATCAAATGTTTTTTTATACTTGTACATTTTTATTCTTGTATGATATTTGATAAAATATTACTGGTTATTTCAAGGATTTCATATGTAATTATGGGCAAATAGTTCTCAATGAGATCAAAATAATAAACATGCATGGAGTAATTATTTGCCCATACTCCATAAGAACCAATGAAAGAATCATATTGTATTTCATAGAAAAACAATGAAATACTGCCTGAAAAACAATATTCATATAACCATAAATTACACTTTTTTATAATTACATTGCATATTAATTTTTGATACTTATATGTTTTGATGTACATACACTTTTTTGCACTTTAATAGTCCCTACACCTACAAGTTAGATTTCATACTTGTAGTTGTTTTGTACTAACACAATATTTATTCTTTTTTGAAATATGTTTAAGTTTTTTTACATACATTTTTTTTTACGTTCATTTTTTTGCACGGTACTCAGACTTATTTTATAATACTTAATATTTTATAGTTGCATTGTATGATATTTGATATTTGCTTGTTTTATACATGCAAATTTGCTTGCACTTAGTCCCACTTACACGAGATTTGATACTTGCACATAGAGTAATATAGTATGGGTCATATGATATTAATCTTTTGAAAGACTATTTACATGATTCTAATAGATGTTGGACAATAGAGTAAGCTAGAGGAATAACACAAATTCTATTTGCACGCAAATATTCCATATTATTTTATAATACTCCCACCAATTTTGCATGCTTGTTTCTTTCTTTTTCTGATACCATTTCAAATAATTTTTAATACAAATTATCAGCCACCTGATACAACTCAGTTACAAAAAAAGGAGGGAGTAAAATTACAGTTTATGCTTCATTGGGTTTGAGTATATGGGATGGACCATTATATTTTTGAGGGAGGGGGTGTTGGGAAAATACCCCAAAAAAATTATTGCAGAGGATTGGAAGAGGAAAAAAAATTCCTTCACAACAAACTGTAGGGAAAAAAGCAAACAGTGACCGGTCACTGTGATTAAAAAAAATTGTTTAAGAGGTTTTAGTCGTAAAAATAAATTATATCCAGAAAAAATTGCCCAAACACCCCTCAAAAATAAAATGGTCCATCCCTCTTAAATCTTTAACACCCGGAAAATGCATGAGGAAGTAAAGTTTATAGTTAACACTCTCAAATTACAAATATTTTATACTTCCAATTTTAAAAATAGTTTGCTTTTAATTACTCGAATATGCATAAAAGAATAAGAAAAGCGTACAATCACAACGCAGGTACAAATTATAATTATAAATTATAAATGAACTGATATAAAGTCATATAAAATACGTTAAAGATAAGAGTAAGAATAAAGCTAAATTAGAGCAATACCACAAGTTTGTCCCCGCCATGCCATATTATCTACTGACATAAACACATAAAAAAGAACACTTATTGTCTATTATCTTACAAGAATTGAAAACATAAACTTGATTAACGTAATAAACTTAAGTTATGTCAAAGACACAGTACATGCGGAAACAACAAATGCTCACATAAATTCCTTGATCCCTTTGTCGTACTTAGGATTGTAACATGACTCTTTCTTTTTACCAGTTGATATGCCAAAAGAAACTCCTAAGACGACTAAAAACCACACAACTCGTAACATCTTTAGTAAAAGTATACACGACGAAATATATAAACGCAAACCACAATATCTGAAAAACACACTTCTCAGGTCAAGTCACGAGGAGTCACAAGACTACCGTATGTCACTTTATATATACTGCTGGTCACGAGTGTAGAGTTTCTGTGATTGGTCAGATAAATAATGATACAATACAATACAATATGTTTTATTGGCACTTTGATACAATTTATGTACATCAGTGTAAATCCAATAATTGAAATAGACTTAAAGAAAACAAGAAAAACCGTAACAAGCGAGAAAAAATATATATATAAATATATCTATCTATACATACATACATACGATGTAAATGAAGATGTATAAGTATTAAGTTAAAATTTCGTCGTATAGATCCATGATTTGTTTTATATACACACTACTAACTTTAAAAATATTTTCGTCTTTCATGGAAATAATGTAATAAAATAGACTAGTAGGATCAAACGAGGAGAATGATGGATTTGTAATATATAACTTTTCTATAAATAGAGAACGAGCTTCTATCATCCTACGATGTCCACACTGAAAAAGGTAATGAAATTCATTACCAATCTCATTTGAGGGACAGATGGTACAAACTCTTTGATCCCTTTGAATTTGTTTGTAGCGACCTCGTTCAATTGGGAACTTGTGAGCTGATAGTCTTAATTTGGATACAGCTCTACGGGTTTTGAAATCATGAACTTTATTTAAATAACTCTCGAAACCGTGATCTCGCTTAACTGTTAAAAACAACTCCAATTTTGATCCTTTATCTCCCTTTATTATTTCATTTCTCTCTGCATTCCATCTTTCTATATATACCTGTTTTAATTTTTCCGTCACTATCCCAATGATTGATTTATGATTTAATCCTGACAAAATAGTAAGATTATTAGGTTTGATATCCCCTAATTTTAGTAAATATGATACTATAGTAAACCATGATATAGCTCCCATCTTATTCAAATTACAAGATAATGCTAAGGCTCTAGCCAAAAAAGGATTATCATTATGTTCAAGTAAATGAAATAAGTATTTAAGTAACGTATTATATATCGGAATATGCATAGGGAGAGTGCCAAGTTCAGATCTTACAGCTGAATTGGTAGACTTCGAATTAACCCCTAATAACATTTTATACATTTTGGAATTTAGTTTTTCGCATAATAAATCGGAATGGAACATCTTCTCTTTGAATTGTGAAAAAGAACTATTACGTTTTGAGTATGCGCCCCATATTTCACAATTATACATCAAAATAGGACGAAGTAAAGCATTATACAATTTTAAGAAAATCTTCAATGGAGTACCAAATTGTGGATGAAAGTCTTTCAATAGGCTAAATAAGACCCTTATTCCCTTATTATATAGGTTCGTCTGATTTACATTAAAAGAACCGGATGGTGTCAAGACAGTGCCAAGATATGTATAGGAAGTGGTCGTGGCTAGGTTCGTTCCACCCAAAGTACATGTAATATTTATTTTATGCCCTGACTTATTAAAGACCATAACCTTTGTTTTACTTAAATTCACGCGAAGTTTCCATGTTTCAGAGTAAGAATGCAGATTATCTAAACAACGCTGTAAATGATTGACCAATCACATTCCAAGGAAAGAGGAAACTCGCGCTAGACTCCTCCGCTCCATAGACTCCGCTCGGCCGCTGCCCTTGGTTTGCTGTGGAAGACAATTTATAATACCAACATGTATATTTCAGTACTTCCACATACTGAAATGGTATTCTATACCCTCCTTGGAAGTGCTTCGGTGACGTTTCCACCAGAGTAAGTTAAAAGATTATGTATTTCCCGAGTAATCAGTACCCACGTTCACTATGCACACGACATTCCACGACTTTCATGGACCTTATTGTTTTAATAAGCTTTATTATATATTATCTCTTCGATGACTCTATATATTCCAAATGAATAAGGATGAAGTTTTCCGTTTGTCAATATCTCATCTCGTTCCTTTTTGCAATATGCAAATGAGATGAACTGATATATTATATTACTGATGATTCTATTCGTGTAAAAATAAAGATATTGTATAGGAGGTATACAACATGTAAAAAAGCTAAGGTTAAGGGGGGGGGGGTGGGGGAGGGGGGGGGAGGGGTCGGCATTTCATCTGCTTCTCTTGTTAAAACTTTTATGACCCCCCTATGAATGAATTAAAACTTAGATGACCCCCCCATATACAATTTCTCAAAACTTTATTGACCCCCCCCCCCCCCCCCCACGACAAAAAAGATGGATGTGCAAAAAAGAATGCAAACTGCATATACATGTAATCTATTAAATTTACTATTTTAAATGTTTCTAGATTTATGGTATTTTCCTTTGTTTAGTAGAAAACACATATTTTCATGTATTCTTCTGAAAATCTCTACCTCACCATCCTTCCCGGATCAATTTCATTTTACATGACAGGTATGTCAAAACTTTGATGACCCCCCCAAGGAGTAGGTAAAATCTTTGATGACCCCCCCTAAAAAAGCACTTAAAAACTTGTTTCCTCCCCCCCCTCCCCCATGATTTAACCAATCCCCCCTCCCCTCCCCCCCAAGCGATAAATAATGAACACTCCCTAAAGTGAATTAAGATCATTATAGTTGCTCTTTATAATTAATTTCTAAAGGGATTTATCCTTACCTCTTCTCAAATGTTTGCCTCCATCGAAATGGTCTTTATATTGCAGCTTTTCTGGAAAGAATATTCTTTCAATTTGAGTAATTTTTATTCTTGGTCATAGGGTGTGACAATATAAAGTATCATAGCACCCTAGGTGAGATCTTACATATGCATGTAAATATATAAATTATGCATAAATCACCGAAGCTTAAAATGCCAGGTAAGATCTTACATATGCATGTAATTGTAAGTAATTATATGTATGCTTTTATCTTATAGTGAGATTTGATGCCAACTCATGAAGGCCTGCTGCACTGTACAAGTCTATTGAACTAGCATCTGATCATAAACATATAAACATGAAAGCAACTGTGATAGTGAATTCCATGCCTGATATTGTGTTCTTGTGGGGAGATGATGGGTTTGCTAAACACATGCACAATGTTACAGTAGAAGCTGGTTACAGTGACAGCAGCCATGACGACTCAGAACTGGACCTTGGTGCCATATCACAATTCTTTTCTCCTATGATTGCATCACTCACATATATGAATGATCTTGGAAATCCATACTCATCTTTAACATGTCAAGATGGAACCCTGTTTGTCTTTCGACAGGTACTGTAATTAGTGTGATAGACATAGATATCAAGTAAGCATCTATAGCTAATTAGGCCACTTAAAATTTCTGGTGTGTAAAATGAGCTCCAAACTCACTTCAGTATACCTACATTTATTAGGTATTGTTCATGGAGGCATGTTGTAAGTATTATATATTATACACATAAAATAATGTATGCTGTTACAACAGGTAATTATGTACTTTATATAATATGACTTACTGACATGTACGTGTCGACTGACTATTGGCTAACTAACAGCCAACTGTAATGGCCAACACTTTGCAGGATAGTTCACTGTTAACTTTGATCATTAGTTGGCCGATAGTCGACCATCAGTTCATAATTTTTTTGGGTGGTGTTGAGTTTCCATAGAGTAATAGAAACACTTGTGAAAATTTGTGAGAAATCAAAATAGTAGTGGAAATGTTGTAGTTCAAATTTCATCTCAGTTAAAAAAATTTGGGATGGACTTGGTATATTTTTACCAGTAGTCACTGTGCCAGTGCTTGTCAGAACATATTTTTTTAAAGTTAAATCTGTAATAAAACTGACTCGTAAAAATATCAAGCCGTATTACACAATTTTCCGTGTACTAACCTCTTTATATATACCTACCATATCCTTCAATTTCTGGATTAAAAACATTTGACACTTCATACATATTAAGTTGCTTTGGTTCCAAACTTGCTGTGCATTAATACAGACTGTCTGTTAAACTGATACTAATTCTTAAAGTCAGAGGATCTGGAAAATATATGTACTATTAAATATCTTTTATTCATATCTCTTCTTTTTTAGTTTGATAACTTGACATTTTTTGCTATAAGCAGCAGTGGGAATGAATCAGAAGATTTCTTAAAAAGGAAGTTATCAGTGGTACACAAACTTGCTGTTATGCATTATGGTGCATCACTTCATTTGCTAAAGCCTGAAGTGTCTTCTGCTCGTAAAAGAGCATGGCAAGCTATGGGCAGCTTGATTGACACATGGGAGGAGTTGTCTTCTCAGCAACAAAGTTTTCTTGTGGAGGTCAGTCTGCAGTACTAACGATCATGCATGTAACATCATCGTATATTATGTTATCAAATGGCAACTGCCTTAGAAAAGCCTCTTGGCTAGCATGTTTTGTCAGTTATACATGTATGTACACTATATAGCCCAGCAACTAACTAAGTTAGTCTTCTCCTTCCTATACTCAATTGATGTTGTCCATTGTAATAACCTGTTCACCTTGTTTTGCACCTACACATACAGGCAGTAGAGCGCATCAATGTCAACCAATCATTGAGTGAAATGGCCATAAGTCTGTTGGATGGAGCTCTGTCAACAGCCAGGAGTAAAGGGGACCAGAATGCAATGCATGCATTGCTGTTAGTGAACACCAAACTACTGGCTCTGTACTCTAGGTACATTTATGTTACTTGCTGTAGTAATCAGTTAACATATAACCAAACATGTACATGCATGTATGACATGACAGAGCTGAATAACGTGATGTGTGGGGACTTGTAAAATTTGTATAGTTATCACAAAATATCTTCCATGTAAATAATAACTATTATAGCACTACCTGCCTCGATTAGCTAAGCTATCTGCGGGTAGGACGATTGAGCAGCATAAATACTATACAAAACTGGCATAATTTTCAAATTTTGTGAGTATACCTTCATGTTTTCAAGTTTCAAGTTTATTAACAAGTATCTATAAATACATATTACTTAAAGGGATACCCGAGTGAAAAACACATTGGGGCTCAAAAGAATCTTCAACATGTTCTTTGTTCAGAAAATGTATTAAAATTTGATCAAAGGTTTTTAGTATTAAGAACGAGCACCTCAAAGTTGGCCCCACGAAGACATGGGCGCCGCCATCTTTGTTTGCATTTACGGAAGTGACGTCACTTCGTCCCACCAGCGTTCTCACTCTCTCACTTATTAGGTGTTTTTAGGATGATAAACGCCTTAACTGTACCTCACATACATTGTAGTTATTATACTTATTCAGAAGTCACTCGAGTCTTTTAAGCCATGTTGTTTTGCTGTTATTAAATGGCAGTTACGAGACCTTGTTGTTCGTCTGATAATTTCTCGCCTTCCCAATGCTTTTCTTCCTCCTCCCAGTCTTCTGAACTTTTCTCATAATGTCGTCTTCATCATAATTCCGGTTTCTGTAAGAATTCCTCTGCAATCTCGATGAAAATATATCCACTTTAATTCCGAGCGTGTGAAAATCATACAAAGACAAGTAGCCGCGATACGCTGGTGGGACGAAGTGACGTCACTTCCGTAAATGCAAACAAAGATGGCGGCACCCATGTCTTCGCGGGGCCAACTTTGAGGTGCTCGTTCTTAATACTAAAAATGTTTGATCAAATTTTAATACATTTTCTGAACAAAGAACATGTTGAAGTTTCTTTTGAGCCCCAATGTGTTTTTCAATCGGGTATCCCTTTAACACACCCGCAGATAACTTAGCTAATCGAGGCGGGTAGTGCTATAATAGTTATTATTTACATGGAAGCTATTTTGTGATAACTATACAAATTTTACAATAATTAAACAAATTTACAATAACTATGAATAAATAAGTAAAAATATATAAATAAATAAATAGGAAGATCTTTTGTTGTAATGTTGTTTTATTTTTGTTTTTATAATGATCATGACGTTAAGGACGTTTTAGAAACTTTTTCAATTAATACTGTGACATCAACAAGAGTTCTATGGACATTTGCCTTAAATAATGTTTTAGACTGTTCAGGAATCCCATTCCATATTTTTACACCAATGCGAGAGAGGGATTCACTTTGATGTTTAGTTCATGAATATTTGAAATAAAATTTTCCTGTTGTTGATGATCTAGTATTAAAGGAATGTACGGTGAAATAAATTTATTATGTTAGGAGGAGCCGCATTATTGTTACTTTCATACATTAGGACTGAAAGTGTTTTTTTATATAACATATTAATTGGAAGGATATTAGAGGCTAAAAATAATGGTATAGCATGTTCTCTATTTGTCGCAAAAAAACATAAGTCGTAAGACATGTTTTTGTACAAGTAGGATTTTATTGAGGTGTGTTTGGGCTGCCTGACCCCAGATTGCTAAGCCATAGGATATGTAAGGATAAATAAGTGAACGGTAAATATTCAGAAGAGTGTAGAGAGGGACAAAATGCCTTAATCTAGAGATTATACCTATCGTTTTACTAATTTTTAAAGTAATATAGTCTATGTGTGTCTTCCAAGAAAGATTAGAATCTATTAGAACACCAAGGTATTTTATGTAGTTCTTTTGTTCAAGGGGTATGGGATGGCCAGATTTATGATCGAAGACTTTAATGTTAGGTTTATGGTCTAGTCTCTTTTGATACGGGTGGAATATGACAAAATTTGATTTTTTAATATTTAATGTTAACTTATTTGCAAGTAACCAGTCAGAAACATGCGTCAGTTCTTTATTAACAACGTCCTCAAGAGATTTCAAGTTTTTGTCAGCATAAAGTAGGTTGGTATCGTCAGCAAAAAGAACAAAATTGAACTTGTCAGAGGAGTTGTGGATATCGTTTATATAAATAAGGAACAACAAAGGACCTAATACGGAACTTGTAGAACACCACATAATGTTTGTTGTTTAGTTGATATATTAGGGTTTATCTGAGTAGTTTGTGATCGTCCTATGAGATATGAACGAAACCAGTTATTGATGATACCCCTTATTCTGTAATGGTTCAGTTTACTTAATAGTAGTGTGATTGGCAGTGTCAAACGCTTTCTGAAGGTCTATGAAAACACCACATGAAAATAGTTTTTTATCTAGTATGTTTGTTTGTATTTTATTGACTATGTCTAGTAAAGCGTGTTGTGTGGAATGTTTCTCATGAAACCTATATTGCATTGAATGCAGTATGTTATTCTTTTCAATAAATATTTTGAGTCTATTATACATTAACTTTTCAAAAATTCTATTAATATTAGAAAGAAGGGAAATGGGCCTGTTAAGTTTCCCGGTTCGACTTCCTCGTTACTTTTATGTATGGGTATAATTTTTGAGTGTTATAATTTACGAGGATATGTTTCTGTTTCTATTGAGAGGTTCATTATTTTTGCAAATGGTACAGATAAAATACTCTTGGCTCATTTCAAAATCCGCATTGGGAAGGAATATAGTCCATGGGCTTTGTTAAGTGGCAACGAGTCTATTTCAAATTCTATTTCTTTAGGGGTAACCAAATTAAATAGAAAAGAGTTAGTTGGTGTAGGACCGCTTAAGTATCCTCGAAAATCGTGTTTAGAGGGTGACAGCGTAGACGTGAGATTATTTCCAACTGAAGCAAAATAGCTGTTGAGCACCTCAGGAATCTCGGTTGGATCTTTGGTTATTCCACCATTGTTAGGCCTTTTTATCGCCGTAATTGTGCATCTATTCTTGCCTTTTTTATTTACCAAACAATTAATCCCTTCCCATGTTTTTTTCATATTGTTTAAATTACTGGAAAAGAAATCATGATAATATCGCTTTTTGATTATTCTAGTAAGTAAGGAAATTTTTTTCTATATAACTTATATTTATCTTCATCGCCTAAGTATAATAGCTTATTTTTAATTTTTATCGATCTAAGTATACCCTTTGTTATCCATGGTTTTAATAATTGTTTATGTTTACGTTTAGATACTGGTTTCAGAGGCGCGTGTTTATTAATTATTTTATTGGTTTTGTTATAAAGGGTCGAAAACATTTTCTGTAAATTAGAATAAGAGTTTTATTTTATTTATTTATTTATTGCAAGGATAAATTATAATACTCAGACCATTTCCTTCAGAAACTAAGAAAAAAACATGTTTTGAAATGGGATAAAATGTACTACAAACACAAGACATTAATAATAATAATAATAATAATAATAATCTTTATTGAAAATACTTCAAACCAACATTAAAGTTTACAAATATTTAAATAATAATACTAGTAAGATAAATTAATTATACGTCATAATTATTATATAAAATAGGTAAAATATTATTGTAATTTAATATCTTCTAGATATTTACAAGTTAAAGAGACATCTATTTATGAAACAATTTTTGAACCTTTCTGTTCTACAATACATTAACTGGAAATTATGTTGCCTTTTCCGACCCATTCGGGTTGGAAAATCCACAAGATACCACAATATAGTGTTTACCACTGTGACACAGGTGCACAAGATAGTGTTTACCACAAAATTCCTGCCCGATTTATGTATCAACTCATGCATATGCACCCTAGTAATTCAGCTCTGTCATATGACATAAGAAAATATACTGGTAAATATCATTGTTTTTCTCTCTAGTCGGAATGCATCAGAGCTGCAGGCAGCAGACATCCTGATGATCACAGTGTTCGCACAGAACATCTTCCCACACTCCGCCTATGCTGTGCCTTATTCTAGTTACAGGACACCTCCCCCACTGGCATACCACACAATCTACAAAGCTGGTCCTAGCTCTTCATGCCAGCTTATAGAGGACACTGCAAGTCAAGATATGAAGCCTACATCTTCACCAGGTCGACCTTGTGCACCTGTGTCACAGCCAATACCAATCAACAGAACTGAACAATATGATGGAGAAAGCCAGTGTTCATCGACAGAGGATAAGTTCTACTCCCCACCTTCCACACCACCATCGGCAGGGGATTGGACTCCCAGTTCAGTGGATGATGTATCTGTTCTTCAGGAGGCTGTGAGGAATTCTGGGATAGCAAGAGACCAGTTCTTCTCACCTAGAGCAAATACACCAGATGGTTGTAAGGTACATTTGTATCTATGAAGGTTTGAAGACATCATTTCTTAATTATATTTTATTTATTAGGTAATGTATTGTTTTTATTTAGTCATTATTGATGCATTATATATTTATAATATTATAGATCATTTTACCTTATGACCACACAGATAAATACATTATAGCTCAGGTGGTAGAGTGGCAGTCATGAATGTGGGAAGTCAAAGGTTTGAATCCAGCTCCTGCCACGTCCTTGGGCTTGGACGTAAAAGCTGTTGGTCTTATTTCCCAACACTTTTTCTTCATACAGTAAATGGGGGACATAAAATAACATACTGTACTATTCGTGAAGAGAAGGGGATTGTTGCCTGATACATCAGCCTTCCATAATTTCTACCTGACCACGTCCTTGGGCAAGACATTAAATAGTATGCCTGAGAATTGAGTAATTTTGGTAATTAGCTTGTATTAGCTAGATGACCAATAGTCTAAATGGCTTGCCAGTCAGCAGAAATAAGCCTCACAAACTCTGTTCAATTATAGAGTTTTCAAAAAAATGCCATTCCTTCAGATTTAAAGATATGAACCTAAAACTTGGGCAGTAATTTTGGCTTGCTCTTTCCATTTCTGGTATAGTCATGCATACATAGACTTTATTTATACTCAGATTTACAGATTAGCTACAGAATAAGCTAATATCTCCAAGAAAAAAATAAACTAAACCAATGAGCTAAATATGTAAATAACGTTAAAATATATGGATAGTGAACACACTAATAAACTTGTGGCCCTCAAACTACTTATACAGACATACAATATAAAAATATATTCTAATAGTAAAACTATAAAACTATCCAATAAACTATAAAACGATTCAATAATTAGCTATAAAATGGTTCAATACAACTATGAAACACTGAATTCAATATTCAATGGTAATATACGATAGTCGAAGAATAAAATTTACTAATATAGATAACAAGAAAATATTATAATAATAGAAACGTGAAGAATTAAGGATAAAAATGCGGTAAATGTCTCTGGTCTTCCAAAGATTGTTTCCTGAGAGTGTTTCTGAATGACATATTTGCACTTTAACAAAACATGAAAGCAAATGTCAATAAATCACGACCCACCCCCTGGTACAATGTACTAAGAAAACATGTGTTTAAACCCAGTCCATAATATTACTCATCCTCCCCTCTATAAATAATGACTGGTTCAGAGACACCAGGTATATGTGTCTACATTTTCTGTTAAAATAAGAAATACACTTTGACTTCTCTTTGCTTTAAATTTTCAAGGAGAATGTGAAGATTGAAAAGGATTTTAGTGAGAAACCTTTTGGTCATCCAGACAAGAGTGTACATCAAGAGAAGGAGTACTACCAGCAACCTGTATTCCTGCATAACACACGATGCCCGTACATGCCACATGTGTTACACTTTGTCTACATTGCTGCAGGCACTGTATTAGTACTTGTCAATGAGGTAAGTAAGTATAATTAAATAGCACATATGAAATTTAGGGAAATTAGTGGTTAAATTTCCCCAAGAGCCAATGGAGGATTGTAAAATTATGGTCTCCAAGAAGTTTAGTTTTCTCTGCGTAAATTACAAGACATTATGCAGTTGGGTTGCTTTCAATAACTTTTTGTTATTATACCCCATGAACTTACAGACCCGACAACATCACCCACAACTCCTAACCCAACTAAGCACTTCAACTGACACATACAAGTACATAAATTTGTTTATTTATTTATTTATTATCTGTGTTACTAGCAAGGTGTTAGGAGTATATATTCATAGATGTAGGTGTACATGTATGATTGATTGAGTGCCACTTATTGAATGCCCCTGGCTTGCCCTGGAGACAATTATGTTGTTTTTGAGGAGAATAACACAATATACCGGTATATATACAATTATGTGGTTGACTCAATATTCAAGATACATCATGTTTACATATGTATGGTTTTGAGTATCCCACATGGAAGAAAGTGATCGAAATTACAAGAGAAGTTTGGTTTTCCACTGTCTGAGGAATAAAATAAGTGGACAACGTTTTCTCAAATGCCACTGGGGAGTTAAGCCTCTTCTAGGGGAGTTAAGTGTCACATGACATGAAGGTCGGATCTGTTTGCTTGTTTGCTGTCCACTATCTGACTAAACACCCACCAACGTAAAATTCCAGTTTAAGGTTGCATCCTCGCTGGACCTACATGTATTGCAATGAGGCTAGACAGATATTATAGGTAAATTCATTGCCTGACGAGGGAATTCCACGTTAAATTTCACGCGAAAAACCGATATCGATTTCGCGATTCGTGCGATATCGGATTTTCAAGTGAAATTTAACGTGGAATTCCCGAGTCGGGCAATGAATTTTCTTTGAATCCCATTGCATCTAGTGATTTACGAAAATAAATAAAGAATATATAGTCGGTCTGAAAGTTGCTGAAATTCCCGCCACGCGCCAGGAACCCATTGCGCGATAAACTAACGAGGGAATATAGGAATCAAGCTAAAATTAGACTGAAACTCACACGAGGTTCAACTAAAAGTGCAGTCGTTACTCACAAAATTTGGTTTCTGCATTTTTATGCATGAAAACACCTGTATTTTATTTAGGTACACTTAATTTCGATCTAATCTTTAGAAAGTGCATTAACTGGAGACAAAATTGTGAATGTTTGTGAAAGATTTAGAAAACCGGCGGCCTGTCGATATTATAAAGTGAAAATCGAAAACCTGACAAACCGAAGAGCTGCTGCACAAGTATTAGCCTGCGTTTCATCCGAACAAAACCTAGAGAAAAGTCCGGATGTGACGCAGGCTACACAAGTATATGCATAAACTTGTAAGTATTAAGCCAGTGTTCCTTACTTTATAAGCAAATTCAACACCAAATGTCAATCCGTTGACTTCATGTCCGCCCGCTACGATGAGGTTCTGAAGTCGTTATCCTCACAGGATTCATCTATCAAGACACTCACAGCAGATAACCAAGCTCTGAAAGAGACCGTAGGGTCGTTGAAAACCGCTGTCAATAACCAACAGGCCTTGCTGAACAACTTAGAGCAATATGGACGGCGAGAATGCCTTGAGATACGTGGAATCCCTCTTTCACCAAAGGAGGACACCACAGGATTAGTCTGCCAGGTCGCGAACCTCATTGGTGTTGAAATAGGCTGTAACGATATCTCTACTAGCCATCGCATCAAGCCAAAATCTGCAACTGCTAAATTCCCGCCGGCCATAATAGTGAAATTTGTGTGTCGTGACACACGGGATGGATTTTACAGAGCACGAGGTAGTTTGCGTGACTTCACAACCAAAGACCTAAACCTTGGCCGGGATACTGAAAATTCAATATACATCAGTGAATCTCTGACGGAGACAAATAAAGGCCTTTTCAAGGAAGCTCTCAAGTTCAGAAAGGAGCTGAAGTTTAGATTCATCTGGACCAATTATGGCAAGATTTTCCTCCGCAAAGATGAAAAAAGCCCGGCTCTGCTGATAACAAGTGAAGCTGATTTCACCCGCCTTCGCCAGCAGCAAAATGGCTCTGCTCAGGCAAGCTCAAGTACCAGATAGGCAGGTCCTTGTAGTTCATAGCTTTACACATTAATCTATAACTCTAAATTTTCATTCAATCTACTTAAATAGACTCAATGAGTAAAATTAAGTGTCCTATTTGTACTAAAACAATAAGCAAATCTTGCCGTGCTATCGAGTGCGACCACTGTCTAAAGTGGTGCCATTTCAAATGCTCTTGCCTTTCTGTGAAGGAATTTAAATATATTTCAGTTTCCAACGACCTTTGGCTTTGTCCGCTATGTAGACGTGAAATTTTTCCCTTTTGTGATCTTGACTTTGATGAACTTTTACATTTATCTTTCAACTCTAATACACAATGCCTTTGTTCCTCTTCTTTAGATGTGGCACGACTCTCAAATTTGCCTCATTTTGATTCAATTTCCTCTCTACCAAATTTACCTAATCTAAATGACTTTGATCCTGACCAGAATGTCCCTAGCCATGTCAATTTCAAGTATTATACCCCTCATGAATTCCATGATTGTTCTGAATTTCATAGTCTATCTAGTAAATCCCTTTCCTTTATTCATTGTAATATTAGGAGTCTTGCTGCAAATTTCGATAGCCTGGTGATTTTTTTAAGTAATTTGAACCATCCTTTCAAGTTAATTGGTTTATCAGAAACCTGGATTACAACACATAAAGACACTTTGGCCAATTTTCATTTGCCTGGATTCAAGTTTATTTCCCAACCAACTAAATTTAGTGCTGGAGGTGTAGGATTCTTTATTGATGAAAATGTTAGTTTTAATATTCGTGAAGACCTCAGTTCTACATCAGATCAACATGAATCACTTTGGATTGAAATTATTAATCAGTGTGGTAAGAATATTATTTGTGGCATCATTTATAGGCACCCTAACAGTTCTCTTCAGTTATTTCTGGACAATTTTTATAGTACTGTAGACAAAATTCACAAGGAGTCTAAACTTGCTGTCTTTATGGGTGATCTTAACATAAATTTACTCAATTGCGATTCCCACAGTAAAACTGATGAGTTTATTAATACACTTTCTTCTTATTCTTTCCAACCTCATATTCTTCAACCTACTCGAATAACTAGCCATTCAACCACACTAATTGATAATATATTTTTTAATTCCCTAGAGCATCTCACTTATAGTGGCAATATTATGTATGACTTATCTGATCACCTCCCTAACTTCTTAATTATTGATGCAGTTTGTTCTCTTCCAAGCAAAAGACATGTATTCAAAAGGGATTATTCAAGACTTGATGAACAGGCTTTACTAAGTGAATTTGAGCAAATCGATTGGAACCTTCGTTTCTATGGTCTTAATAATATTAATGATATTTTTAGTATGTTTCTAAATACATCTAATGAAATAGTAAATAAGCATGTCCCTCTCAGAAAGCTATCTAGGAAAGAAATCAAATTCAAATTGAAGCCTTGGATTTCATCTGGTCTTAGAATTTCCATTAACATAAAGAATAAGTTATATAGAATTTTTTTACATTCCAAATGTGAATGTGCCCATGCTAAATATAAACTATATAGAAACAAGCTAAAGCACTTGATTAACATTAGTAAAAAGAAATACTACGAAGACTACTTTTTATACAATAAATCCAACATTAAAAATATATGGACAGGCATAAAGCAATTAGTATCCCTGAAATCTAAGGCTTATGTCACTCCAAGTAAAATTATAAATTCCAGAAATGTAGTTCTGACAGATACTGACAAAATTGCCAATGAATTTAATCATTATTTTGCTAATGTTGGCAAAAACTTGAGTCAGGATATCCCCAGAGCTAATACTAATTTTTCACAATACCTTCCACTACCATCACCCACAAGCTTCTTCCTCACCCCCACATATTGTCAAGAAATCCAAGACATAATCTTAGGATTTAAATCGGGGAAAGCTTCTGGACCTAATAGCATACCTATTCCCTTGCTTAAACTAGTTAATTCAGTTATTTCCAAACCTTTAGAGATACTTTACAACCTTTCATTTTCCTCCGGCACTGTCCCCAATTCATTTAAAATTGCCAGAGTTATCCCAGTTCCTAAAGCTGGTTCCCACCTAGTCCTTTCTAACTATAGACCAATATCTCTTCTTCCTATTTTCAACCAAATTCTAGAAAAATTAATGTATAATAGGTTAATGAATTTCCTTACTAAGTTTAAAGTTATTTATTCAGAGCAATTTGGTTTTCGTGCTAATCACTCTACTGAACACGCTTTGCTCCTTATAACTGACAAAATTCAACGAGCTATTGAAGGTGGTCAATACTCCTGTGGCATTTTCTTAGACCTTAGTAAGGCATTTGACACTGTTGATCATAATATTCTTCTATATAAATTGCAGAGATATGGTATCCGTGGAGTTCCTCTAGATTGGTTTACCTCCTACTTATCAAATAGACAACAATTTGTATCAATAGGTAACTCCACATCATCATATACTTCAATTTCTTGTGGTGTCCCACAGGGTTCAGTGCTTGGCCCCCTTCTGTTCCTCCTCTACATAAATGATTCTAACCGTTGTTCCAAGTTATTCGATTTCCACCTGTTTGCTGACGACTCAAATTTGCTCATTTCAGATGAATCCTTAGATTCACTTGAATTGAGTGTTAATGCTGAACTGAAAAATGTTCACACTTGGTTATGTGCAAACAAATTGTCTCTAAATATAGATAAATCCAATTTTGTTATTTTCCATCCACATCAAAAGAAATGTTCCAAATCAATTTTTCTGAAAATTAACAAAAAAAACAATTACTCAGAAGCAGAATATCAAATATCTTGGAATTATTATTGATGCAAATCTTAACTGGAAAGAACATGTTCATCAATTAATTAAGAAAACCTCAAGAGGTGTTGGAATCATTTCTAAGCTACGTCACTTTGTGTCTATAGAAATTTTAACTCAGCTATATTATTCCTTAGTCTATCCTTTCCTTACTTATGGTATTATTATCTGGGGAAATACATATGACTCAACTTTAAAACCACTTATTATACTACAGAAAAAAGCTGTAAGAATTATAACTTTCTCTAAATTTCAAGATCATTCCTCTCCTCTTTTCAAAGTTTTAAATATTCTAAAATTTCTTGACGTCATCTACTATTTAAACTGCATATTTATGTATAAGTTTCACTTTAATTCGCTGCCCTCTGTCTTTGATAATTTCTTTACACATATATCTTCAAGGCACAGGTACAAAACCAGGCTAGCTTCAAGATTAACTTATTGCATTCCATCTGCTAGAACTAACTATGGGAAATTTAATTTACGTTTTAAAGGTGCTGTCATTTGGAATGACACACAAGAATCTTTCAAGAGTCTCCGTTTGAACAAATTTAAAGGTGTAATTAAGAAAAGTTTTATTGATTCTTATTGAACTGAATTTCGACTAAATCTCCTCCTCCCGTTGATTGTTGCAATTTTCTTTGCTCCTGTTTTTTATTTTGTGTCTGTGTGTGTGTGATACGACTATTTCTATAATTTAATACATATAAACGTTAGCTACCTAGCTAGATTAGCTCTCTTATAGTTATTCTAGGTAGCCAATACCCAACTACTGCAATACTCTATCCACTCTTGTATCCAGTTATTTGCGTGGTATTAAATAAATTGTTGTTGTTGTTAAAATGCTCAATTTCTGTCTCACAATAAATAAGCCTGTTTTTAAACTGTTGAATGTTTAATACTTGTGTTCAGTCCACTCGTTTCCAAAATTTTCCTTGTACCACGATTTTAGTACCGTTCTGTAGCCGTGCTTTTCGTCCTGTTTTTACTGCTTTCAGTCATTTAGCTTCTCTGTGTGAATATTACATGAATTAAATCAGCAAATCCACGAAGCCCCTGTCCAGCTTTTCCGTTCAAAATCGCACCTTTTTGCTGCAGTTGTTTTTGTCGATTCCTCGGATTAGCTAGTCTCCTAGAGTCACTCTTGTTCAGTCGAGGGCCAAAACATATCATTTCTCGTGAAAAACGAAATAAAAGACATATAATTTTCACTTTCTTTGACTACTGTTAACTTTGTGAATATCCTGGTTTGTAATTTTAACATGATCTGTGTCTCTGTTCGCGATAATAAAAATAAACAAAATATTTACGCACGGGCTTCCTGTACATCGTTGAATACAGCTTTTCAAACCGTTGAATTCAAAGAGCTTAATTATTACACGGAAAGTTGTGTAATACGGCTGGGTATTTTTCCGAGTCAGTTTTATTTTTTCTTGCCTGAAAGGCGAGAAAAAATAAAATTGACGAGTAAAAATTCCCAGCCGTATTACACAACTCTTCGTGTAATAAATTGTTTATTATACGACAGCTAACATGAACAAAACATGTTTGTTTTCGCTTACCTTACTGCTCTGTTTGAAGAAAATCTTGAGAGAAGAAATCTTGAGAGAAATCTCTCAGCCCAATGTCAGGGGCGGGCGCGCACTGAAAAGTTTTTTTCGCGCGCTAAAAGCTGATTGGCTGTTACTCAAACAGCCCCATTTCGATTGGCTCGCGCGCTTACAAAACCTTTTAAGTGTTGAATAAACCTGTGCAAACCGGTTTGTGACACGTGTAATACCGTCTCATATTTGCACTCGTTTTAGCCCGTATTTGCACTCGAAAACGCCAAGTCGTATAATAACACAAAATATTAAACGCTTCGTTAGCCAATCAGCGCGCAATTTTGAGTCGTGCTATGGGATTCTATAGTATTCTATGAGCCTATTAAATACGTTATTGTTATAAATTTAGTAGCTTGACATAGCTCCCAGTAGTGTGTGAGAAGAGCTATTTAGTTGCTAGAATAGAGTGGTTGCCCTCGTTTATATGACTTGAACATGTGCAGCGGTTACATGTAATAATGTCTTCATCATGTGCCATAGGGTTACTAATGATACATTTACAAGTGACTTGAACGTGATGGTTGTATTCTGACCGTGCAGGTAAAGCACAACTATTTCGCCGTGCCTATCTACCAAGCCCTCTCAGTTCTCATTGGACTCGAGTCTGGTGGTGAAAGTGGACAGCAGGCTCAGACAACAATGGATAGACTTGAATCGTGCATGAAGAAGATCTCGGAAGTACTCAAGCCTTCCATGGGGGTAGGTCTCATCATACATTTGCTATGAGTTACACTTGGTACTCAAGCCTTCCATCGGGTAGGTCTCATCATACATTTGCTATGAGTTACGCTTGGTACTCCAGCCTTACTTGGGAGTAGGTCTCATCATACATTTGCTATGAGTTACACTTAGTACTCAAACCTTCCATGGTAGCTAGGACTCATCATGATTGGTACTCAAGCCTTCTATTAGAATATTTTAAATGATTGCACAACTGGGATAAGTTATTTATAACTGTCCATTAACAAAACTTTGTTTTTGTATGAATTCGAAACCTTATGATGCACCATCACATTAATTAGTAGAAGAAAAATGATGAAGCAGTGAAACTCTTTTGTTTTTCAATCAGACTGCTGTTGAACACCGTGTGCGTAGAGTGCGCGAGAGCTGGAATTTGGTCAAACGTAGTGATCTTCATCGCCAGTTGGCCAACACATCGTGTGGCCTGCCTCCTAGCCTAGAGGCGGCAGTTTGTGCTATGATACGCAGTCTTAAGGCCCTGTTTAGTGTATTATACTGCACAGGACAGGATGGGAACATGCCTTCCAGTGACCGTCACCTCAGAGCTATCTGTCAGATACAAGAGAACCTGAAAACGAGATTAAATGACTATGAAGACTATCTGCAGGTCAAAGGGCAGCGCAATGTCACCATGACAGCATATCCTTTACTCTGCAGCGCATTACGGTGTTGACATATACATACATATATATATATACAGTCGCTGCCAAAAAGGTTGTCCAGCAGAACATAATATAATACTTTAATATCCATTGTTTTGGCCTATTGTCTTGGTCTAGACAATAGCCCAAAACAATGGATATTATAGTATTATATTATGTTCTGCTGGACAACCTTCTTGGCATTGACTGTATATATACATACACACATACTTGATTTCTTTACTTTCTGAGTTACGTAACACAAAGCTGTTGATGTTCGTTGTAGATCGTTGAAACATGATTGGCTCCTTAACTGACACTTACATATCTTGAAGATTTCCCGGGCCTTGTCCATTTCATTTATGTGGACCGCTCGGGTGACCAGGTGACCGCGCCATCAATCAACACTACCCCTGACAAAGTTCGTGAGTCACGTGACCCGTGTTACGTACTCAAGCAGAAGATTTGGGACATGTGGACGTACATCCACGTTTTCCTTTTGCAAGGTACGTACACAGGGTTCCCACGGTCAGAGAAAAGTCGGGGAAAAACCTTTTTTTTTCAAGGTCAGGGAATTTAGGATTTGGTCAGGGTAATCCCAAATTTCAATGAAAAGTCAGGGAATTTTTAGTTCACATACTTATTTATTTTGGCTGTTTTGAGCTGTTCTGTTCAATGTTGCTGTCCCAAAATTGCGATTGAATATTTTGAACAAATACGAGCTTGCGCAAGAGGTCAGTGGAAAATGCTTCTTGGTTAGTTTCCCCTGGGGGGAAAGACCCTAAGTGATAGCAGACTCGTAGCTTTAGCCCTTTAACCCCTAAGAGATAGCGTAGCCGACGATTTGACCCCTAAAAGATAGGACGAGCATCTCCGACTTTTATAGGAGAATCCCCCCCCCCCCATTATTTACGGTCACGCGGTCGTTCTAAATTACAACGTGTACAGAATACGCCCGCCAGATTAGTATCAAGAACCAAGAAACACGAACATATGACACCAATCCTAAAGCAGCTTCATTGGCTCCCAATCGAACAGCGGTTTAATAATAATAGCAACAACAACGGCGGCGGTGGCGACGACACATCCACTAGGTGGCTCTTCGTTTGCTAAGAGCTACATAGACAAAAGTTAACTACATAATAATTATAATTATACAAATATTTACAACTCTTAATAGAATGACTAGGATATTCCAGAAAATAAAATAGAACCGCTAGACAGCAAAAAGACTAATAAAAATGGTAAATGTTGACGAACTGTATCTTGGGACGCGAATTTAATGCGTTTAAGAAAAAACATTATTATAACTTTCTTTGGCAGCTTTACACAAAGCAATGATTAAAAGAAACGGATCGATTTACTTATAAGGCCATACGCTTGAGCTGACCTGTTACAAAAACTGGGGACGAGTAACGTAGTGAAGGAAGACGTTCACTAGAAGTTAGTAAACATACGGTCTCTGTTTGCGATCGCTCCGTGTCTAAAACTCCAGAAATTCAGCTACTTCCAACTACTCTGACTTCTCTTTGTAAATTTTGACAACTGAAACAGACGACTCCCTGCGGCTTTTTAAATTATCATAATTACGACATGTGCCACTGCATACGGGATTTTGCTCTCTTTAAACGCTCATGAAAAATCAAGGATTAACGCAAAAAATTACTAAAAATTTCCTCCTCTTTTCGAAGAAAAAAATAAATTTTGGGTTGAGGGGCACTTTAAGTTAAAAAGTGAATTTCGTGTCAGGATTCGAGTCAGGACTTCGAGTCAGGACTTCGAGTCAGCATTTAAGGGTAACGTTATAGTGTATTTGCCTACTTTCATGCATAGAAATTATCCAGTCACATACGAAAGTCCGGCCTGGGGATCAGAGGTCCTTCACGCTAAGTTTACTGACATACATATAAAGGAGAAGGACCTCGGGCACGCAGGGTAATACAAAAGCGGCTAGTCAATAAATACACCAAAACACAAATGAAAGCGGGACGTTTGAAACAGGAAGAATAAGCGAAAAGGCTATTCATGTTAATTGCAAAAATTTGAAAGAGTTCAGCTACAATTCGACGATTTTTAAGAGCTCCTGTTTAACTTTTTTAAAAGCATTTCTCAAAGTTCTCACAAAAGCAAAGGGGAATTGTGTTGAGTGCGCTATACTGAAAAAATATTTTTTCCCGGAACTTTTCTCGGCTTTATATATATATTTTTCCGGGGCTCTTCCCTGTTTACCTTTAGTTTAATACTGACTTGTCTGGATAAAATTTGACCTTTTAGAATGTTAGCATTTTATCAGCTAAAATAGTGAATCAGTCCCTACACCACTAGGTCCGCGTACGTGTAATGTGCTTCTCTTTTAGCAGGCTCGTGCTCAAAGGGATTAATTGCGCACGTGAGATATTAGGTTCCGTTGGGCTCTGGTGTCAGTCCAGGTGTAGTTCTTCTTCGAGCAAACACGTACTTTGTATGCAGAAACGAGTTCACTTTGTTCTTATTTCCCACCCACCCACCCTGGGTTTACTATATTATTAGGGTGGCAGAGAGGTTTATTATCGTTAGTCAGTTGTATTATTTTGTAGCTCCGTCTTAATAAGCTTCTCTACTGTGCCAAAAAGAGAATTGTGTGTTGTTTTATCACAGATAGCCCAAGCTTGGGATCTGTATAATATTTAACAGCATTTGTATGGATTTTTTTTAGTTTTCCATGTACAACGTAAAATCTTGAATAAAAATCGACAAAAACCTATACAGTGTCTTCTTGTGTTCCTTGACTATGTCCTGTGCCATGTTATAGCGAGATTTCAGCAAAATGTTTACGATTTTAACGGAATATTTTTGCTGAAATTTGCTGTAACATGGCACAGACATAGTCAAGGAACACAAGAAGACACTGTATAGGTTTTGTCGATTTTTATTCAAGATTTTACGTTGTACATGGAAAACTAAAAAAATCCCATACAAATGCTGTAAAATATTATACAGATCCCAAAACTTGGGCTACCTGTGGTTTTGTTAGGTGCACAGTTGGGGGAATTAAATCGACACTTTCACACGGCTCACGGTAGATTGATTTACAACATCAGTAATAATGTTGAACGTTTGAGTAATTCTACAACGTTTTAATTTGCCATGTTTCTTTCGCTTTAGTTTATCTCCGTAAGACATGTAATTTACAAAACTAAACGGGCCCGGGG